>VMDO01000689.1:0-266481 GCA_007922755.1 Pedetes capensis | reverse complement strand
TCTGTGGTGCCCAGGAAGAAGTAGAGGAATAACTGGAGAAAGCAGCCTTCTAGGGAGATGGTCTTGCATCCTGTGAGGATGTTGGTCAGCATCTTGGGGAAGATGACCGAGGCGAACCAGATCTCTAGGACAGCAAAGTTGCGGAGGAAGTAGTACATGGGGGTGTGGAGGTGCTTGTCCATGAGGGTGATGACCATGATGAGGAGGTTCCCCAGCAGTGTGAGGACGTAGGTCAGGAGGAAGCCCAGGAAGATGAGCATCTGCAGCTCACAGGCATCTGAGAGCCCCAGCAGGATGAATTCAGTGCCAGTGGTGCCGTTCCCCAGGGCTCCTCTGATGTCTGCTGGGGCCAGCTGATCAAAGGTGTTCTGTATAAGGAGTGGTGAACTGTTGACCATCTCAATACAACCTGGAACTGAAAGGAAAAAGTCACACTCTGAACTGAAGGAATCATTTATTTCTGTGAAGGAGGTTTATTCCTACTAATGATTACTCAGGACTATTTGAAGAGTCTCTGGGCCTACCTGTCACATGTTTGGTCTGTGATTTCTCTGTGTGTTAAAGGAGAAAGTGGTGGCTCAGTAAAGCTTAGAATCAAAAATGATCCTTCTTTACTTTTCTTAATGAAAACATTTATTCCTATTTCTCAATGAATTCCTTTGCTTCTAGTGATATTACCTGTTTTCAACACTGTTTGTTCATCTTCCCTCCAACATTGGATTTTCATTCATAAATAGTTGATATTTGAGGGTGTTGCTGTTTCACAATTGCCTGAATCATTGATGCCTTTAATGAGTTTTTGGAGTAATAAAAAGGAAGGAGGAAATCTCTGAAAGATAAGGCACAACTCTCATAAATCAAATGAAGAAAAACCCAAGCAAAATCTGTGCAAATAAAAATTCCTTAGTAAGAGTTTGGTATTCAAAGTTCCTAATGGTCTGTTCTCAATACACGCCCCACAAACCCTGGGCTCTAGATATAATAGACTCTTTGCACTTGTTTTTCTATCCATTTTCATTCACCTATACTTTTGTACAAGGCATTCTTTTGGTTTTGTAAGAATCAGCTTTTCAAATCCTATTTATCCTTTAAGTCTCTTCTCAGTAAAGTACTATCTTTTCAATGAGGCTTTCTCTTCTGAATGAATGAGTCTTTCCTCTGCATCACTCATAAGTTTACGGTATCCTTTTTATAGTTGCTTTTCATTTTTTGCTCATTGAGTCAAAAATTTCTTTACCAACATTTTTATTTTATTTTATTCTATAGCACTTACAGAAAATTCCTTGAAACAATCAGTTTTCATGGACATTTATTGACTAAGTGAATGACACTGGCTCAGATTTCCAAGACATGGATGCGGTGTGTGTTGGACATAGAAGACTTTGAGATATGCTGCTTATGCAGTATTTCCTAGGGGATCTGAGCTTTGTAATGTCAGCATACCAAGTAGTCTTAAACTGGTTCATCTGAAGAGAGCTTGGTTTTTCTCATTAGAGGGCAGAAGTATCTTCTTACAATCATTCTCTAAAGGGAGATTTTCTATCTTTGAGTTGGTCTGGAGTCTGAATAGTAAGTAGACAGAGCTCCTAGCAGCAAAAGACCCAAACAGTAAAACCAGATCTCTGGGCTGGGGCGATAACTCCATGGTAGAGCTCTTGCCTAGCATGCATGAGCCCCTGGGTTCCCTCCCCAGCACGGGAGAAAAAAAAGCCAGCATCTCTGGAAGTTTCTTCCATAAGCACCATCAGCTATTACTTCAATTATCAAACAGAGCCACAGCAAGATTTATTTGCCATTCACTAGAGAATAAGATTGGGACCCAGGTTAGGGACCTAGGAGGAGGGAGGTACTAAGAGAGTTGTGCATATCAAAGGATGAACATGATTCTGGTAGGTAGAATAAACTCATAAACTTTATGAATGTTCCCATTTTTATCGCTTTGCCTTACTTTTAGAATAGGCTACACTATTCAAATCATCCCACAAACTACCATTACCTCTACATTTGCTGATTGTTATTAAAGAACACAAAATAGTTTATTCCTCTGAGGGTACAGGGCTGGGATTTAGCTCAGTTGGAAGAGTGATTGCTTAGCATGTAGTGAGATCCTGGGTATGATTCCCAGTGCCACAAGGGAAAAAAAGGAAAACAGATTATAGTATTTTCCAGCCTAAAATCATTTGATATTTCCAAATAACCTACAGAGTACAATTTAAGCTTCTTAACAAATATGGCATTCTATTGATCTTGAGTCTAGCTACTGCCCTGTTTTCCCCTCCTATTTTGCTTCCTTACATAACCTGGTCTCCAACCAAACCACCTGTTCCTTTTTGAAAGTTTCATATTCTCTTTGTCCTCCATACATTTGCATAGGGTCTCCTTCTTCTTTCTCTTCTTCCTCTTCTTTCTCTTCCTCCTCCTCCTTCTTCTTCTTCTTCTTCGCTGGGGGTTGAACCCAGGGCCTTTTGCTTACATGCTCTGCAAGTGTTGGACCACTGAGCTGTCTCCTCCAGCCCATTTTTTTTTTAACTTTTTGAAACAGGGTCTTGCTAAATTACACAGACTGCCTCTGGTCTTGAATTTGCAATCCTCCTGCTTCTGCCTCCTGAGCTGCTAGTATTACAGGTGTGCGCCACCATGCCTGGCAAGGTGTTCTTCTTATAATGCCTTTGCAAAATCAGATTCAATTTTCTATGGTAAAATTTTTCTGAGTGCTTGCCTCTTTAGTCTATCTAACTACACTCCTCTCCTCTATAAACAGTTCTGATATTGCACTAACCACTATATTATCACTGTTGGTTATTCCCTCTGTATCCACTTACTAGCTGTCTGACCCCAGACAAATTCTGACATCATATTTTTCTTTGTATTTCCAGCACCTTACCCATGTGATGATATTACCATTTTGAAATGTTAATTACTATTTTTTATGAATATTTCTTCACTCCTTTCCCACCCCCCTCCCCATACTGTAAAGTTTAACTCAGAACCTCATTCATGTTAGGCAAGTGCTCTACCACTGAGCTGCACCCCCACTCCTTTTTTATTTTTATTTTTGCAATGGGGTTTTACTAAGTTGTGCAGGCTGCCTTGGCCTCCTGAGTGACTGGATTACAGGTGTGCATGACAGTGCCTGGATTTTATGAGTATTTCTTATGCATCCCATTTGTGTAGGAAAGCTGGGAGAGAAATATTATCACAGAAAGTTCAGAAAGGCATTTTGAAGTTTAGGGCACAAGACCTGAGAAAAAACTTGATGAGTTAGGACAAGTCTTCCTTTTTCCTTTGACTGCATTATAGGGCAAAGAAGAGACCCAAGGTGGAAGGAAGCTTGGCTCAGAGCTAGTGGGTCCCAGGGAAGAGGCATTTGTTCTGCCCTTTCCCAACCCCAGGCTGGGTCTGAAGAGGGAGCTGACAGAACCTCACATGGCATTGTGGGTCTGAGAATAGAGAGCACATTTGATTTGGTTTCTGAGAAGGGCTTTGGGGCAGTGGTAATACCAAAGAGGGGTGGGAGGCTGCATACAGTTTCTAGGCAGGTAGAAATTTTGAGAGTATCAAAAACTTTTGTGCAGCTCAGAGAGGTGCAGAAATAGAGTAATGGAGTCTAGAGTGCTGGAGAATAGAGTGGAAGGAGCAGGGAATGCTCTCCATGCATCAAGGGCCTCACTGAAGATAATGCGAAGTGACTCAGGAGCTCCCTGTGTGGACTGCTGACCTGGAGCAGGAATGGAGGATGCCAGAGGATAGAAGGACAAAGGACAGGAGCCCTCTCTGCTTTCTCTCATCCTCTGGAAGAGAAGTGTCCTGTGGGAGATTTTGGAATTGACAGATTTAACTTCTACTGTCAGGTTGATAGGGTGTCTAGGGAAATTAAGCTGGATTTTAAAAATATTAAAAAGTTTTTTTTTAAAGTTAAATTTGGGACATATATGAATATGTGAACTGAGATTAGTATTTTCTTTACCCAACATCAGATTGTGTTATAAATCAATGAATTAAATATTTATGTAAAATGCACAGAGGACTAGAAGTACACATATCAAATTGATTTAAAGTTTGTAATACAAACAATTTACATTTCTCAGTAAAAATGTGGAAATGTTCCACTGCTCTAAGGGCTAGTGTGTCTTGGTCCATTAATTGTGATATAGTGGAAAAGATTTTGACCTTGGAGTCAGGTAAACTTGGATGCACGTATTGACTCTGCAGGCTGCAAGCTGGGTGACCTTAACTCTCTGAGCATCAATTTCCTTATACATAATAAATGCTCAATACACATTAATTTTTTCCTTTCTTCCTGATTTGTCCCACAATATCTCTGATGATCCAATCTGTAGATCAGTTATTACTATTAATATCAAATAATATTTTGCTTATTAAATTACTGTTAATTATTGTCATTAAAAATCACCATTTTGTTTTACATTCATCTGTTGATTACATCTACTGGTCTTAAAGATGGTATTTACATTACTGCTTCTTGACTTAGCTACTTTAAATGACATCTATTTATTTCTTTGAGTAAAAGGTGAGGAATTTTGCTCACTTACAACATGCTATTCTCTCCATAAGGCTGGTTAATTGTCCTCATGACGACAGATGGCTTCCTTCAGGATGAGTTATCCAAGACAGTGCAAGTTGGAAGCCTCAGTGTCTTGCATGGTCTACTTTTGAAGCCCATACACCACCATTTCCTCAAGATCCTATTGGTCAGAGGAGTCAGCCCCATTCAGTGTGAAAGTGGATTGCAAAAGGGCATGGATACTAGGAAGCAAAATCATACCAGAGAACGACAAAGCTGTTGGGATGATCTGAACATTTGGCTGAGCTTGTCAACTGTGAGCTATTCTGTAGATGTGCTTTGAGGAATATCTGCTTTCTGTGTATTTAGTTATTTCCTTTTAAGTTGGTCGGGATCCCTAGAGACAATTCCATCAATTTCCTATCTGAAGGATTAACATTTTGCTCGTACCAATCTGGAACTCAGTGAGAGAAAAGAGCTGGAGGAGATTTCAGTACCCAGAATGCCCACAACTACTTAATCTTCCCCTGTGGGGGAAGGCTATTTCTGAGGGGTGCTATGAGGATGACATGGTGTGACAGAGATAGGCATTCTTTGACACCAGGCCCCATCATTAAAATCACAGGCTACATGGAAGAGGTGGCTGAGATAAGACTCTAAGTTAATCAGACTAAAATCTCAAACTGTTCCAAAAGTGAATCATGTCCAGCCAACGTCAAGCCAGTTCAGATTCAGGCTGCCCATAAAGAACTTATAATCACCAACAACCCACTCCTAGGTGCAGAGCAATAAATTCTTCCTCATTGCCTGCTTGCTGCCCTCTTGTAGTGTACTAATAACCTTTTTCTTTTCTACTCTATTCTGAGCTCCAGTAAATTCTTTTACCATCCATGACCCTGGCCACACTCCCATCCACTACACTCCTTCCTCTCAGTATGCTACTCACACCATCAACTAACTTCTAGAATTTCTATTAGACATAGGTTGGACTTTCTTATTGCCAACTCCATGTCTTTTAATCGGTCTTTCACAGTTCTCATCTCCTTCTATAGTTAAGTCACAATCTGTTTAAACTCCTCAGATCTATAGTCTTTCTCATTTTTTTTTCTTTCATTGTTGGGGATTGAACCTATGGCAAGTGATCTAGCATAGAGTTACACCCATAGCTGAGGTTATAGCCATATGCCACCACATCTGGCCTGTTTTGTTTTTCTTTTTTCCTTTCCTTTCTTTCTCCTTTCATTTCCTTTCTGGATCTTCTTTTTCCATTCTTTTACTTAACCTTGTTGTTTCCTTCTTTCTCCCTTTTCTCTGTTGCCCTCCTTTTTTTATTTCAGGCAATTACTCTTTTTACCTTCTCTTTAAATAATTTGTAACTTAATAGCTTACTGTATATTGTTGTTGCCCGCACCTAACAACAACAATAACAATTTTCTGTTCTATGGGCATTGGTGGTGTAAGCAGTTGGTTTTAACTTATCTTCAGTACATGACTATATCTGGTTTCATTGGGTATTGTATCTCTTACAGTTGTTTGTCTTCTCTTCTTGCAGGGGTACTAGGGATTGAGATCTCAAGAGAATTCTGCTTACTAAGAAGATCCTCTAATAAAATGAGAAGAGATATCCATACCAACAGATATACAACTCACAAAATAGAAACAAGAAAAGTGAAAAAGCAAGGCAACACATCTCCTCCAAAAGACCATAATTTTTGAACTATTGAATCCAAAAATGTTGATATGGTTGCTATTTCAGATAAAGAATTCAAAAGTCTACTGGTAAAAATTATCAGTGACTTCAAAGAGGACACAAACAAGCAGACAAATGAAGTAAGAAAACCAATTTGGACCTAGATCAGAGAGTCACCAATATAGAAGATGAAGTCAGAAAAATGGATGATAAATTCAGGAAGGAAATTGAGATTTTGAAAAACAAACAAACAGCTGGGCACAATGGTGCATGCCTATAATCCCAGCGGCTCGGGAGGCATAGGCAGGAGGATTGTAAGTTCGAGACCAGAGGCAGTCTGTGTAACTTAGTGAGACCCTGTCTCCAAAACTGAAAAAATGGGGGGGGGGGGTTGCTGCTCAGTGGCTCAGCACTTGCAAAGCATGCAAGCGCGAGGCCCTGGGTTCAACCTCTACTACCACAAAACAAACAAACAAACATACATACGTACATACAAACAGATATGTTGGAAATAAAGAGCTCAATATCAAATAAAAAACATAGTGGAAAGCATCACCAGTAGGACTAGACAAGCAGAAAATAGAATGCCAGGAAAGATAAGATTGAAGAAATACTACATTCAGATATCAACAAAGAAAAATAATAAAGGAACATGACCACAAATTGCAAGAATTCTGGGACATGATCAAGAGACCAAATCTAAAAATCCCTGGGGTAGAAGGGGCTGAGGTAAAAACTAAAGGCATAGAAAACCTATTCAATGAAACCATAGCAGAAAATTCCCCAAATCTGGGGAAAGAAATGGGCATCCAACCATGAGAGGCATTTAGAACCTCATAAGACATGACCAGAAAAGAATCTCCATATGACACATTATAGTTAAAATGCTAAGACTACAGAACAAAGAAATATTAAAAACTGCAAGAGAAAAACATTAACTTACTTACAAAGGCAAACCTATCAGAACAACATCAGACTTCTCATTGCAAACCCTAAAATCAAGGAAAACATGGAATTACATATTTCAATCCCTGAAAGTAAATAACTGCCAACCAAGTTTATCGTATCCAACAAAGTTATCATTTAAAATTGATGGAAAAATAAAGACCTTCCAAGATAAGCGTACACTAAAGAAATTCATGACCACCAAATCCACATTGCAGAAGATATTTAAAAGAATCTTATACACACAGGAGGAAGAAAGGCAGTCTTAATCATGAGAATACAGGGAAGAATAAATATCATGAAAGGAACAGATGAACTAATGAGAACTAGGAAAGAATCAGTCATGTTGTGGTTGTTGTTAGGTGCTGTCGAGTCATGTCCGACTCATAGCGACCCTCATTGGGTTTTCAATGGCTGACTGTTTTGAGATTGCCTCCAGAGTGGGTTACCACATCCTTCTCCTGTGTTTACAGTTCTGGGAATGGAACTCGGGACATCAGAGACTGCAGAGCAGCGCTCTACCAACTGAGCTAAGTCCTAACTCAAAAACCCAGCAAACCCAGAGTATGAATAAAGAAGAAAGAAAAGAATGAATAATGTGTGAATAAACCAGGAAAACATCCAACACAATTACAAGATTCAACAAACCCTTCTCAGTAACAACTCTGGATATAAATGGCCTTAACTCTCTAATTAAAAGATATAGACTAGTAGATTGAGCTAAAAAACAAGATCCAACAATTTGTTATCTATGAGAAACAAATGTTACTGGCAAGGACACTCACAGACTGAAAGTGAAAGGATAAAAACTGATATACAAAGAAAGGGGAAGCCAAAAAATAAAAATAAAAAGTAGACTAAAAAGGAGGTCTCACCAGTATTATATCAGAAAAAGTAGACTTCAAGTTAACTAGGCAGAAGAGATAAAGAAGGTCACTATATATTAATAAAGGGGACAATCAATCAAGAAGATATAACAATTTTAAATATATATGCCCTGAATATGGGTGCACTCAGATTCACAAAATTAACACTGTTGGAAATAAAGGGACAGATAGGTCCAAATGCAATAATAGTGGTGACTTTAATACCCTAGTCTCATCAATAGATAGTACATCCAGATAAAGAAATCAACAAAGAAATTTCAGAGTTAAATATCACAATAGATCAAATGGACATAATAAACATCTACAGGATATTTCATCCAAAAACTACAGAATACACATTCATCTCAGTAACCCATAGAACTTTTTCTGAAATAGATCACAATTTTGGCCATAAGTCAAGTCTTAAGAAATAAAAAAAACTGAAATAATTTCATGTACCTTATCAGACCATAATGAACTAAAATTAGAAATCAACAACAAGAGAAATTACAGAAACTATACAAATATATGGAGATTGAACAGTATGCTCTTAAATAATCAGTGGGGTACTTGAAGAAATCATGGAGGAAATAAAAAATTTCTTAGAATCAAATGACAATGAAAACACAACCTACTGGAACTTTTTACATGTAGCAAAGGTGGTTCTAAAAGGAAAATTGATAACTACGAATACTGCATTAAAAAATCAGAGAGGACTCAAATACATAGTGATGTACCTGAGGGTCTTAGTAAAACAAGAATAAGCAAAGCCCCAAATCAGCAGACAGAAAGAAATAATAAAGATCAGAGCAGAAATTCATGAAATGGAGACAAAAAGAATGGTAAAAAAATTGATGAAATAAAGAGCTGGTTTTTTGAGCAGATAAACAAGATTGACAAAATCTTAGCTAAACTGACAAAAAGAAACAGAGGGAAGACAAATTACTAAATTAGACATGAAAATGGGATATTACAATAGACACCAATGAAATCTAGAGACTCATTAGGGAATACTTTGAAAACTTGTATTCCAAAAAACTGGATACAAAATCAACACACAAAAATCAGTAGCTTTTCTATATGCCACCAACAACCAGGCTGAGAAAGAAATAAAGAAAACAATTCCATTTATAATAACTTCATAAAAGAAGCCAAGCATGGTGGTGCATGCCTGTAATCCTACTGACTCAGAAGGCTGAGGCAGAAGAACCAGGAGGAGTGGCACCATGGTGCTTTGAGTTGAGACCAACTCATAGTGACTCTTTGTGTAACAGAATGAAATACTCCCCAACCCTGTGCCAGGCACACAATCTTTTTTATGTATAAGCCCGTTTTTGTAGCCACTGTGTCAACCAATCTACTTGAGGGTTTTCTTTTTTTGTTGACCTCCTCTCTCCTGGACATCATGTCCTTCTCCAGGGATTTGTCCCTCCTGACAACATGTTCAAAATACATAAGATGCAGTCTAACCATCCTTGCTTCCAAGGAACACTCTGGTTGCCCTTCTTCTAGGATGGATCTGTTTCTTCTTTTGGCAGTCTGTGGTATGTTCAATTTTTGTCTCCTCCACCATAATTCAAAAGCACCAATCCTTCTCCTGTCTCCCTTATTCAGTGTCCAGCTTTCACAAGCATATGATGCAACTTAAAATACCATGGCATGAGTCAGGTGCATCTTTATCTTCAATGTGACATCTTTGCTTTTCAACATTTTTTAAAAGAGATCTCTTGCAACAGCTTTTCCCAATGCACTGCAGCTTTTGATTTCTTAACTGATGCTTCTGTGGGTGTTGATTGTAGAACCATTAAATCAAAATCTTGGACACCCGCAATCTTTTCTCCATTTATCATGAAGCTGTGTACTGACCCAGTTGTAAGGATTTTTGTTTTCTTGATGTTGAGGTGCAATCCATACTGAAGGCTATGTTCTTTGATCTTCATCAGTAAATGTCGAAAATCCTCTTCAGTTACAGCAAGCAAAGTTGTGTCATCTGCATAACACGTTATTAATGAGTTTTCCTCCAATCTGATGCCATGTTCTTCTTCATCAAGTTCAGTTTCTTGGATTATTTGCTCAGCATGGAGACTGAAGAGGTATGGTGAAAAGATACATCCCTGACACACACCTTCCATGACTTTAAGCCAGGCAGTCTTTCCTTGTTCTGTTTCAATGACTGCCTCCTGGTCCATGTACAGATTCCTCATGAGTACAATTAAGTGTTCTGGTATTTCCATTCTTTGATTTAATGTTATCCCTAATTTTTTTTTGTGATCCCCATAGTCAAATGCCTTTACATAGTCAATAAAACATAGATAGACATCTTTCTGATATTCTCTGGTATCAGTTAATATCCATCTGACAGCAATGATGTCTCTGGTTCCACACCCCCTTCTGAATCAGCTTGATTTTCTGGCAGTTCCTTGTTAATATACTGCTACAGTCGCTTTTCAATGATTTTTAGCAAAGTTTTATTTGTGTGAGATATTAATGATATTGTTCAATAGTTTCCACATTTGGTTGGATCCTCTTTCTTGGGAAGGGGCACAAATATGGATCTCTTCTAGTCAGTTGGCCAGACTCATGAACCTCTTGCCTCAGTCAGGTGTGCCTGGTAGTGAGTCTTCTTAAGTAGTGTCTGATTTCTACCACCGCCAAAAAAATCCCAGGGGGGCCTGGAGGAAGTTATAAGGCTTTTGCTGACATTGTCTTGGAAGTTATATAACATCAATTAATGAAAGCCTATTAGGGTTCAAAGAAGGGCCCACACTGTTGATGGTAGAAATGACAAGGTCATGATGTAGGAAAGTGCGTGGTATAGGAGATACTGTTGTGGCCATATTCAGAAAATACTATCTGCCATATGTAGATAATATTATTGCCTATTTCCTAAGGTTTTATAAGTAGTAAGTGAGAAAAGTACACGTGAAGTGCTTACTATAGTGCCTGGTGCATTGGAAAGCTCAATAAATGTTACCATTATTAGTACTCCAGCACTGCCCTTTGAAGAATTTTTTCAGGTTGGGGTAAACACCATTTTGATGTCCTGAATTGCTTCTGGTTCTCAGAAATAGCCTATTAAATCAGGTATGCCAAGGCCAACAAATACAAGTGAAACTGGATGGGAGTGTATTGTGGTTACCTTTGAAATGCCTTATTGAATTCTGAAGTACAGAGCAGCTTTTTGTGTAAAAGTAAAATGTCCTAAATCAAGGGGAAATTCTGTGTGGCTTTCTTGCTTGATTTGAGATAATAAAAATGCTTTGGATTGAAACTTTTGCTAGAGTGTTAGCACCGACTGCTTTTGCCTTTTTTTTCTCACCTTTAAATCTGTTATAAGGACAAAGTCAATGTAAACTTTGTTATCAAGGTTTGTGGGAGTGTTCTTTAGGACTGGAAAAGTCACTGATTTTCAGATGGTATGAAATTTAACAGTAAAAACTTTGCTGTCCCAGAGTAATTTGAAATGAGTGTCCCAGACAATGAACCTCCTTCTGACAAACTCAGCTTGTGCTTTGTTGTCAAGCTGTGATGATTTAGAATCTCCTTTTCTTGCCTTTAGAAATTGATGTCACTAGCAAGCGGGCAAATAGTCTTCTTTTTATCTTCCTTTAGCTATGAAATTGTGCTTTTCTTATCATTGTGGGTTGAAGGACATCTTTGTATTTGAACACTTTGATTTGAGGACAATGTCAAACACATTTTCATTCAAATAAGACAAACAGAATGACAGAATCTTTGGGGCCTCATTTCAATTAGGAGAAATGTTAAATGGATTAAGAAAAAATATATTAAAATAGCATTTTTGTTTGTTTTTTTCTAAAAAATAATTTATTTTCCTCATAGAACATTTTAGAAAATCCAGACAAACAAAAAGAGAAAAATAAAAATCACCTGCTTTTTTATCACTTGGATGCAATATTATGAACATTTTGTAATATGTGTCTTGGACATACATATATACATAAGCCACTGATTTTTTTAAAAAATGGTTAATGCTATTTAACATCTGGATTTTTAAAATAAAAGTCTTAATATAGTATGGAGAGTATTGTATTTTAAAAGTTATTCTAAAAAGTTTTAAAGTGGTGCTTATATAAATAGAAAAACTTAAATATTTAAGTTATAGATTATAAAATAAAAGGTAAAAAATTCCTCTTCTAGTTTAGTTCACTACAAACATCATGGGAAGTGCTTTGTGATTGGATTGTTCTCATGATTATTATTTTATCTTTAAATATTATTAAAATATAGTTAACTATTAAATATTATTTCTGCCTTTAGTAATATTTCTTTCTCTGTGGTCTATCATCTTTAGACAGTGTGGCTATATTTTTAAAAAAATGAGAAATGTATTGCTTTTATAGCACCTCTCACTTTCCTTGACTCCTCCAACTTTGGACTATAGTTACATACATTTTTATAGTTAATGAAAAATAATATATTGCAATATCTATTCTTATTGTCACTTTTAGTTGGTTCTCCTAAATATACCATTATCAAAGACTAATAAATTTCTAGGTACAATGGCACACATTTGTAATATCAATGTGTGACTTGAGAGGCTACTCCATCCAGCTCAACTTGCTAAGACCCTGTCTCAAAGTAAAAAATTAAAAAAAGAGAGAGTTGGGGGTGCAGTTCAGTGGTAGAGTACTTGTGTAGCATTTGTAGGGCTCTGGGACTAAACCCCCAGCACTGAAAACCCACACCCACACCCACACACACACCCAAACCAATACTCTCTCCTTCCATCTCTATTCCTATACTCTAATTTTTAGTCAAATTGTGATTTTATGTTGTCAATATTTATAATACATTATGTCCTGTAACTTCAATTAAATAGTTGTATTTTGGCTATAGATTAATTTAGAAGTGGAAAAATCTGCTGGGCACGGTGGTGCACGCCTGTAATCCCAGTGGCTCAGGAGGCAGAGGCAGGAGGATCGCAAGTTCGAGACCAGAAGCAGTCTGTGTAATTTAGCAAGACCTTGTCTCCAAAAGTAAAAGAATGGGCTGAGGGTGCAGCTCAGTGGTCCAGCACTTGAAGAGCATGTAAGCTCGAGTCCCTGGGTTCATCCCCAGTAACCCCCCCTCAAAAAAAAAAAAAAAGAAGTGGAAAAATCAAGAAATATTATTTATCATATTATTGGGCAAATATTACAGTAATTTGATTGGACCTATGGAAAGAAATCTAATTCATGTCATTTACAATTTTGTTGCTTGTAGGAAAATCTTTCAAATGTTAAGATCTAGTTAAGGGTGGATCCAGGTTTTGTGGGTCTTGAATCTGATACAATTTACCGGGACTTTTCAAGAGAAAAAGGTACAAAATTTCAACTACAACACTTAGGGTCCATCTCTTGGCCTTCAAAAGGCATGGATGAGAGGGCCCAGAAGTTTTAACTTCATTAGCTTCATAGTAAATCCGCTTTTGGTTCCAATGGATCCCCCTTGACGTCTTTTCAACTTCTTTCACTTCTGATAAGTCATATTCAGCTGTCATCACTTTTCCTGGATCCAGTATTTCTGGATCCACATTCTTGGTTCTCTTTTCATTTTGCTGAGATTCCTTCTCTAGCATTTTATTTCACAAAGACTACATAAGTGTATTGTACTCAGAGTTCTTGTATGATGCACACTCATTCTGACCAAACTTAATTGTTTGACTTGGTTTAGAAATCTAAATTAATTTTTTTTTTTACCAATTGTTAGGATAAAAAAGAAACTAATAAAAATGGTTATTGCCTTTGGAGGCAGGTGAGTGGAAAATAGAATGAAGGAGGATTATGGGAGTGAGAATCTAACATTTTAAAATGATGTTTGACCTTTTTACCAAAAAAATTATCTTTTTACCAAATTTTGCCAAATTTTATTTTTCAAGAAATAAAAATATAAAAACCTTTTCACACCCTCCAAAGTTTGAAGTGAGCCAGGCATGAAGGCTCACACCTATAATCCCAGCAATTTGAGAGGCAGAGGCAGGAGGATCTCAGGTTTGAGGCCAGAGGCAGCCTGCATAACTTAGGGAGACCCTGTCTCAAGATAAAAAATAAAAAATAGGCTGGGGAGCAGACAAGTGGTAGAGCACTTGCAAAGTATGTGCAAGGCCCTGGGTACAACTGCCAAGTACTGAAAAAAAAAGTTTGAAATTATTGTTTCCTTGTTTCAAGTATTGAATGTTGTTGGTAAGTCTAGTGTCATTCTTATTCTTATTTTTTTGGTAGCTCTCACTTTTTTCTGGAAGCTTTCAGGATTTTCTTTATTTCTAGAGTTCTGAAATTTCATTACATTGGGTATAGAAGTGGATCTTTTAAAAATTAATCTTGTTTGACTCCAATGAAACCTTTTTTTTTTTTTTTTTTTTTTTTGCTATA
This sequence comes from Pedetes capensis, assembly GCA_007922755.1. Lineage (NCBI taxonomy): Eukaryota > Metazoa > Chordata > Mammalia > Rodentia > Pedetidae > Pedetes > Pedetes capensis. The sequence goes on along the minus strand of VMDO01000689.1, from coordinate 252,081 downwards.
CTAAGGTGGTGAACCCAGGGCCTCGCGCTTGCACGCTTTGCAAGTACTGTACCATTGAGCTGCACCCCTAGCCCATTTTTTTACTTTTTGAGACAGGGTCTCGCTAAGTTACGCAGATTGCCTCTGGTCTCGAATTTGTGATCCTCCTGCCTCTGCCTCCTGAGCCTCTGGGATTACAGGCGTGAGCCACCGTGTCCGGCTCTCTAATGAAACTGTTTGACAAGTGTTTTTTTTAATATAAAAACATTTTTTTGGATCTCTGGTCTTTCTTGTTCGTAGACCATATGCTCTAATGGAAATCAGTATAAAATTACTGCATATGTTTTTTTAAAAAATATTTTGAGTTTCCTGAGTCATCACAGATTTCTCGAACCTTAGTTGCCTGTTTGTTCACCTTTATACCCTTTCTTTGTGCTACTGATTTTTAATCAAATATCTGGTGGTATTTGGTCATCTGGTTATAGTCACAAATAAAAGCTTTGTTAAATAAAAGTAGCTGGTGTGGGTTTTCTCCCCAGCTGAATAGGTCCTTCTGCATAAAAGGCACCTCCCTTGAGTGAGAAGGCTGGCCTTTGGCTCTGTGTAAGTTGGCTGGTTTTGTCAACAGGTAAGCTTTTCTCTAGGGTGGGATGGTAGGAATTAAGCAGGCCAGTGACCTAAGCACTGCATTTGTCTCAGTAAAGAATTCTTTACTTTTGTGGTGATAGACTTCAGCATATTTCACCATCTGGGTAGAGCTGTCTCTCTGTATCTTAACATTTTTGTCTGTGTTTTGGAACTCAGTAGCTTTTTATACGTTCCCTCAATGTCCTCCGTAGGATCCCCTTTCAGGTAGGATCCCCTTTATTCTTTAGAAAACCTGTCTCAAATTTTAGTCTAACGGCAGCAGCCCCAACTCTTACCAACTCTGCTCCTTGCAGAGGTGAAGAGACCCAGCTGCTTCAACTCTTCTCAATGCCCTTTACTTGTATGTCTGTCTAGGCTTCAGGGGGCTGCAAGCAGGTGGTGGGCAGGTAGCTTCTCCTAAGGCATTTGGATAGAATTGATTGCATTCATAGTACAGTCAGTGAGATTAAACATCTTTAATTTATTTTTTGACCATTGGATTTTTTTTTCTATAAATTACTTGTGCTCGGCCATTGCTTAGTTTCACTATAGTATTTACCTTGTTGAAAAATATTTTGGTTTAGTTTGTAAGAACTCTTTATGTAAGATTAGGAGTGAGAAATGATACACAACTAAAGGTACCAGAAAAAACACTGATAAGAGTTTACTTAGAATGCTGCAGCGAAAACAAAATCTCTTTTCAAAAAGAAATGTTTTTCTTGCAAAATATAAATGATGAATAATAGATATAAAGATGTTGCAGCCTGAATAGACCAATTGAATAGTAGAGGCCAGAAAGGTGACTAAAGATTTAGCAATGGATGGGGGTATAACCAGATAGGTTTACAGCGATATTATATCTAAACTTTCAAGACCAGATAATTTTGATGTTATTTAAACTATTTCTAGGACATAGAAAAAGATAGAAATCTGTGTGATTCAATTTGTGAAGCTAACATAACTTAAATCCTAAAGATAAAACAATGGGACACATACCTGGTTTGCTTTAGAATACAGGGAAATTTTTAAAATTAAATAGTAAATAAAATTGAGTATTTATCTAAAGGATAATATATCATGATCTATGATCTAAGAGATTTGTTCAGAAATACAAATGGTTCAATGTCAGGAAGGCTAGTAACATAATCTATGACAATAACATTGAATTAAAAATATGTGACCATGCTAATAGATACCAGCGAGTCATTTGATAAGATTTGGCAGCAATTCTTACTTTTAAAACTGGACAAACAGGGATAGAGGCAGTCTTGACAAACATAACAAAAACCAGTTACTTATACATCGTAAAACTAATTGAAAATGTTTTCAATTAAAATTAGGAACTAGAAAAGGATGCTTGTTATCAACATTGTTATTTGACATTATCTTTTAGGCTTTCTAGCAAATACAAGAGCACAAAATTAAATAGTTGATTCATTAGAAAAGAAGAAATAAACACATTTCTTCAAGCTGGTAATATGATTGTATAAAACTCAAGAGACTTAGTAAAATATCCCTAGAATTAATAAGGAGGTAAGCAAACAGGGAAAATAATGTATTCACAAATAAGAATTGTAAAATGCTTATGTATGAGATATGATCAAAAATATGGTGAATGTTTAAATTTTTAAAAAGTTATCACAGTAGAAGACACATTGCCATTAATCTCTCTCAAAATACTCCCTTTGGCTTCAAACACACTTATCCCATCAGTCTTACCACTTTCTGAAGCAGTTCTGGAGGTCCTCATTCATGTTTTTAGTTTCATCCTCTGTCATGACAATGCTCTGTGTCATATGTTACTCTGGGATGGCAATTTCTGTCAAATAAAAACATTACAGCATAGCCAGATACAGTGGTACACGCCTGTAATCCCAGTGACTTCAGAGGTGGAGGCAGGAAGATGGTGAATTAGAGACCAGAGGCAGCCTGTGTAATGTAATGAGATCCTGACTCAAAATAAAAAATAAAAAATGGGCTAGGGGTGCAGCCCAGTGTTACAGCACTTGCAATGTATGTATGAGGTCTTGAGTTCAATCCCCAAGTACTGAAAAAAGTTATGGTGAATCCTCATCTACCGTATTCAGTAGATCTGGCACTGTTAGACTTCTGGTTCTTCCTCAAAGTCAAAAAAACCATGAAAGGTAAACATTCTTAATCAATTCAAGACATCAGGGTAGCCACAATATGCCACTAAAGATACTCAGAGAAGAGGACTTCCAGAACTGCTTCAGAAAGTGGCAAGAATGAATATCAAGTGTGTTTGAAGCAAGAGAGAATATTTTGAGGGGGGTTAATGGCAATGTGTCTTTTACCATAATAATTTTTTTTAAAATTTAAATATTCACCATATCTTTGTTTTTCTGTATTTAATTTTTATTTTATTTTTTCCACCTAACTTTATTTTTGCCTGCAGCTGTACCACTGTGGCACCTGATCCCGTCAGATCTCAGAAGCTAAGTAAGGTCGGGCCTGGTTAGTACTTGGATGGGAGACACCATGTGCTGTAGGCTTGGGAGAAGGACCTGGCAACCTACTCCCAAAAAACAATCCGCCATTGAAAACCCTATGAACAGCAGAGAAGCACTGACAATAGTGTTTCACCTGTTGTGCATAGGTTTGCTATGAGTCGGACACCTACTTAATAGCACTTAACAACAACAACAACAATCTTATTCTATTAGTAATTTTTAGTGTACAACTTAATGGATCTTATTATGACATTTGCATACATGCATTTCATTGTACATTGTTCCTGTTCACATCTCCCATTACTCTGACATTACCCCCCCTTCTCTACCCACTAATGGTCTCCCTTCTACTTGCATATCTTGTTTGCATATCTGTTTATCATCTATACATCCTGATTTTGCCTTGATGCAAAATATATGACTTTCCTTTCCTTTCTCCCATTAGCTTTTCTTCTTGCTCCCTCCCCCCTTTTTTAGTCCCCTTCTACTTTCATGATCTATATGTCTTAATGTATATTGAAGTCTAACTTAATGTATCAATTTACATTGTCTAACTGAATGTATATTGAAGTCTAACATCCACATATGAGAGAAAATGATGTTTAAATTTTATAAACTTTATCACAGTAAAAGACACATTGCCATGGCTCATTTAACCTAAAATGATAATCTCTAGTTCCATACATTTTCTAACAAATGCCATAATTTTTTCCTTCTTTATGGCTGAATAAAACTCCGTGGTGTATATATACCACAATTTCCTTATCCACTCATCTGTTGATGGACACCTAGGTTGATTCTATATCTTGACTATTGTGAATAACACCACAATAAACATGGATGGCCAGGTATCTCTGTGGTATATACCTAGGAATGACATACCTGGGTCATATGGCAATTCTGTTTTTAGTTTTTTGAGGAATCTTTAACTGATTTCCACAGTAGCTGAACCAACTTGCATTCCTTCCAGCTGTGTAGCAGGGTTCCTTTCTCCCTGCATCCTCTCTAGCATTTGTTCTTTGTTTTGTTGATGCTAGCCATTCTGACTGGAGTGAGATGGTATCTCAATGTAGTTTTGATTTTCATTTCCCTGATGGCTAAAGATGTTGAGCACTTTTTCATATGATCATTGGCCATTTGTATTTCTTCTTTTCACCAGTCTCTTTGCAGTTCCTTTGCAAATTTTTTGATGGGATACTTTGCTTTTTTGGTGTTTAACTGTTTTGATCTCTTTATATATCCTAGATATCAATCCCCTGTCTGAAATATAGCTGGCAAAGATTTTTTCCAATTCTGTAGGGTGTCTCTTCATTCTGATAATTGTGTCATTTGTTGTGAAAAAGCTTACTAATCACATGCAATCTCATTTGTCAACTCTTGCTATTGTTTCCTGTGCTATTGGGGTCCTATTCAGAAAGTCCTTGCTTATGCCTATGTCTTGAAGTGGTTTTGCTAGGTTTTCCTGTAGCAATTTCAAAGTTTCAGGTTTTAAGTTAAGGTCTTTGATCCATTTTGAACTGATTTTTATACAAGATGAGAGAGAGGCATCCAGTTTCAGTCTTATACATAAGGATATCCAGTTCTCCAAGCACGATTTGTGGAAGAGGTTGTCTTTTCTCCAACTTATATTTTGGCATCTTTGTCAAATATCTGGTGGCTGTAGCTGCATGGATTTACTTCTGGATCCTTTATTCTGTTGCATTAGCTTAAATGTCAGTTTTTGTGCCAGTACCATGCAGTTTTTATTACTGTTACTTTTATTACTATGGCATTTGATGCCCCCTGCATTGTTCTTTCTGCTTCTGATTGCTTTAGCAATTTGGGGTCTTTTGTGCTTCCATATGAATTTAAGATTATTTATTCTATTTTGTTGAAGAATATCATTTGGATTACATTAAATCTGTAGACTGTTTTAGGTAATAGAGACATTTTCACAATATTAATTCTTCCAAACCATCAGCATAGGAGAGTTTTTCCACCTTCTGGTGTGTTCTTCAATTTCTTTCTTTAGTGTTTAAAGTTTTCATTATAGAGGTCTTTCATTTCATTGGCTAGGTTTATTCCCAAGTATTTTATTTGTTTTAAAGCTATTGTGAATGGGATTGCTTTCCTGGTTTGTTTCTCTACTTACTCATTATTGGTACACAGAAAAGCTACTGATTTATGTATGTTGATTTTGTATCCTGCTATTTTACTGAAAGTGTCAGCTCTAAGAATTTTCTGTTGGAGTCTTTAGGGTCTTTTAGTGTAATGTCATATCATCTGCAAGTAGGAATAATTTGACTTCTTCCTCTCCTATTTGTATCCCTTTTATTTATTTCTCTTGTCTTATTGCTGTGGCTAACAGTCCAATTATTGTATGGAGCAGCAGTGGATATAGTGGATACCCTTTTTCCTGGTTTTAGAGGAAGTGTTTTCAGTTTTTTTCCCATTTAGTATGATGTTGACTGTAGATTTTTCATATATTGCTTTTATTATGTGAAAGTATGTTCCTTCATTTCCTAGTGTCTTCAGAGATTTTAGCATGAAAGGATGTTGAACTTAGTCAAAAGCCTTTTCTGCATCTATTGATAGGATCATATGATTTCTGTTTTCACGTCTATTTATATGCTGTATTACATTTGTTGTCTTACATATGTTGAACCAGTCTTGCATCTCTGGAATGAAACTACCTTAATCATAGTGTATGATCTTTTCAATGCGTGTTGAAGTTGACTTTCTGATATCTTATTGAAGACTTTTGTATTTTGGTTTATCAGGGAAACTGGTCTGTAGTTTTCCTTTTTTGATGTACCCTATCTTGTTTATGGTATCAGGGTAATACTGGCTTCACAGAATGAGTGTGGTAGTGTTCTTTCCATTTGTATTTTATGGAATAGTTTAAGGTACAGTGGTGTTAATTCTTTTTTAAAGGTCGTGCAGATTTTGGCAGTGAGGCCATCTGGTCCTGGGCTTTTCTTTGATGGGAGACTCTTTATTACTACTTTTATCTTGCTCCTTGTTATAGGTCTGTTTAAGTTGTTTTTACCCTCTTGACTGAATTTGGCAGGTCATATGTGTCTAAGAATTTATCCATATCATCCAAGTTTTCCAGTTTTTTGGAATATAACTTTTCAAAGTATTCTCTAATGATTCTTGGGATTTCATTTGTATCTGTTGTAATGTTCCTTTTCTCATCTCTAATTTTTAAAATTTGAGTCTTCTCTCTCTTTCTTTTGGTTAATTTGGCTAAGGATTTGTTGATCTTGTTTATTTTTTCAAAGACTAGTTGTTTCATCAATTCTTTTTTATTATACTTTTAGTCTCCATTTCCTGAATTTTGGCTCTGATCTTAATTATATCTTTCTGTCTACTGTTTTTGAGTTTTGTTTGTTCTTCTTTTTCTAAGAGCTTGAAGTAAATCATTAAATTATTTGTTTGAGCCTGCTCTGATTTTTTAAATGTAGGTATTCATAGCTATAAAATTCCCTCTTAGAACCACCTTTGCTCTATCCTAAAGATTCTGGTAGGTTGTGTTTTCGTTTTCATTTGATTCTAAGAATTTTTTAGTTTCTTCTTTGATTTCTTAAAGTATCCATTGACCATTTAAAAGCGTATTATTCATTCTCCGTGTATTTGTAAGCTTCTGTAATTTCTCTTGCTGTTCATTTATAATTTTATTCCATTGTGGTCTGATAAAGATACACAAAATTATTTCAATTTTTCTGTATTTGTTAATACTTGATTTATGGCCTAAAATGTGATCTATTTTAGAAAAAGTTCCATGGGATGTTCAGAAGAATGTATATCCTGTAGCTTTTGAGTGGAATTTTCTGTATATGTCTCTTAAGTTTGTTTCATCTATTGTGGTATTTAATGCTGAAGTTTATTTGTGGATTTTTTTTTGGTCTGGCTATTCTATCTATTGATGAGAGTAGGGTATTGAAGTCATTCACAATTATTGTATCTGGTCCCTATAAGTCTTGTTGTTGTTGTTGTTGGGTGCCGTCGAGTTGGTATCTGACTCATAGTGACCCTCATAGGGTTTTCAATGGCTGACTGTTTCGGGATTGCCTTGGGAGTGGATTGCCGGGTCCTCCCATTTTTCCAGTGCTGGGAATTGAACTCGGGACCTCAGAGACTGCAGCGCAGCGCTCTACCAACTGAGCTAAATCCCAGCTCCCTATAAGTCTAGTAGTGTTTTTTAATGAAGTTGGGTGTACTGAAGTTCAATGCATATATATTTACAATTGTTACAACTTTTTGATCAATTGTTCCCTTTACTAATATGGAATGACTTTCTTTATCTCTTTAGACTATTTTTAACTTGACTTCTACTTTTTCTGATATAAGGATGGCTATTGTTTCCCTTTTTTTGGTTCCACTTGCTTGGTATATCAATTTCTATCCTTTCACTTTCTGTCGGCAAGTGTCCTTGCTAGTGACCTGTGTTTCTTACAGACATCAAATTGTTGGATCTTGTTTTTTAAATCAGGTCTGATAATCTATGTCTTTCAATTGGAGAGTTAAGACCATTTATATTTAGAGTTGTTACTGAGAAGGGTTTGCTGATTCTTATAATTGTGTTGAGTGTTTTCCTGATTGGTTTGCATACTATTCATTCTTTTCTTTTCTCTTTTATTTATATTCAGTGTTTGCTGGGTTTTTGAGTTAGGCATGATTGATTCTTTCCTAGTTTTCTTTAGTTTGTCTGTTGCTCCCATGAAGTTTATTCTTTCCTGTATTCTCATAGTGAAGACTGTCCTCCTGTGTGTGTAGGGTTCCTTCATGTGTCTTCTGCAAAGCTGGCTTGGTGGTCATTAATTTTTTAGTGCATGCTTCTCATGGAATATCTTTATTTATCCATCAATTTTAGATGATAACTTTGATGGGCATAACCATCTTGGTTGGTAATTATTTACTTTTAGGGCTTGAAATATATAATTCCATGCTTTTCCAAATTTTAGGGTTTGTGCTGAGAGGTCTGCCATAATTCTGATGGGTTTTCCTTTGTAGGTGAGTTGGTGTTTTTCTACTGCAGCTTTTAATGTTGTTTCTTTGTTTTGTAATCTTGGCATTTTAATTATTATGTGTCATTGGGAGGTTCTTCTCCAATCATGTCTATTTGGGGTTCTAAATGTCTCTAATTGTTGGATGTCAATTTTCTCTCCTCAGATTTGGGAAAATTTCTGCTATAATTTCACTGAGTAAGTTTCCTATGACTTTAGTTTTTACCTGAGCTCTTTCTTCCCTCTCATGAATTCTTAGGTGTGGCCTCTTTATCATGTCCTGAAGTTCTTGAAAATTGTAGTCATGTTCTTTTATTATTTTTCTTTATTGATATCTGAATGTAGTGTTTCATCATCCTTGTCTTCCATCCTTGATATTCTATCTTCTGCTTCATCTAGTCTACTGGTGATGCTTTCTAGTATATATTTTTTATTTGGTTTATTGAGTTACTCATTTCCAACATTTCTCTTTGGCTTTTGTTTTCAAAATGTCAATTTCCTTATTGAATTTCTCATCAATTGTTCTGACTTTGTCTTCTACATTGGTGACTTTCTGAGCTAGGTCTCGAACTGATTTCATTCCTTTGTTTAATTTCTTTTTTGTGTCCTCTTTGAAGTCATTGATCCTTTTTACAAGTAGACTTTTAAATCCTTTGTCCAGTATTTCAACTATTTCAGTAGTTTTGGATTCAGTGGTTAAAGAATTGTGGTCTATTGGAGGAGCTGTGTTGCCTTGCTTTTTCATGTTCCTTGTGTTTCTGATTTGTGTATCTGTAGAGATGGATATTATACCCCATTTTATTTGGGGGGTCTTTTTAGTGATTAGCTTTGTTTTGAGATCATAATCTCAAAGCCACTCTTAAAGAGAAAAACAATCCACTGTAACAGATACAATACCCCACCAAACAAGATATAGAAATACACTTAGAATCACTGAAAGCTAAATGCTGTACCACCAATGCCCATAGAACAAAGAATGACAATAAGAGTATAGAAATTACTAAATAGTGTGAAGGTATAAATAGTATTAGCTTGAAGTAAAAAGGAGGGGGCAGAGAAAGGGGAGACAGAAGGGTGCCTCAAGGTGAAGTAAAAGAAAGGGAAAAGAAGATATAGAAAGGAAACAAATGTTAGGAAGAGGAAGGAAAAGGAGCAAAAAATTTTAAAAAGATTGTGTGATAAGAAAAAAGATAAATAAACAGAATTAGGCAAACATAAGCAGAGCAATAGAAAGTAGTTAGCCTAAGAGATATAAAATATAAATAGGAAAAGGGAGATCACAGGCAGAAAAAGGGAAAAAACGGAAAAAGATAAAAATTACATTAGAAAAAAGAGAAATAAGGAAAACAATTATCAATGAAAAAAGGGAAGGAATAAAAAAAGGTCAGACACTGACTTGCTCCCCTGCAGCCCCAGCATGTCTGGGTGCTGAGGCAGGAGGATCTTGAGCTCCAGACCAGAGGCTGTCTGCACAATTCAATGTGATCCCATTTTCCAGCAAAAATAAAAAGGTGGGATGTACTACTCAGTGGCATAGCACTTTCCCCATACAAAGCTCTGGGTTGAATCCCCCGCACAACAGGAAGAAAGAAAAAATAAAAGAAGAAGAAGGAGGAGGAGGAGGAGAAGGAGGAGGAGGAGGACAATGAAGATGACGACGACAATAACAACGACAACAACAACAATTACAAAAACTGGAGGGGCTTCTTTCTGTGGCCCTTATTATTGGAGTCTGTTAAGTAGAGGTGGTGGTCAGCTGAAACTGGAGTCTTTTCGTCTGACCATGCTCAGAGTTCACAGTCTCCATAGTTCCAGTCAGGTGATGGAGTTGTCTCTTCTCCCTCTGGGCTCGGGTTTAGAATGCCACTTTGTGCTCTGTGAAGCCCTGAGTTTGATCCCCAGCACTGCAAAAATGGGAGAAGGACATAGCAGCCCACTCCTGAAACAATCAGCCATCAAAAATCCGATGAGGGCACCTAACAACAAACAACAATCTCTCCCTGTGGGGTGGGGCTTGCTTCTGAGCAACTTTCCCAAGCCTCTTGCTGCCTGACCCTCTCAGTGTGTCAGAGTCCCATCTGCCCTCCTCACTATAACTGCCTGCTGCTGCTGTGTAGCATGCTGGGGTTTTGGTAGATCACTCCCCAGGCTCTCCATGGGTGATAGATAATTCTTTGTGTTCAGTTCCTCTGGGTTAGCTCAGAGTAGGCTCTCTCTCTAGATTATACCCAGTCATGGCCTCCTGAGACAGGGAACATGGAAAGAGTCCCTTCTCCAATGTTGCATGCCCCAGTCAGGAAGAGCCATTGTCTCACCAAATCCCCAGAATTGTTCAAGGGCTTCAAGGACTGTGGCTTGCCCAGTGGGACAGCCAGTCTGATGGCAAGGACTTTCTGGCTTACCTCTTTGGTGAGGGCTCCTTTCCGCCTCCCTCACTGGAAGTCACACCCTCCCCCTTGCTGTTCATCTCTATTCTGCAACCTGGGACCATCTCACAGTGTCCTCTGTGGTTTCTGTGCTTTTTCAGACTTTCTTTGGAAAAGGGCCCACTCTTCCTATTCTAATGCCTTTGTTTTACTATGTCAAATGGAGGCTGCCTTTAATCCGCCATCTTAAACTGGATCACCATATGTTTTTATCACACCTCATATGCCAGCTGTGGTGGCACATGCCTAAAATTCCTGCACTTTGGAGACTGAGAAAGAAGAGTCATGAGTTTAAGGCCAGCCTTGAGAACATAGTAAGGGTCTGTCTCTAAACACTAGGAAATAATAATAATAAAAAAGGCTCATGTATAAGTTGAACAAGAAAGGTAAAACTTTTGTGAAGATAATTTTACATAAAATCTGAATTTTATGGTATTTGGGGGTTGAACCTGGTACCTCACACATGCTAGGTAAGTGCTCTGCTACTGACTTATACCTCTAGCCTCTTGGGAAATGTTAATATTAAAAATTCTAATTCTTTTAAAAGTAAATTACAATTAGAATACTATGTATTTTTTTGTGTGTATGTGTGTATAAATCAACAAAGTTAAATAAGATATTAAGTGCCTCTGAATAGCTAAGGAAATTTTTTTGTTTGGGAAAATTAAAAACTAGCAATGATGTGTTTGTCCTTCCATACATCAACAACTACACAACAAATCAGAATGGATTTTGACATAAGATATCAAGTAGACTAGTGGAATAGAATGGAGGATCCCAAATAGACCCTCAATGTTAGTTCAAGATTAAGATGCCAGCAGGTGCCATCTGGTAAGGGCTTGGTATCTGCTTTCAAAATGGTACTTTGGAGTCTATGTCCTTACATGGTAGAAGGGAAAGAAGGGAAAACAGGGCAAAAGGGCCCCACTAGTTCCCTCCAGCCCTTTTATAAGGTTGTTCATTAATCCTATTCATAAAGACTCTGCCTTCACAATTTAGTTACTTCCTAAACGTTCTACTTCTTAATTATTGTTGCATTGGATATTAATTTTCAACATGAATTTTGGAGGGGACACAAACATTCAAACCATTGTACAAGGTTACAAGACAATCATCCTTGGAGCTATTTTTTAAAAATCTTTTGGGAATGGTGATTTAGCTCAGTGGTAGAGCACTTGCTTTGCATATATGAGGCCCTGGGTTCCATTTCTAGCATGCATGCCACACACACACACACACACACACACACACACACACACACACACACACAAACAAAAAACCCACAGCCAAAAACAAAACAGAGAAAACCTCAATAGGAGAGCTCTGTGGCTATTTTAGTTGGCGGATTTGGAAAAAATATGGCCAATTCTGTAAACACAAAACAGAAACATATTTAACCAAATTTTAGAATAAGTGATGTATAAATATTTTACTATTTCCTTATCCACCTAATAATATGTAATGATTGGTTCAAGGCTTTGCTTTCTTTCTGTTTCCTTTTCGTATTTCCATACTGGAGGGTTGAACCCAGGGCCTCACGCATGCTAGGCGAGTGCTCTACCACTGAGCTACATGTTCAGTCTCATTTTTATCTTTTAATTTTGAGACAAGTTCTCATTAAGTTGCACAAGCTGCCCCTGACCTTGAACTGTTAACCTGTCTGCCTTAGCCTCCCAAATTGCTGGGATTACAGGTGGGTGCCACAGTGCCAAGCAGGGGTTTGTTTTTTTAAATCATTTATGTTAATGCTCTTTCTCTCAAAGTACTTTGGAATTAATAACTAAAGCTTGCAGTTTTTGTCTTCTGTTACAATTTCCATCCCAGATCAAATTAATGAATATGGATCTTATATTTTTCTGATTTCATAGTTGCAATTATTTTAATATTTTAACATTGAGTATAATCATTAGTTAGGCTTCTTGCAAATATTTTAAATTGCTACCAGTCCTTAGCTTACTAAGAATTTTAAAATTGAATTAGGTGATGAGTTTTGGGTGTTCATTGTACTTGCTATTCTTTAAGATTTTTCTGTATACCTGAACTTTCTGTAATAAAAAGTTGGAAAAAATTAGATCTATTTATGTAACTACAAGGGATATCTAGGAATACTATGTTGTTGTTGTTGTTGTTAGGTGCCGTCGAGTCGGTATCTGACTCATAGTGACCCTCTGTACAACAGGGAAACACTATTGTCAGTGCTTCTCTGCTGTTCATAGGGTTTTCAATGGCAGATTGATTTTTTGGGAGGGGGTTGCCAGGTCCTTCTCCCAAGCCTACAGCATCTGCCGTTCCCAGGTGGTCTCCCATCCAGGTACTAACCAGGCCCGACCCTGCTGAGCTTCTGAGATCTGACGGGATCAGATGCCACAGGGCTACAGCTGCAGGCAGGAATACTATAGAAACGATAAAAGACGGAAGGAGGTCAGTCATGGGAAGGAACGTAGTAACTGCTTGAATTATATAAGCAGACAGTTATAACCCTCTGTTGTTTTTCCTTACAAATAGCAGAGATACTCAGGGGGTGTGTCAGGAGATATTAAACTTAGATATAATATGGAATGTCCTTCTATAGGAGACCATGTAACTTCTTGCCCTTGATTGTCCTGAAGAACCCTGTAGACATTTTCTGTCAATGATAATGGAAGCCACCTAAGGACAATGGCTTATGCCTTTGATGGAGAGAGGAAGCAGCAAAATGGTTCCTCAAACAGACCTGGGGTCTGCTGCAATTCACATGAGTGTGCAGAGTTAGCTAGATGGTAGTAGGTGGGGATGTAGATTAGGTTCTGCCTACAGTGGACTATTGGCCTCCACAGACTCCCTTTGTGGAATAGCCTTTGCTTTGGATGTTACCCAGAATAATTCATCAGAACATTGAGCATGGTGCGGGAAAGGGCCCTACATTTCATGGAGCCCAGCTCTATATTCCTCTGGGAATGAAGAGTTCTTATCAATCTGGCACTTACAAAACTATGAGATTTCCCAAGAGAAACAATCTTCATGTCATTGGTCCAGCAAATTTCTGTGACAGTGAAAAGTAATTCATGCAAAAGATTAGTTGGTGCTGACTATATCCAGAGCCATATTTAGAATAAATATTTAGGCTAGTTGATAGTTTCCAGAATGCCAAACATGTCACACTTAGGGATATATAGGTTTTGGATTCTGACTTTGATTTAAATCCTGACACTCCTATTGACTAGTTATGTAACTTTAGAATTAAGTGCCTCAATGTTTTTGTGCCTCATTTTCTTCCTTGGTGGCTTGGGTATTATTGAGTTTTCATGGAGGATGAAACAATATTCTTGGAATGTTATATAGTAAGTGCTCTGTAAATGACTATTATTATTATTTAGTGCAATTGCATTGTATCTTCTTTGACAAACTCTATGCTCCTTATTTTCCAACTGCTCAGCTACCTCTTACCTAACAATTTAGTACTTTGTTGGAGCTAGAGAAGCAGGAAGCTCCTTGGAGACTGGAAACCCACTCTAATGGGGTGACTTAGGAAAATCCAAGAGTAAGTAGCTATCTCTCAGCCCTGACCTATTAGTGCTTTTGGGTTGTATTGATGAGGAGCAAGTGAATCATACTTTGAAGATGGTCTTAGAGATTCTCCTATTCTTTTCTCTTCAGTTAAACTGTGGGTGATAAGGTTCTTGGAGCTCAACCCTAGGCAGGCCTTGAGATCCTGCTGGATTCTTAGAGTAACACCCTTAACAAGACCTTGGTATAAGTCATTTTTAGGAAACTTTGTGACTCTCTGTCCATCTAATACAAGCCTAGTGTATTTGGATTGCTTCCCAGTTTCTTTGAAATATGGAGTCCCAAGTATTGGCCCACTGAGGAAAGCTTTCCCCTCTCTGGAGTGAAGCTGTGGGTTTCTCTTGAGGCTTATTACAGCATAAGGCCCCAGTCACTTCCAAATCCTTTGGTTGTTGATTGCTCTAAATTTAAGATTGAAAGTTCCAAATCCCTTGGCTATTGATCTCCCTAGGTTTAGCAGTGGAAGTTTGGTCTTTTCCCCTAGTTTCAGAGCATAGTCACTTTGGAGCAGGTTCAATGAGCCTTGTCGAAGGAGCAAAGGAAAAATGGCAGGCAAGGGCTAGGTCAGTGGGGTGATGGCCATGGACAGAAGCTGTGTGAACTGTGTGGCTATGATGAGCCAGGAGTGGATCATGCTTTAGGAGCTACAAGATGATACCTCCCCATTCCTTTTTAAGGGGTCTCTTTCTGCCCCTCAACCTCTTCATCCTCCACGCTCATTGAGTTTTCTCCACCATAGGGGCCTTCTTGTTCTTCAGTCACACTAACTCCTGCCCATATCAGAGCTTGGGCCCCCACCCCTGTGGCTTCTGCTCTTTAGATGGGTTTTTCCTGTCCATCTTGTGTAAAAAAAGACTCACTTTCTTGTTATTTTTCTGTTTCTTATTCTTCTTTATTTTTATTCGCAGCACTACCTGATATCTTATTTACATATCTATATATGTATTTGTCTTCCAGCTAGAGGAAAAACTCTATGAGGCCAGAGACATTGACTTATGCATTTCTCCAAAAATGTGGTAACAATTTCTTCTCCCACCAATGTGGCATGAAAATGTCCTTCTTTGCCATTGCCATTACTAGATATTATCAACAACCTTAAAAATTTTTGTCTGTTTGCTTGAAAAAATAGCATATCATTATTGCTTTGAATTTTCTCTACCACTAGTTAGGTTGAGCATCTTTTTGCATGTCATTGGTTATTTGTACATCAATGCTCTTTGTACAAAGACAAAATTTTCTTCTTTCTATCCTTTCCTTTCCTTTCTTCTCTTTTTCTTTCTCTCCCTTTATTTACTTCCTTCCTTTCTCTTTCTTTTCTTCTTTCTTTCTTTCTCTTTCTTTCTTTCTTTCTTTCTTTCTTTCTTTCCTTCTTTTCTCTTTCTCTCCCTTTCTTTCCTTCCTTCCTTTCTTTCTTCCCTTCCGTCCTTCCTCTCTCTTTCTTTCTCTCTCTCTTTCTCTCTCTCTCTCTCTTTCTTTCTTTCTCTCTTTCTTTCTTTCCTTCTTTCTTCTTTCCCTCTTTCTTTCTTGATGAGGTCTCACTATGTAGTCCAAGCTAGGCTTGAACTTGCTCCTGCCTCAGCCTCCTGAGTAGCTGGGATTACAAATGTGCGCCATTGTACCAGCTTTGCTTTTGCTTTTCTGATTACTTGGTGTAAACTATTTTTATTGTTTATCAAAAATCTAATAATTTGTGTATCCTTCAATCCTGCAATCTCGTCCCTAGGAAGGTAAACCATTGGTCAAATGGGCCAAAATGTATGCAAAAGTGTTGACAACACCTTGCTTATAACAATAGAGAAATGGATAAATTATGGTAATTCTTCACAATAGAAGAGAGTGAAACAATAATAATGACCTATTTCTAAGATTCTATATTTATTGGTGTAGACAGAGATTTATAGCAGTGAAGTTAAAATTTTTTCGTTAAGCACTTTGTTAGTATGTTTCCATTCTGGTTGTTGTTGTTAGGTGCTGTCAAGTTGTGTCCAATTCATAGCGACCCTTATAGGGTTTTCAGTGGCTGTTTCAGGATTGCTTGGGGAGTGGATTGCTGACTCCTTCTCCTGTACCATTCTGGCAAATATATTTATATATAATAACATATGTATATATGGATATGTTGAAATACTATGTTCTAAAAAACTTAATGTATATACTGTAATTATGGATGGTTTTTAAACAGTCTTTCTTTTGAGATACTGGGGATTGAACCCAGGGCCTGTGCAAGTGCTCTACCACTGAGTTACATCCTCATCATTTTCTCATTTTTTTCTAATGAAAATGTTTTTCTTACATAGAAAAGAGAAAAATGTTCTTAGAATTGAAACCAGAACACAGATCATGGTACAGTGGAGCCCACTGAGTCCCTCAATGAATGCAAAGAATGAGACCCAACACTGAATTATACAAACTGAGCTTCTAGCCCACTAAAATCTTCATGTGGATTTAACATTTCCACTTGCGGTGCCTTTGTTTTTAGTTGGCTTCTTTCTGAGTAATGATGTCAGGACCAACGATCACCAGCTGCCCATATACCAAAAAGTTCTGCTTCTGAAATCTCTGGATGTTGATCCTGCAGGAAGAGTAATCAAGTTGCGCTACATATGCTACTCATGATAGAAGCCCTTTTCTGGGTTCACTTTTTAATGTGGGAGATTTAATATTTATCTCTGCACGTTGTCTGATCACATCAATTATTTTCTGATTGGGAAAGACTCTTTCTCTTGAAACATTTGAGATAAAACTATTGGAACTGCATGTTTGAGAATGCTCTGTCTCTTCTAAGCCCTTTGGGTAATTTCACTTGGAACATTTTCTGATTTTATCTTCTGATAGTTAGATAAAAATTATGCCTATCTATCTTCTAACATTGCAGTGAATGAAATTGTCGATAAGGCAAGAATTTACCAGGTGCTGTGCTTCTAGCAGAAAGAAAGTTATTTTGGTGGCCCGATGCCTGGAGGCCTAGGGAACTGCTGTAACTTGCCTTTGATCAGTAAGAAAATATCCTTCATGTCCTCTGATCTTAACTCTGTACTCCTTCCAGGATATATATATATATATATATATATTTTTTGAAGTGCTATGGATTGAACCATCTGCAGCCATACCCCTGTGGTGTCTGATCCTGTCAGATCTTGGAAGGTAAGCAGGATCGGTCCTGGTTAGTACTTGAATGGGAGGCTGCCTGGCAACACCAAGTGCTGTAAGCTTGGGAAAAGGACCTGGCAACCCACTCCCAAAAAACAATCAGCCATTGAAAACCGTATGAATAGCAGAAAAGCAGTAACAATAGTGTTTTGCCTGTTGTACGTAGGGTTGCTATGAGTCAGACACTGACTCCACGGCACCTAACAACAACAATGGATTGAACCCAGGGTTTCACGCATGCTAGGCAAATGCTCTACCACTGAGCTGCATTCCTAGCCCCCTAAGCTTTGCTGTCTCCCCCTCATCCTACACCTTTTCTTTTATTTTCTTCCTTTCTTATTTTAAGACAGGGTATCACCATGGGGACAAGGGAGGCTCTCATGTGCTGGGACTATAGGTGAATGACATCATGTCTGGCTGTTTCTTCTTTTATCCCCATCCAAACACTTATACTTTCAGTTTTGTGGTGTCCTTTTTTTTTTTTTTTTTTTTTGCGGTACTGGGGGTTGAACCCAGGGCCTCGCGCTTGCATCCTCTGCAAGTGCTGGACCACTGAGCTGCACCCCCAGCCCATTTTTTTACTTATTGAGACAGGGTCTCGCTAAGTTACGCAGACTGCCTCTGGTCTTGAACTTGCGATCCTCCTGCCTCCGCCTCCCGAGCCGCTGGGATTACAGGAGTGCGCCTCCGCGCCTGGCGTGGTTTCCTTTTTACACACACACACACACACACACACACACACACACACACACACACACACACACCACAGTTAAGTCCCTTGAATTATATCTGCTTCCTCTGGATGATGTTATCTTTTTTAGTCATGAGATCCCCATGATCAGTCTATTTGTTGTTGTTAGGTGCCATCGAGTCGGTATCCGACTCATAGAGACCCTCTGTTGCTTCTCTGCCGTTCATAGGGTTTTCAATGGCAGATTGATTTTAGGAGGGGGTTGCCAGGTCTTCTCCCAAGCCTACAGCTTCTGGTGTTCCCAGGCGGTCTCCCATCCAGGTACTAACCAGGCCCAACCCTGCTTAGCTTCTGAGATCTGACGGGATCGGCTGCCACAGGGCTACAGCTGCAGGCGATCAATCTATTTATTTTCCTGTAATATATTTCAAGTTCCTCTCCCTTTCTAGTTATCTATAATGTATACCTTCTGAAACATTAGGATTTTACTATATTAATTAAAAATACAGGGAAATATCCTTGAAATGGATACATTTGGCAACAAATATATGACATGCATTCCTAACTTGAAGCAATCACAGAATATCAGAATCTTTTCATAAAAGTCAATAGTTTAATCCTGAAAAGGCTAGGAAGGACATAATTTCAATTTAAAATATTGATGAGTGTTATCTCATTACAGGTGAGAACACTCTGTAATAAACCAGCTCTAGTCCACAAATCCATTTAGGAAACAGCTTCTATAATACATTGGTTTGCAGTTTTATTTGGATACTTTTCTCTTGAAAATTTTAGGAAGTATATGATGGTCAATTTTTGTTGTAATTCATCAGAAGCCAATAAACCTTCTAGCATGAATTGTGAACCCTTTCAAAATTCCTGTTCCCAAGTTGGGCACTGTGGCACATGCCTACACTTCCAAGGGTCACTTGAGCCCAGGAGCCTGAGGCCAGCCTGGGCATCATAGCAAGACTCTGTCTTTTTTTAAATCCTGTTCCTGGACACTACATATGTTGTCAGCTGTCAGCTGCATGCTCTTTTCTTTTCTAAAACTAGACTCTTCAAGCCAAGGAGATGTAAATATCACTTCAAACCTAGCTTTTCAGAATACTTTATAGCTACTAGCACGTACCAGGGTTCTTCTGTTTGTGTAATTTTTTTTCTCATATGTGTCAACTAGAATGTTGCGTTGCTGGATTATAACAAACTCTACTTCAGGCCTCAGGACACACTCCAGGGAGAAGGAGCACCAGCCATTAGCAAAATGAGGTCTGCAGATCCCCAGCCCTTAGCAAAGTCACCAGCCAAAGAATGAGAATGGACTCTGTGCACCTGTGGACATCAGTAGATTCTCTCTAGTGTTCTGTCTAGGGAGGAGTTATACTTGCCAAAGTGTCATTATCTTTCCTCCCAAACCCTAGCGAAGAGAGAGATTTAGTAGGATGGAGACAAAGTCCTTTCCAGTGTAATACCACTGACCATATGCTGTCAAAAACAGCTAACATTAAGCTGGGCACAGTGGCTCATGCCTGTAATCCCAGTGGATTGGGAGGCAGAGGCAGGAGGATTGCAAGTTTGAGACCAGAGGTAGTCTGTGTAATTTGGTGAGACCCTGTCTCAAAAAGGTAAACAAAAAATGGGCCAGGGATGCAGCTCATTGGTCCAGTACTTGCAAAGCATGCAAGCGTGAAGCCCTGGGTTCAACCCCCAGCACCACAAAACAAAATAAACAAACAAACAAAAAACAAAACAGTCGACATTAGCAAGAAGGCAGGCGTAGAGGTGTACATCTGTAATTGCAGCACTTGAGAGGTGGAGGCAGGAGGATTGCAAGTTTGAGGCCAACCTGGGCTACAGGGCAAGACTCTGTCTTGAAAAAACAAAAACAAAACAAGTAAAAGCAAACAAAAACAAATGACACAAAAAACATTAGCAAGGAAAGAGATGTTTTATCTTGAGATATTTTACTGGAATTGGATTGTGGCTGATCCTTAAAATCTGAAGTGTCTTGCTTGCTTCTGCAAGATAGACAAGGACCTTGAGGGAGGACAGAGAGGAGGAGACCACAGAGAAATGACCTTTCTCACTCCATCCAAGGATGGCTCTGTATGAATCAAAAGGTCATCTGATGAGAAAAGTAATGTCTCACACCATTCACTAAACAACACATTTGCTATCGGCTAAGAGGATTATTTCCACTTTGGCCATGAACTGTACCTGCATTTAAGGGCTTATAAGGTGATGTGTCAAAGTGAGGAGAGATATATTCATCAGGATTTCCCCACCCTTTTGGCAATGAAACATGACCATATTTTTAGCATACATATTTTAATCTATCCTGGAGTAGAAGTTATATTTAGCACACTTCCTGGTAGTCACTGAACACTACAGAACCTCCCAGGTCTTGAGTCATAGTCCTTTATGTCTAATTGTGGAATCTGCCTTTTTAAATTGCTAGGCCTTTGAAGAGTCCAAGTTCATGGCTTTAACTGTCACGGTAAGTCCTTAGAGCCCAGGAATTAGGTGTTATGTCCCAGCAGATTTCATGATTGGGCTCCATCCAGGTTTGCAGACTCAGACTCTGGGGAACACAGCAGGAAGTCATATTTAAAAAAACTCTCAGATTGTTTTGTCTAATGAACAAGTTTGTTAACAACTGTATCACCTCACTGGACCCATTCTTGAGGAGGGTGTAGCATCATTCAGTGTTGACATAAATCTTTTTGATTTCACCTCTCAAACATCTCTTGCACCTTTCTTCTCTCAGTGTCCACTAGCCATTGTTGTTGTTAGGTGCCATCCAGCTGGGTCCAACTCATGTCGACCCTATTTACTACAGAACAAACCACTCCCCAATACTGTGCCATGCTGCACTATGTCAGCACTTTTCTGCTATTCATAGAGTTTTCCATGGTTGATTGTTTTTATGGAGTAGGCTGCCAGGTCCTCTCCCAAGCCTACAGCCCCTGGCATTCCTAAGTGGTCTCCCATCCAAGGACTAACCAGGCCCAACCCTACTTAGCTTCTGAGATCTGATGGAATTGGACAACAGGGTGGCACTGCCGTTAGTCAAGGGCACACTAACAGCATCTCTGGCCCAGACCACTGCACTAGCCTCCCCATTCTCCTGCAGGGAGTGATGCATTCTACTTCAGGCTGTGCCACAGAGCAGCTAAGGGGCCCTATTCCATCCAGTCTGATTCTGTCATGTTCCCCACTGCAACCCAACCCTCGGCTCAGTTCCCCCAGTGCGTTTTAGATTAGACACATCCCTCCCAAGATCAGAGGGTCTCCTGACCCTCCCCAGATTCATCTCAGAGCCACTCTCCCGCAATGAGCCTTTGCAGTTGTGTCAGCTCCCAGAGTTCTCCTCCCTCTTTCACCTGCTCTTCCTTCAGGTTCAGCTGCCATTCTTTCTGCAGTGGCCTTTCCCTACCTCTCACGGGCAACACTTTTCAGTGGCAATTTTTCTTTGATTTACTTAATAACTTGATTAAATGTTTCTCTCCCAGGAGACTGAAATTTCCCACAAAGGTAGGGATCATGTTTCTTTACTATTGTAGCCCTAGTGCTTGACATGTATGCTGTTGTTGGCACGTATGTAGTAAGCTCTAAATGTCTGTCCTCTTTTCTGCACAGCAATCTTCAGGAAAGGTGCAGGGTCCTGGGACAGATCAAAGGTTTGTAATTACCCTAGTAGGCATCCATTTGTCCCTCCATTTGTTCATCTGTTTGTTCATCATTAATTTGTAGTATCACAGGCCACTTAGAGCTGGAATTCTGGGCCTATTTAGAGGTAGCCAGCACAGAACAGTCACTGTAGGCAATAATTTGAACACTGTTTTGAACAGTTGGCATTTTTCAATTCCCTTGACCTGATCAAAACAAACATTTATTCATGAACTGTGTGCCCCTTGTCCTTACATAGCTTGTCTAGGGAAAGATAGACTTTATATAGGTAACCGTAAGTTTGTGAGTTTTACAAAAGGGGCAGGTGAGAGTTAGATGGAGACACAGAATGGGGGGTTTGAGTCTGGTCTGGGGCATCAGGGGAAGGCTTCCCTGCATGAGGAGTATCTGAGGTCCAGAGGATGAATAGGACTCAGGCGAGCAAGCTGGGGGGCAGTCCATGTGAGGCCCACAGAACTGGCAGGGTACTGAACGGGCAGAAGGGAGCACCCAGTTCTAATTCTCTTGTGAATTGGGCTTGCCCCATCCATGCTTTTCTGTTGTGAGTGGGTGGGGGCGGTCTGTGCTAGCCTGGACCCTGGAGATGAACATGGCACCCAATCGGAGAGGGAATGGGATATAAGCAGGAACTTCTCAAGGCTTCCTTCACCAATTTAGGCACCACAGGGGCTGCTGTGAAGCCAGCACCACTCAGGACTCTGGTTGGAGCAATATTAAACATCACCACTACCACCACTTTTTACTCATTTCTTTATTAATATAGAAAAGGAGCCCAAGGCAGCTGGACCAGTCGTACAAAGCACCAGGAGTTAATACTATTCTGGTGGAAGGGTTGGCTTTATGGAAGTGAAGGAGCAGGCAGGAGCTGCCCTGCTCTGGAGCCAGGCCCAGCCTACTGCCCAGAACCTCAGAGCAGCTCCTAGCATAAGCCCCTGGGAGAGGGCTGACAGGTAGTATGGGGTAAGAATGAGCTAGAGTGCATGGGGACAGATGGCAGGAATGGAGGGGCAGGCAGTGAGAATATCTTGTGGCTGATGAAGGCAGGGAACTGCTGGCTTGACACCCCCCCTCCCCAATGCTGGACCGTGGGCAGGGGCTCTCAGTGGGCCTCAGCTCTAGGGCTGGTGGAAAAATGGTATGGATACTAGTGGGCATGGCAAACCAGACATGGCCCTGGGGTTGAAGGGCCTTTTCCTTTCTCACTACAGGGAGCCACCTTTGCTCTATACCACATGTGGGGCTTCAGGGCCCAAGGCACAGAGGGAGGCTCAGAAGCCTCCCATTGGGAGGAGGATAGGACAAGGAAGGAGTACTTGAGTGCCCCCAGCTTAGGCAGTCAGGATTGAGACACAGGGCAGGATAATAATATACCTGCATAATAGGGCTAGGACATGGGGCAACAATAGGCACCAACAAATTTGGACAGTGACCAGGACGAGCCCCATGCAGTAGTATCTGCCTCAGACCTTAGCAAATCGAGTCTGCAACATGTACTGGGTGTCAGCAGACCTGGGGTCCAGCCTTAGCTCTGCTGGAACTCATATCACAGAGAGCTGTGTCTCCACATCCTGCCCTGGCCTGTTTCCTCATCTGCCAATGAGGGCTTTGGATGTGACCTCTGAGGTCATGGAAGGGACTCTGCAGACAAATGGGCCTAGGACCTGTTCTTGGTACTGGTAACTAATCCCAATCAGACCCTGAATGGAGGTGAGGGAGCAATGGAGAAGATGTTCTTGCATGGAATCTACCCCAGAAACACTCCAGAGCTGGGAAAAGCTGCTAGGAGCCCTCCTCTGTCTAGGGGGAAGAAAGGCTGCACTGGGAGGTACCATGGCTCGGTGCGATCCCTTCATAACCACCATCCGGGTAACACTTGGCATGGAGAGAATGGGGTGGCACTGTGCAACCCTTTATGGTCTTTCCCAGGGCATGGAGGTCAAGGTCTCTATGGCTTCCGCCTCTTGCTTCAACACAGGATCAGGAGTGTTCTTTCTCGCTGTGGTCCTATCTTGGGGACAGCCCAAGACTCTGCCTGGCTGGCACATGTTAGTCGGCGAGGAAAGGACAGAGGGGGTGACTAAGCAGGGAGATTAGAGTGACTCTCTGGCTTTCTCCTCTTCCTCTAGTGAGAGCTGCTCAATCCACCGAGTCACAGATCTCTCCCACCACAGCATTGAAGATGTGTGGCTGGTCAGCATACACGTGGTGCGACGCACCCTCGATCTCCTGGGGAAAGAAGACCCACAGGTGGTGGGATGGCTCTGTATTTCTGGCACATTCTAGAAAGCTGTCCCATCATTTCTTGTCCCCTCAGACTTATTTGCCTAACACTCCCCAGCTCTTGCCACAAACACTGCGCCGCCTTTCCTCCTGGATCATATACTTTCCTTTGGGAACCAATAAATCTCAATATCCTGTTTTATTCTTCGACCATTCTGTGTCTTTCCTTCTATGTGAGCCTCACAACTGATCTGCAACATTTATCCTAAGGCGCAGTAAATGGGGGCCCATAGGTGGCACAGACCTTAATTAAGTATGCTCATTGGCAAATGGGGATGGGGTTGTGTAAGAAAAAGGGGAAGGCAGAAATGCGGCGGGAAGTCTGTGTGGTGGCCTCTAATACTCTACTGTTTGTGCTCTGGTTTTGGGGAGTAATGACAGTGGGAATTTAGAGGGGGGCTAGAGTTGCAGCATGTGCCTGTTCACTGAACAATAACCTGCCTTTTTGCTGAACTGGGGTACACAGAAGCGGGAGGTGCCTATTATTACACAGAGACCTAGTGGTGTATGAGTGTACTTGCCTACTGTACAGGCACTACCTTTGATCCACAGCACAGGAAAAATCCAATCCAAACCAAACCAAACCAAAAAACCAGAATGACCTTACACAGCCAAACCTTTCAAATCCAATCCCTATCTCAATCCATCCATTCCCCTTTTATCCCTGACTCTGATCACCCTTCTCTAAAGCTGGTAGCTGATTGACCAAGAGTTGATCAATATGGGCCAGCATTCAATTTGCAGCATTTCCAAAACTCCCACCCCTTGGATGGGCCAACATACCATGTCTCGGACATAGGAATCTGGCCGCTGCATCTTCACCTTTTTTCCGGTGCTGGTATCTATCCAGGTGTTGGCCCCATAGATCATTGTAATGGGCACGTCTTTTCGGATCAGGTGAATACGTTCCAGCATGGGGCGCCGGGCCCAGCCGAAGGACTCCATCATGGCTTTGAAGGCCGTTTCACCACTGACAGAAGCAAAATGGGGTGAAGCAAATAATGGATAACCTGCCACAAAAAATGTCAACTTGGTCTCTTCAGAGGCCGAGGGAGTATTGTAGTTTTTTGTATTCCCCTCAAAGCCCAGTGCTGGCTCTTTCAGTGTTGGTAAGGTTAAGAGATGGCTGACTAGAGAAAACCCCTATGGCACTGAGAACGGTCCAAGAATGAAATGGATTATTACTGTTGTTTTGTGGCACTGGGGGGTTGAACCCAGGACCTCATGAATGCTTTCTGAGCACTTTACCACTGGGCTGCACTCCCAGCCTATTTTTAATTTTTTATCTTGAGACAGGGTCTCGCTAAATTATGCAGGCTGCCTCTAGCCTCTCACTTGCAATCCTCCTGCCTCTGCCTCCTGGGTTGCTGGGATTACAGGCATGTGCCACCATACCTGGCAAGGTGTCCCCACTCCTGTCTCTATCAGGGGGACAGAAGTTTTTTAACTTTTTTTGCATGTGGAACTTGAGACTGAACCCTGGGCTGTGCACATACATTGCAAGCGCTCTACCACTGGATACACCCCCAGCTGAAATGGGTGATTATTTATTCAACAGATATTTATGTATCATGCCCCGGGCTGGGTGAAAAGACACAGAAACAGGACTGAAGGGATGCGTGCCCATCTGGAGCTCACATTTTGCTTATGCTTTTGGAAGTTGGGCATTAAATAACTCATCATATGATTAAGCATTTAGCATAAAATTTCCTGAGAATTATGAGACGGTAGTAGGGAGATATGGGAACACAGATCAGGATTTAGCTTGCTAGGGGAGGCAGGGGATCCCCTTGAGGTGATCCCTGAAGAGTGAGTACTAAAGCAGCAAAAGATACTTCCTAAGAAGACTCAGGAATCACTAATCAGTCTTATGAGGACTGGGGAAGCAGTGGTTCTACTAAGGGAGGAGTGAAAATGCCAATTCATTCTGCTTTACTCTCTGGTCATTTCCTTGTTGTTGTTTTTAGGTGCCCTGGAGTCATGTCCGACTCATAGTGACCTTATAGGGTTTTTAATGGCTGATTGTTTCAGGAATGCCTCGGGAGAGTGGATTGCCATGTCCTTCTCCCATTTTTGTGGTGCTGGGAATGGAACTCAAGACCTCAGAGACTGCAAAGCAACACTCTACCAACTGAGCTAAATCCCAGCCTGGTCATTTCCTTAGGGAGATCTAATTGAGGATGTATCAGCTGGTGTCTGCAAATCTAGGATAAGAGCCAGCTTTCTGGAACAGTCTATAGCTTTTGTGGGAGGTAGGGGTGGTTAGGACAATACCCCTCCCATGCTTGGACAGTTTAGTGCAATTACATTCTGGTCTCCTTTGTACCACATGAATTCTGCCTAGGCCATCAGAAACTGAGAACTTTCCCTTAAGAGATCACAGCACCCAGGCAAAATCTCTCATGCCTGTAATCCCAGCAACTCAGGATGCAGAGGCAGGAGGATCGCAAGTTCAAGACCAGAGGCAGACTGCATAATTTAGAGAGAGCTTATCTCAAAATAAAAAGTAAAAAAGTGGGCTGGGGGTATCAGTGGTATAGAACTGGCAAAGCATGCAAGCATTAGGCCCTGGGTTCAACCCCATAGAAAAACACACACACACACACACACACACACACACACACACACACACGAACGAGAACAACAAAAAAACAAAAGACATCACAGCATAGTGGGTAAATCATGGATTTTAGAGTCAGACAAAAACTCAAATCTGGGCTATTTTATTAGCATGTCATGTCACTAGACTACAGCTTAATTTTCTTATCTATAACTTACAGAGAATTATACCCACCTTCATTAGGTCATGATTAGGAGAATGAAAAGTTATACAAAGCCACTAAGTTTAGGTAAAGTGAAGTAAGTACCACTCAAACGTTTATTTCTTGGCCAGACTGAATGTATTCCAAGGGATCTATTACCGAGTTCCCATAAATTTGTCGGTTATAACTCAAAAAACTCAAGGAGTTATAAAATTGAGGGATGGTGTTTGGGGGAGAGAGAGTGGGAGCTGGTTATCCTGATATCACTTTTGCTTCTTCCAGCACATGAACAAGTGGCAAGATGATGTATTCTGTGGCTCAAGATTGGGAGGTTATTATATAGAACTAGGTCTGGGATGGGGAGAATTCTGAGGAAATGGCCAGGGTTGGGCCCTGGGGCCTGCTACGGTGCCTGTGCTGATTGCTGAGTTTCCATAGCACTGCTTAACCATGGCCCTTCCGTGACTGAGCTCATGTGGCATGTCAGCTCCCACACTGCCCAAAAGCTCTGTGGCTCTGAGACAAATGCTAACAGTACTGTTGAAAGGCAAATCCCCACCTTCCCAAATCCCCCAAATCCCCAGCTTTGGGCTCACATGGGCTACTTGGACAGGCCTAGAAAGAAATAGGGCAGTGACTCGGGCTTCTGCAGCACAGGGTCAGGCCACCACCACAACCTCTCGGTCTCAGCCTCTCAGTGGGCACTGTCACGGAGGAGGATTACTTCCCTGACTCTGCCCTGACTGTCCACAAGGCCAAGACTGCAGGTCAGCAAGTTTGGAGGGCCTGCAGTTATGTGAGTAGCCAGAGACAGAAACTACTCAAGGTTCCAGGGACATCCTCCCACCTCCAAAAGAGGTGAAAGAATTTCTATTTCAGTGGTAAACTGTTTCAAAGCACTCATAATTAAATCAGATATATACTTTCTCCCCGAACAATTCTCTTTGTAGGAATATATCCTATACATATACCACATGTGTGCAAAGGGAAATGAGCAATGACGTTCTCTGAAGCAGTGTCATATGACATCTTAGACCAAAAATAATGAGGAAATTTGGGAACCGCAGGTTGAGGACAGGTGAAAACTTTCTCTCTGCCTTTTAGAAAATACTATGTTTCTCTGTAAAATAAAACCAACCAAACCAACCAAACAACCAACCAACCAACCATGCTTGTATCACTTTTTCAGTTAAAACAAAAAAAATCTTTTAAAATGTTTCCCAGACTCTTGCCTAGCAGGCCAACGTCCTCTCTCTAGGGAAGAAGGCGGGCCTTCCTCTAGAGACAGACAGTCTGTTTAATTAACCTAATATTTTCTACATCCCTTTGTGCCCATCTATGGGGAACTCTAGAAATGATCAAACCTGCTAGTGCCGGTGTTCCCTTAAGTGCGTTAGTACTTTGTGGAAGAAGAAATAAAGCATAGCACTCTGCAGCTGGAGTTTAGTCTAAGCTGTCCACCCCAAGCTGGCCCTGGGAGCCGCCCTCACCTGGGATTCTGTGCATTGCAGTGGTAGATGTATTCCGATATGGTATCATCTTCAAAAAAGTCTGCAAACTTGCGCTTGAAGTCTGGTCGGAATCTCTGTACCAGGCCAGGCCCTGGAAGGGGAATAAAAAAACAGGGAGCAGCCAGTTTGGGTGATGGTGGTGGAGTGATAAAAGTACTGTTTCAACAACCTTAATCAAATGTTATTTCTCCTAAGGGTTTATTTGCTTTATGTGCTTAACATTACAGTGGCAAAAAGAGTGCAGAAGTCTGAACCTCCTGATGACTTCAGATTACAGAGGTAGATCCTTAGTTACCAAAGAATTTGTAGACAACCTAACCTCACTGAGGAATCAGGTTATTTCAGTGCAATGAATTCCCAAGGGCTTTTCCTACAAGCATCACAAGTTCCACAAGAGTCTGTGGTTGAGATGTTTTTCTTTTATACTCTGAGCTATGTTCTCTTTCTCCCTGGGATCCTTATGGCCTTTTAATTTTCTGAAGGGAGCAGATGAAATTGTACCACTTCCCAAGAGCCCTCTCATTTTCAGACCTGTAACAAAATATGTGGAGAGGTGACCTTAACACTGGCATCCCAGGCTCAGGGCACTGTTAGAACAATCTGTTCCTTTCATCTTTTTTTATGGTACATGTACGAGCAGCAGGGCATCCAAAACAGGCTGTGAAAACTGGGCCTACTTGTCAACTTATCTCTCTCTCCCTTCTGGTCTTTTCTGTTTGTGAGAAGTGGCTGGGGAGGTGCAGTGAGGCTATCCCTGGGCCCTGCCCTTCCTCCTGGCATGGGTCTCCACAGCTGCTAGCCAACTGCCAAATGCATGCGTGAACCTGGCCAGATCCAAGGGCAGAAAAGGGGAGAGTGATCAGAGTAGGCCTGCTCGCTGGCAAAGGAGTGTGAAGAGTCTGATGGAGTCCACAGTGCTGGGGACCCTGAGGTCAGCCCCCTGTCCACTTATTCTCCTTTGGCACCTGTGTCCCTTGCTAGCCTTCCTTTCGTCAAGAACTCCTAAACTCCTACCTTCAACTCAAATGTTCATTTCACTTCTTATTCAGAGCCACTGGGTTTTTCTTAAAGGGCCTAAAGAGATAACTTTTATTCAGCCATTAGCAGATAACTCATAATAATTGACTACTGAACATTACTATATAAACATGAGCCATCTGTAGAAAAGACAGGTCACCGATCTTTTCAATACAGGTAATTTGCTTTTTACCTTCTCTAGGTAGGGTTGGACAGTGAAAGGTCAGAAGGCAGGAGATACTGATACTTACTATTCATTATGGCTGGCTCCCCCCCATCTCCTTACCTTTCTTTTTACTTAAAGAATTTACTGATAGTTACTTAGCACTGAGCGGCCCAAAAAAGATGAAAATGTGAAATCTGCCTGGAGCAGGGCATAGTTCAGAGGGGCTGGGTGAGTCACTGGAATGGGATCCAATGGTGGCTACTGTACCCGAGTTAATAATAGGCTGTCATATGAATGCATACATGTAGCTGAGAAGAGTCACCTCTCTCTGAGGGTCTGCTGAGGGATGGGGCAGCTGTTCTGCTTCATCTGTTCTTTGCACAGGAAAACAATTTCCATGTAGATGAAGGGGGAAAAAATAGCCTTCTGAAACTTCAAACAAAGAGATCTGATCCAGATTAATAGCTTTAACTAACAATGCTAGGCCTTGCCCTACTTTTTATGACTAAGTGGGTACAATGGGAAACCAGGTGTACTGAGGCTTTGTTGAGTGGGGCAGCCTTGGTTTAAGGAGAGAGTTTCTTTATCTGTGGGCTACTCACCCCAGGGCCCAGCCACTCGAAGCACAGCCAGTGGATTGGAACGCCCCAGGACAGATGCCACAGCCTTGACCCAGGTTGGAGGTGCACGGATCTCACTGGGGTCAGTTGGTCTGAGGGGAAAGCCCCACGGGTCCACCAGGATAAGGTGTTTAACTCTACATTAATGGAGGAAAAAGGAGAAAAACACACTTTATTCACTTGGAGATACCTGAGAAGGAGAGTACTACTAGAAAGGAACACTGGAAAGTTCCCAGGGAGAGATGGATCCTCATTACCTTTCAGGGTACTTGATGGAGTAAGAAGTGGCCAGGAATCCACCCAAACTGTGTCCCAGGAGGATCATGCTAGGGATCCCCATTGTCTCCCGCCAGGTCTCGATTGAGGTCACAAACTCATCTTCAGCTCCCTCTGGGTCCCTCGGGAATGTTGGCCTTGAGCTTCGCCCGAAGCCAAGCAGATCGAAGGTGTGCAGTGTGCGGCGGGCACTCAGCGAATCCATGTTGAGGATCCAGAGGCCGACACCGCCCCCGAAGCCATGCACCATCACCAGAGGGGTGCGGTCCTTCTGCTCAGGGCTCACAGTCACCGTCCAGATCTTGTTCTGGTTTGGAAGGGATATATATCGGGCCAGGAACTTATTCTGGAGACCTGGGAAAGGAAGAATCCTGGGGTAATCAACGAGACTGTTTCCTGACAGAAAAATCATTTTTCCTGGACTACTACTCTTTCTCTCTCCATTCCCAAACCCTTTCCAACCTCCCTCAGCTCTTCCCTTCCACAGTACTAACCACGGTCAGGGATTCTCCTTGACCAAACTTTAAGCAAGTTCCTCTGAGTTCTCTTTGAGACTAGTCTTGAACTTGGCCCCCTATTGTCTTTAGCCTGCCTAATGTGGTCTTAGCAAGAATCCTTCTAACTCAGAATAACAAGAATCTCCTCATCCTTCTTATCTGATCAAGTTCCTCATTTCCCACCTTTGATGTATAAGTCCTTGACCTTCCTTCAGTGAGAATGCTGATTAAGTAAAGTTATTAAGAACTCCCCTATCCTTGATGTCTCTGCTTAGTAATTTTCCATCCACTGACCCTCTTATCCTGTTCCTCATTTATAAATCCCCACTTGCCTTATAGTACTTGGAATTGAGCCTGATCTCTCTTCCTTGCAATAGTCTTGAATAGTCTTCCTAACCAACTTAATAAATGCTAGAATAATTTTTTCTTTTATACTACATATCCTGAAGAATTCAAGTTCAAGTGCAATTTGTAGATCATTTAGTCTGTGTGTAATAAGAGGGGCCATTTGATTCCTGAAGCCTGTGTACCTACTCCTTTTGGGCCTGGGGTGACAGTAACACCCTAAAGCCACAGTGCTCTTGCATCCATTGCTCTTGAACCTGTGTCTGCATGGGACTTGAAAGATTGGCAGAATTGTGGTGTAGCCAACTGGAGAGGGTGATGGGAATGGGTTCAGGCTTGAGCTTATTCTCTTCGACACTGAGGCAGGGCTGAGGCTGCTGTATTGGTACAGCAGCAGCCACGCAGCAGAGTTGCCTGGGTGAAGTAACCTGGATCCCAGACAGAGGCTTGGAGGCCATGGTTGCTTTGTGGCTATACCTACTTAGGCCCAAAGAAAGAGGGTGGCCATGGTGGAGATGATCATAGGGGAAATATGGGGAAACATGGTCAAGGGGCTCGTTTGAGCCAGTGGTTATGCTGCTCATGGGATCCCCTGCTCCAACTTGGCACAGCCCATGAGAGCTGGTCTGGGTGAATCCCAATCTACTGTGATAACCAGCCAAGTAGTGGGCCACAGCCAGGTAGAACACAGGAAGTAACAATATTAGAGTATATAAGGTTGCTCATTCTCAGGTGAGAAGGTGGTAAATGAAGAAGTGCTTAACTGTGTTTAGGAGAAGGAGAGAAGGAAGAAGAGACAGAGAACGGAGAAGGAGAGAGGAGCGAAGCAGGTGTGTGTGTGTGTGTGTGTGTGTGTGTGTAATACAGTATGTACAGGGCTTGGGGTGAAGTTGTAGGATATGGCAGAAACTAGCACATGGCTAGAGAAAAGTTGAGGAAACACAATGATGGAATACTGTATCTTCTGTGTGAATCTTCCCTCAAATCACTGATGTCTCTTCCTCCCACCCCATATACTACTCATTGAAACCATTCATTGATTCACTGAATCAGTGGACTCAATATTCCTAGCTCTGGGCAAACCTTGGGTCCTTCTTGGATCTCCTAAGGTGGAGGGGGACTAGCTATCCTTTCTACTTACACTGAAGAATCCTGGCTTCTACATTCTTCAGCTGAGACATGGAAGTCGGGCGCCAAGTGGGCAGCCAGCTACTCAGCCAGCCTTGAGGCCTGGGACAAAGAAACACAGACACTTATTGGCAACATTGGAAAGGAAACATAGATTCTCTCAGCCTTGTTAATAGTTACAAGAGTTATCAGGGTACATGGGCATTTCCCGGTGTCATGAGGCATGCCTGCTATGGCAGTCAGCAATGCCCTAGCTTCCTGATACACTGTTACTCTTCTGTAAATGGCTATTAACAACCTGTCCCTTGTTTCAAGATATTCAGAACACCATGCGTACAATACTTTTTCCCTTTCAAAGTTCTTTCACCTATATTATCTCACTTGAGCTTTCCAACTTTCCTTTGTTACTAGTTATCATAATTTATGTTCAAGGAGATTAAAGGGGGAGAGAAAGCAACTTTAAACTAATTATTTCCATTATCCTTTGCCATCCCTAGGACCAGTTCTTCCTTTAGGGCAAGATAGACACATTCCCATGTCACCTGCCCTACTGGCCTTCTTCCAAGCTTCCAGAAATGTGGAGTATTGTGTCACCCCCCCCCCCCCACTGAGCACTCAGGTACTCAATCAGCCCACCCCTAAACATGGAGATGGGGAAGGCAGGGAGCAGGGGGCAGAAGATCTGGGTTCAAGTCCCACTGTGGTTCACTGACAGACACAGGTTGCCTCTAGCTTTCTTTTCCAGATTGTAAAATGAGTAGAAAGCTTGCCTACGTCTTCATGGCCCATGGAACACAGTACAATGGATAAGATAACCCATCCTATTTCCTCTTTCATACCCAATGACTTTAAGTCATTGCAGAGTAGTGGTTAAAAACACCAGCTCTGGAATAAAAAAATCTCCTAGATCTGAATCACAGAGCTATTACTGATGAATAGACTGGGTTAGTCTGTTTTTGAGTGCATAGATACATAAGGACTTTGTTGGGTGCCCACCACAAATTAGATGGTCAATGAACTATAGTTTTCAGTCTTTCTTTTCCACCGTATATGATATCTCTCTTTTCTTGAACTCTGCTTGGGTGAAAGGGGTTATAAGACAGATGCCAGTGGATGCAGAATGATCCTGTAAACATCACCATGACCAAGGTAGCGGTATTTGGTGGGGGAACCATTACCCCTTGGCACACACTGGACCTCCTGATACATCATTTGAAGCACAGAATTTCAGGTTAGGTTCTTACCTTAGAAATTGTCTAGACTAGCCTTTTTTACAGGTGAGCCAACTGGATGTCCAGAGAGATCATACACTGAGTTAGAAATAGAATCAGAACTAGAACCCAGATCTCAAATCTGAGTTTCTCAATACCTCCTCCCTGGACTTTCCAGCCTCATCTTCTCAAGGCCATACATGAACACTCACAATGTAGAAGCACATCTTCACTTGTCTTTTTTCCTGAAGGGAAGTATAATCTAAAGCCAGAAGACCACAGTTCTAATCCCAGCACTGCTACTTACTAGAACTGTGGCCGCAGGCACATTATTTCTGTGTCAGTTTCCTCATCTTTAAAAGGAGGGTAATAATAGTAATCTACCTCACAGGATTGCAAAAACATTAAATGAGTTAATGCATCTAAAGCACATAGAATAATGCCTGTTGTTGTTGTTGTTAGGTGCCATTGAGTTGTGTCCGACTTATAGGGTTTTCAATGGCTGACTGTTTTGGGATTGCCTCCGGAGTGAATTGCCATGTCCTTCTCCCATTTTTGTGGTGCTGGGAATCAAATTTGGGACCTCAGAGACTGTAGAGTAGCACTCTACCAACTGAGCTAAATCCCAGCCCAGAATAATGCCTAGCATAAGATAAATTCTCAATAAACATTCCTTTCCCTCAGCTAAATCATAACCTATCTATATTCCCACTCTTTGCAAGTAGGAACTCTCAATGAATGTTTGAGGTTTGAAAGAAACTCATACGTTGCAGTGGGGAGTGGTCTATCAACGGCTTTAGCCAGGGGAAAGCTGTTACTCTTAATCTAATCCTAGGAAGACTCAGAACCCTTTTAACATTCTTCTGGAATTCCTTGTTGGCTTGAAGTATGGGGACCAAGACCACAGAATTTGGCCAGTTTCAAGAAACAAACTTTCTCTCCACATCATAGAAACTGTGACAATTCAGATCATGATATCCACACCCCCATTGTCCTGTAACTTCCTAAAGCAGAGCTCAGGATAAATGCTTTCCCATGGAACAGCATGATAGGCCACTCAGCTAATATTCTTTGGGTGGGGGGAGGGGAGCTTTAGTTTGCCTTTCCTCATAAAAATGTTACAGGTAAAGAACAGGTAATGGTGCCTGGCACACTGTATCTGTTCAATACCATTGGGGAGGTAAGGACCGACGTGGGAAAGTGAGGCAAGGAACACAGAAGCCAATTAGCTATGAACTTAGCCTGGCCTGGGTGGTGTCTCCCATCCTGTTGGGAGTGAAGCAGGACTTTTGCGTTGGGAGAGATTCCTGTTCCAGAAGTCTGTGATCTTGGGCAAGTTTCCTAATTTCTGTGGGCACCAGCTTCTTTATTTGTAAGACGGAGCTGAACTACCTGTATGTCTTCCAGTTCTAATATTGTTTCCCTAAGTCACTGTTGTTGTTGTTGTTAGGTGCCGTGGAGTCAGTATCCGACTCATAGTGACCCTCTGTACAACAGGGGAAAAACTATTGTCAGTGCTTCTCTGCTGTTCATAGGGTTTTCAACAGCAGATTGATTTTTGGGAGTGGGTTGCCAGGTCCATCTCCCAAGCCTACAGCACCTTGTGTTCCCAGGAGGTCTCCCATCCAGGTACTAACCAGGCCCGACCCTGCTTGGCTTCAGAGATCTGAGGGGATCGGATTCCACAGGGCTATGGTTGCAGGCTAAGTCACTGTAAGATTGCAAATTTCCTCTTGGAATGCTATCTTAGAAAGTAGCGCTCTCCTGGGCACTTCCTTCAAGCCCAGGAAGCTATTTATTACTGCCATAAAGTTAGCTAATTTTACAGGCTCTCAGTTCAGCAGGTCCAAACGGGCAAACACTGGGTACATGGACAAGTCAAGCCTTGGCTTGAAGCTGAGTCATTCTCCAAGCAACTTTTCCTTGCTTCCATCAGTTCCAAACTGCTGGTCACACCACCTACAGGTGGCATATCAAACCTGATGCCTTTGGGTCAGTGGTAAGAAAACAAAAACAAAAACAAAAACTATCACCACCACAACAAATCCCCAAATCTCACAATCTAATTCTCTAACCACTGCATTAAGTATTTCGTTATAATGACTGAAAGCATTATCCATTAGCACTGCAAGCGGCAACGTGTGTCAGTAGGCAAGAGCTAAAGAAACTTACAAGCCTCTTACTCCACACCAGTCCCCATGCAGTGGAGACCTCTCCCTTTTTCTCTCGTCTTCTCCTGGTCCTGCTAAGAGGACTCTTTCACACCCACGACTATGATCTTGGGACAAATAAAGATAAGCACCTCTAATGCCCTAGCACCCACGTCCCACAAGCTTGCTTTCTGTAGGAAAAGCAAGTTTATCCCTTGCACATTACCACTAAATATAACCCCTAAGCACAGCTACTCGAGGAAAATGAGGGGCAATCGCGAAGACTAAGCGGAAAGTCAGAATCCCCGAGCTGCAGGAAAGCTCATTCCACCATCGCTCCCCCGGCTCTGCCACTCACTGCTTCTTCTAGGCGAAAGCACAGCAAGCACACGCACCCCACAGCCCTCCCTGGAAGCCGACCTGAAAACGGAAAGACCGGAAGGTGTCTAACAGTGTTCCTCAGCCACAGACAGTTCCAGGATCATGGCCCAGAGAGACAGAGAGACAGAGAGAAAGAGAAAGAGACGGGATTAACTCACTGCTGCTCCAGATCATCAGCCATAGTAAACAAGCCCTGCGGGGTCGAGCAAAGCCAGCCCATCCCTCCGCCTGACGCCAGCACCAGCTGACCCAGAAAAGTATCGAGTAACAAAGGGGGCGTGGCCGGCGCGCCGTCCGGCACAGAGGCGGGGCTCCAGGATGCCCAATGAGCGCCGGCCGCGGGGCGGAGCCGCAGGGGCAAGGGGCCGCCACAGGTGAATCTTGCCGCAGCACATTGGGTAAGGGGGCACTGTTTGGACTGTTTTGTATTACTGACATGTGTCCAGGCGGAGGTGACCTAAGAGGTCTCACAAAATAGGACAGGAATCCTGGTCACACACTGGGGGGACACTGAGGGAGATAGTGCTAAAAATCCAAGTCCCTCACAGGAATTCCATCGGCCCTCCCTTCTACCATAATTAAAAAGTGAGAGAACTGCCTCCGTAAACTCGCACACACTCTTTGGGCTTCCCTTTATAGCCCCCTTTCCTAACAGCCTCTCTTCGTGTTCCTTCTAATGGGATGCTTGTTTGTTTAGAGATAGACCTTCATTAGTTGCTCCTACAAGGGGCCTTGGAAGCTTGTATCCCGATTGCCAGATTTTGAAAAAACAAAACAAGATGCCTAGTTAAATTTGAATTTTAGATTTAAAAAACAACCCATTTTTAAGAATAAGTATGTCCCATGCAATATTTGGGACGAAACAGGGTATCTTGTATTTTATTTGCAGCCCTAAACCAAGGGGACATCTGTCAAGATGGACATTCTTCTGCTCTGGGGATGAGTTTGGCCCCAGTCGAGTTTCCAGGACAAGTATGGCTCAATCCTGGTCTCCCTCGGTTTGAAGGATCCCTCACCTTGCCCAGGAGTTAAAGGATTAACGCATAAGGCAGAGTCTGCTTTAGATATGTGAGTGTGGAGATGGATGTTGGAGGTGAGGTGGCTGGCTTAATGCAGAGGACCTCAGTGCATTTCAGGCTGGCTCAACAAAGGAGCCAAATCTTGAAGGTGGCTGCAGAATTCACCTGGATTGGAAGTTTTGTTAAACATTCAGATTTCCAATCCTTACCCTCAGATTCTAATTCAGCTAGTTTGGTTTAAGCCTTGAAAGCTGCATTTTTGGAAGCACTGCTGATGCTGACAGTCAATGAAACTCATTAGTTAATTAAAAGCATAGATTCTAGCATCTTGAGTCTGGGTTAAGGTCAATCTTGACTTTGCTAATTATGCACTGCCAACCATTGGGCAAGTTATTTTATGTCTTAATTTCTTCCTCTGGTTTATGTTTTATGAGAATTAACTAAGATCATTCAAGTAAACATTTATGTTAAAAATGCTACATATTACCATTATTGAAAGATAAACATTATGTTGGGTAAGAAGAACGCAATTAGCAAAAGGAAAGAAAAAACCTGCTGTGGTATCTATATGACCTTTCTATCTGCTGCCTCCCTACATTGTTACTGGCATTGTAGAGCTGGCAACTTTGTATTTAGAGCTCTGCTAAAAATTCCCCTCCTCCAAGGTGTTTCTTGACCCACAGGCTCTAAGAGACCCCCATCCTTCTACCACACTACCCTATTCTTATTTTCTTCATAACACTTATCACTATCTGAAGTTATCTTGCATATTTGTTAACTCACTTATTGTCTCTTTTCCTCCACTAGAGACTAAATTTGTAGTGGAGGACCTATCTAGTCCTTTGCTTGCTCCTAGCATCTGTAACAGGTGTGGCACAAACCAGGTGCTCCATACTGTTGGAAAAATGAATGGACAGAAAGTCCAGTGAGGAAGCAGAAGCGTATTCAATTACCTATAAAACGATGTACTAAGTGCCAGAGGATTTGGGGGCTGTAATCTAAATTGTACCATATAGGAAATTCTGGGCTGCATCACCAGGATAACAAAATCTTTCACTTTTCAGAACACCTATAACATGTAGGACTTTTTAAGGCAAGGATGATTGAGTGGAATTCGTGTTAGAACTCTCTAGACCATATCTCAGGAGACAGTACAGAGCTTTGTATTTTGTTTCCATATGTGCAAAACTAGTTTTAGAGTTTTGAAGCAGGAAATTTGAATGTATGGAAAATGTCCTTTGAAATCAAAGTTAATGTGGCTGTTGTTGTTAGGTGCTGTTGAGTCAGGTCCAACTCATAGTGATCCTATGTACAAGAGAACAAGAAATACTCTCTGACGCTGTGCCATACCTGACACTATGTCAGTGCTTCTCTGCTATTTATAGTTTTCAATGGCTGATTGTTTCATGATTGTTTTAAGAGTTGGCTGCCAGGTCCTTTTCCAAGTTAATAGATCCCTGAAAATGTCCTTAGAACCGGGGTAACTCAGGGTTGGGCTGTATCTGTGAGAATTACGCACAATGGAAAGGACTCTCACTCGGTGCCTACTCTAGACAGGCCTCTGGAGAGAAAATAAATGTACGGTACTTTTTCCCCCTTAAGTCACATGATGTGTAAATATGAAAAACTACATCTGCCTTCTACCTCTAAGATACACATTTTTTGTGTGTGATTAAAGGACTAATATGTTCTTTATGGATGGAAACTTAATCCCTTTTTCCTGTGCTTGTTAGTCATCATTACACATTTCAGAAGCAGATAGAGCTGATAAGCTGATAGCTCTGGCCGGGAAGGGATAGATCATTCTTTGGTTTCCTTTTAAATGAACTATAAACAAGGTGGGGACTGGCATTTAGCTCAGTTGGTAGAGTACTGCTCCATACTTTCTGAGGACCTGGGTTTGATCCCCAGCATTGCAAAAACGGGAGAAGCATGTGGCAGTCCACTCCTGAAACAACCAGCTATAGAAAACCTTATGCTGGTCACTGTGAGTCAGACATGACTCCAGGACAAGTAATAACAACATGAATAAAGTGTGACTCTTAGAATAAAAATACTGAGTAAAATAGCTCCAAAGTTGTTCTGTCCAATGATAGCCACGTGTGGCTACTCAGTTTTACATTAATAAAAATCATATAAAATTTTCTTAGTCATACCAGTTATAGTTCAAGTGCTCAGTAGTCACATGTATCTAGTTTGCTACCATATTGGATGTCAAAGAGATATTTTCATTATCGTAGAAAATTCTGCTGGACAGTGAGTGTTGCTCAGGCACTGATGATTTCAGCTCCCTGATGTAGGGAGTGCAACAATTCCTATTAACCTTATACTGCCTTTATAAAGGACAATAGAGTAGACTCTCTTTGGGTGCCAGGCTTGAGGGTGAAACTGAGGCTTTTTTTTTTTTTTCTTTTTTCAACACAGGGTCTCACTATTGTAGCCCAGGCTGACCTGGAAATCACAATCCTCCTGTCTCAGCCTCCGAAGTGCTGGGATTACAGGTGTGCAACACTGTGCCCCAGCAAGACTGAGGCTTTTAAGGGACTTTCAAAGAGCTAGGGGGGAGAGAAATCAGACAAAGGAGGCTGCAAGTCCTTGCACTCCAGCAGGAACTTAAAGGATGCAGTGATATGGGCTCACTGAGAATAACTGCTTGATTGGACTTGGATCTAGTCTTGGCTAGTCTTGAGTAGGACTTGAATCAGAATCTTGATAATTTAGAGGTTTGACTTTGTGTTGATTGCAGTCTGAGTCCCCTTAAGATTTTCTTTTTGAAAATGACCCAGGGCTGTGGGTGTAGCTCAGTGGTAGAGCACTTGCGTAGCAAGCTCGAGGCCCTGGGTTTGATCCATAGCACCACAAAACAAAAAACACATCTATCTGTTCTATTAGAAAAACAAGGAAAAGAGGGTTTTGGTCAAACTGGGGCTAAAGTTTAAAAGGTGAATGGTTAGAAGAGAGTAGCCAAAGGAGGATTCTTAAGGTAAAAGTAAAAATACAAGAGAAAAGAATTGAAAAAAAAAGATTCTTTTTTCCAAGCAGAAAGTTTCTTTAGAAGAATTCTTTTGTATTCAAAATTTGGAGCATTTGTGTTTCTTTTGTTGTTAGGTGCCGTCTCGAGTCAAGTCCGACTCATAGCGACCCTATGTACAGCAGATGGAAACACTTGCCGATTCTGTACCAGGCAAACGATCTTATTTATGTTTAAGCCCATTGTTGCAGACACTGTGTCAATCCAGCTGGTGGAGGGTTTTCCTCTTTTGCGTTGACCTGCCACTCTCCCAAATATGATGTCCTTCTCCAGGGATTGTTCTGTCCTGACTACATGTCCGAAATATGTAAGACGCAGTCTGGCCATTCTTGCTTCCTTTTAGTAAAGAATGTAACTTCTTATTGTAGAAAGATATGGCATAAGATCATGGACTTTGGTCTTAAGGGAGCCCTCTTGCCTTTGCACTCTCTCATTATTTCATGATATTGAGTTAGTAATGAAACCTCTAAGGTCTACTCTGACTTCTGCAACTTATAAATCTGATTGTTCTTTGAGAGCCACCTGAGTTGGGATCCTCCTAGTGCCATCTTTTGCATGCTCAAATTATTGGGGCTTTGTAGTTTGGCTAACTTTTAATTATTCAGAAAAACAGAGGAAGCAGATATAGTTCATTACCAGGACTAATGATACTTACTGTTGTTAGTTGTTAGGTGCCATCGAGTTGTATCCAACTCATAGTGACCCTCTGAGGGTTTTCAATGGCTGATTGCTTCAGGAGTGGACTGCCACATCCTTCCCCGATTTTTTTGCCGTGCTGAGGAATGAGCCCAGGTCCTTAGAAAGTGTGGAGCAGCACTCCACCAACTGAGCTAAACCCCAGCCCCAATGATATACATGCAAACATTTATTGAACATTTACTACATGCCAAGCACTATGCTAAGTGCTTACTGTTTAAGCACTCATTATTATTAATTATCTCATTTAATCCTCAGAACATTGCAATGATCCAGGTTTTATAAATTCCATTTTATAGAAGAGGAAAATGAAACTATCAGACTAAATAATCTATCTTGGATTAGTCAGCTAGTAGATGGTAGAATCAAGGTTCACATCCAGGTTGGTCTGATTCTAGAGCTTGAACCATTAGACACTACTCTAGACGTGAATTTTTACATATATTAACATTCTGATTTATGCTAATTAAAACTAACCCTAGAATTAGCAATTTCCTATTGAACATACCATGGACTGCCAAAAGAACCAACAGATCTGTCCTAGAAGAAGTGCAACCAGAGTGCTCCTTGGAAGCAATGGCCAGACTGCATCTTACATGTTTCAGACATGTAGTCAGGAGAGATTGATCAATCCCTGGAGAAGGACATCATGTTTGGGAGAGTAGCAGGTCAGTGAAAAAAAGGAAAACCCTCCAGTAGATGGATTGACACAGTGTCTGCAACAATGGGCTTAAACATAAATAAGATTGTGTGCCTGACACAGAATCAGGAAGTGTTTCGATCTGCTGTACATAGGGTCACTATGAGTTGGACTTGACGGCACCTAACAACAACAACAATAATATTGATAAATCGGTTAAACAGAATCATAAACTGAACACAAAACAAAACCTTTTCTTGTTGTTTTAAGCAGTTCAGAAAAGTTTTAGTTCATTTTATAAGTGTGACTTTGCAGGTCTCAGAAAGGGATGCATTCAAAAAGTGATTTTGATGTTTTTCATCTCTTCTACTTTTGTCCTGTGAGATTTCCTGTGGAGATGTTAATGATGATAGTTGACAATGATCAAAGACAACAAAACATAAGAGAGAAACTGCTGGAAGGAGCCTGGCTGATGAAATAGAAACCCCTTGAAGAGTTCACTCCGGAATGATTAAAAAGCATCAGCCAAGGCTGTAAAGTCTGAAGTTGAATACTAGTGAGGAAGCTGCCTTCCTAACTTGCTGAAGAGGCAGGGAGAAAGGTTGAACTGTCAAAGAAGCTGACACTTCTTGTCATTATGTTGAATAGGAACTTATTTGGTTATTTGACCCCTTCACTGCCCCCCTTCTTTCACAGCCACATAGGAGGGCTTAGGCTGAATTTAAGTTCCATATAGCAGCGTAAATCTTGGTGGGTGTGAATATGAATCTGTTTCTTCAAATAGATGGTAAAGCTAAAGATATGGATGATTTGATTTCTCTGTTTTCTAAAATTTAAGCATTATCACTGAAAGTCATTCTGTTTGTTGATGCTGATAAGAGCTTCCAGTCTAAGCGCAATTATGAAGTGAAAATGAAAGCATAGTGTTTACTTGCTGTTTTAGAAATTTTGCTTGTGTACCTAGGACAGTTAGAAGTTATTTAGAAAATGAAGTAAAACACTTGGTTATGCGCGGGAAGACTTTCAGTTGAAAAGTGAGAGGTACTAGGTTTAGCAGGTCAGACTCATGTAAAATTAGAAGGGCAACAAAAGCCACAAGGCAGAATTTATTTCTTTTAAGTTAAAACGCTAAAAACAGTTAATCACATTTGTTAAAATACAAAACCTTAACCCTTCATTTTAGAATCCTCTACAATATGGGTTGGCGAAGGTAGGGTTGAGCTAGATATGCTCTTGTGGGCCTTTCAGCACTGACATTCTGGGATGGGATATTATAACAGGTTCAAGACTCCAGTTTAGGGGCAGAGGGCTGCTAGTGCTGTTAACAGCCCTGTATGCACGTTAAGCCACAGTTCTCCTTCCAGCCACCTCCTCCTTTTTAAGGGGGAGACTGGGTCTGATTCACCTGAAAGTCTCCACAATTTAACACAAAGTTACTGGGCCTCCTTGATACCTAATAAATGTTTGCTAAATGAACGAACGAATACCTGAGGGATTAGGTTCTACCACAGGGCCAAATTCCAACATCCAGGCCATGATCCTGTAGAAGTCAAGCTCAGTCCCTCCTGCCTTGCTCTCCCAAGTCTAAACTGATGCAGGCTCAGCGATTAGCCGCGTCGTTCTCACTGCAGAGGAACTTGACTTGTTCTGATGATCTCTGATGAGATCTGCCGACAGACATGAATTAGGTCCGGGACAGATCACCAAGCGTTAACTCTAAACCGATTCAAACATTTAATCTTTGAGGACGCAGGAGGACCAAAGAGAGCCGGAACGCTCTAGCTAGCTCCGCCTTACGCCCTTAAACCTCTCCCCCATCTTCCTCCCACAATATCTTGTTGCCGGAGCAACGACGG
Organism: Pedetes capensis; assembly: GCA_007922755.1. Lineage (NCBI taxonomy): Eukaryota > Metazoa > Chordata > Mammalia > Rodentia > Pedetidae > Pedetes > Pedetes capensis. The sequence goes on along the minus strand of VMDO01000689.1, from coordinate 208,927 downwards.
AATTCACCAACCCGACTGCGGAAATAGGCCCAAAAGAGTACACGTCTTCATCTCATTGACAAATCTATTGCGCAGACGCATTAACTATTTCTGGCCATAGTTGGAGTTCTACGGAAGCAGTTTGCGTCTGCGCATTACTTGTCACGCACCTTGGCCTACCAATGCGCCTGCGCAAGGTGGCACACCCCCCGGGTGGGCGGAGCTAGGCCACAGCAGTGCGCTTGCGCACAGACCATATCCGCTGTGGAAGGTGGCTGTAGGAGTTAGAGGAGGGCGGCTGGAAGTATCCAGATTGTGGTCATGTCGGCGTCAGTAGTGTCTGTCATCTCGCGGTTCTTAGAAGAGTACTTGAGCTCCACTCCGCAGCGTCTGAAGTTGCTGGACGCGTATCTCCTCTATATATTGCTGACCGGGGCGCTGCAATTCGGTTACTGTCTCCTCGTGGGGACCTTCCCCTTCAACTCTTTCCTCTCAGGCTTCATCTCTTGTGTGGGGAGCTTCATCCTAGCGGGTAATGGTTCTATAAGTAATGCTGATAACAGTGTGTTACTTTAGTGAGCAGCTTTGTTCTCACAGTACTCCTCGCTACTTTATTAGCAGGCCACCGACCTGTGAAGTTATGGAAGAGCCTGTAGGCTCTTCCAGACTGTTCTTGGGAATGAGGAAATTCAGGTTTAGAAAGGTTATCACATGCCTACTACCAAACAGCTACCTAAGTACTGGAATTAAGTATCTAAAGAAGCCCCCCTCATGTTCCTGCTCGACCTGGTGATCCACTGTAATTCATACTGGTCTAGGGTTCTAACCTTCACTTAGCTTTGATAGAATTTTAGTAGTTATACGTTTAAATGAAAAACACAACCTTGGATCATCTCTGTTATCTTGGGCTAATCGCTAGTAACCCCTCCAGTGAAAGATTTCAGTGAAAGTGAGGGAGAAATATAAATATTGGTGCTTTGCCCATTTTGTCAGTTCTCATTTGATTTTGTCTTTTGCCTGATGTTATTTCTTGCAGATGAAGCTTTTCTACTTATTTCACTATTCTGAACTCGATTTTTGCTCACATAATTTTGTATTTGTTTTTCTTTCTGATTCCCGGCATTTGTTAATCTTGTAGGCTCCCATATTTAACGGGAATTGTCTCCATAAATATTTTTTTTTTGCCGAAATATGGCCTGCCTTGCCCAAGGGATTCAGCAAATACTGCAAAAAGGTTTGGCGCAGGAATGTCATCTAGTCCCGTACATAAATGACCAACACATGGGCTATTACCGTCGCTGATATCACCTGCTACTTGACTTTGATAATATGCCAGAATTTATGTTTTCTTTCAGCATGATCATTATCCTTTGGGCCACCAATTGTATTTTGAGTTGAATGTGAGGTATTGTAAATGCTTTGGACATTCATCAGCTATATGCTCCTTGTCTTCAGAGAGTTTACAGCTTGTTTGGGGCACAGACAAAATACAGCATTAGAATTGTCTGGAGACTTCATTTACAGTGAATCCTTGTTTAAAGTTATAGATTTGTAGAACACATTTTACGCATTCACATTGCTAATTCAGACACACCAGAGTACTTTTACTTCTTAGAACTTAGAATAGCCAAAGGACTTGATAATCTGTGCCTTAGCCAGAGCTAGAGTTGCAGAGTTAGCTTGTTGATTGGGTATTTAATTATCTTAGAGTTTTGTCCTAGAGGACCAAGACATCTTAGCCTTCAGGATATGTTACCATCAGCTAAATCCAGTATACCTCTTTGCTCTGTGTCTAATACTATTCATGACTAAGAATTTTTTTTTTTTCCCTTCAGTACTGGGGGTTGAACCCAGGGCCTCGTGCTTGCATGCTGTGCAAGTGCTGGACCACTGAGCCGCACCCTCAGCCCATTTTTTTACTTTTTGAGACAGGGTCTCACTAAGTTACTCAGACTGCCTGTGGTCTTGTACTTGTGATCCTCCTGCCTCTGCCTCCCAAGCTGCTGGGATTACAGGCATGTGCCACCGCGCCCGGCTTGCATGACTAAGAAATTTATTAGCAAACCAGGAGAAGGAACCTTGAGCAGACCCTCTGATTGATTTTGTTTGTTGTTTCTTTTTTTTCCCTTCAAGTATGGAAGAGTAGTACCGGGGTAGGGCTTGAAAGGTGATTTTAGAAAAATAAACCTCCATGCTGAAGTCATCCTGGCTTCATTAGCCTCTAAGTTTAAGGGTTATTTTTCAGGACTTCACAGAAAAGAATGGTTTGCTGAGGAGTGGACATGGATTAATTATAGATTAGTGTGATAAAGCCAGAGATTTTTTTTTGAGTAGATGACTTTTGTTTATGCCAAGTCCTGTATTTGAGCCTGTTGAGACTAAGATTAAATTGGCAGACTCCCCTGTCTCCAGTAGGAATTAGATGGTTTGTAATTGAAGAGAATGCTTAGTGAAAGGACATTATTAGTAGTGAGATTGGTATGAGGATTGAGATTTCCAAGTCTGTTAGATAACAGATAATAGGACCAGAGAAATAAAAATGGTTTTAGGAAAACAAAGGATTCATAACAATTCATTGTTGCCATCGAAAGATATCATTTGCATTTCTTTTGACAGTATTGAGTTTACTAAATCCTATCTTTTCTTCAAGCCCAAATCATCATCTGCAAACTGGTTTTAATGAGAAGCTTGAAATTTGGATGCTTATCTTTTGTTCTGATTGTTGGGAAAGGAAATCTTGTATATGTTTGTGGTGCTGGACTTTCTGACTTTTCTGTGATGTGTTTTTTGTTGGAAGAGAATAGAGACCGGTTAGCTGGAGGAAGGAGATTGTGTTGGAGGATTTTGAAGGATTAAGTTGTGCTGAATGCTGGAGTTTTGAGTGCTAGGCCAGAGAATTTGGACTGTAAGTAATAGAACATCTGAGAATTTTTTTTTTTAAGTTTTTATTTTTGGAGTAAAGGAGAGACTTAAATTATTGTTAGTATGTAGGATGAATTGGAGGGAGCAGTTCTTTTGTCTGATTCCCTAATTTCTTTTTGGAAATCTGTTGTATTCTCTCTGCATGTGCTAGTTCAACATATACTCTTTGGAAATTAATCAATATATTTTAAACAAATTTAGAATGCTACCACCACACTTTAAAAAAGCAATTATTTGGGCCTAGGGGTATAAAGATGGTCTTTTTTTTTTTTTTTTTTTTTTCCTTCATGGCTGGGAGACTTACTGAGGAAATCTCCCAGCCTCCTCAGGAAGAAGGTGGAGATGGAAAATTGCCATTGAGGGAATTTTTTTCTTTTTTTTTTGAAAGCAGCAGTATTGCATAGTATCATATAGGCTTTACAGGGATCTTAGAGTTAGATATTTTTGTTCTTCCAGACAAATTGCAAGCATCCTCTGAAGCTTACTGTTTATCTAATGGTTAACTGTTGCTAGAGGAGGACATCTGTCCCTTTTTTAGAGTTAACATTCTACTGTTGGCAGCTCTTTTTTTTTAGCTGACTGAAATCTCTGCTTATTTAAAGTGCTGTTTAGGAGGTATAAGGGGAAAATAGTAAGACTGTCCTTAAAATAAGTCTAACTAAAATATAGTAAGTCTTGCTGGGCAAGCACTCTTACTACTGAGCTATGTGTCTTCAGCCCTTGAAATCAGTTTTTAAGTAACTATAGCTTTGGTCTCTTCTGTTCTCTTACCTATGAAACAATTTTACCCTTCCTCCCTTTTGGAAATAGTTTTGTTGCCCTTAGTTTACAAACCAAAAAGGAGTCTTATTTTGAAAGACACAGAGACTTAACAAGAGTGTTTTCTGTCTCAAGGGAGCTATTGGGCTGGACTTGGGCCTAGCATTTTTTTGGAATTTTCAATCAGATTTATGGATCCTGATATTCTCTCTCATAACTATTCTCCAGGAAATTGGAAGTTTGCCATCTTTGTGCCTGGACATCCTATTTCTAAATATCTTCATATCCATTGCTATCTCTTCATCCTCAATGCCTCAGTTCTCAGTATCTCTTATCTAGACTACTGTACCGCTATGAATTGGACGCGACTTGATGGCACCTAACAGCAAGACTTGTTGTTAGGTGCAGTCGAGTCAGTATCCGACTCATAGCGACCCTCATAGGGTTTTCAATGGCTGACTTTCGGGATTGCCTTGGGAGTGGATTGCCAGGTCCTTCTCCCATTTTTGCGGTGCTGGGAATTGAACTTGGGACCTCAGAGACTGCAGTGCAGCACTCTACCAACTGAGCTAAATCCCAGCCCAACAACAAGACTACTGTAATCCTAATCACTGGCCTTCTGTCCTCTCGTGTATTTCCTTCTAGTCCGTCTTACACTATGTCTGTAGGCTTTATTTGACTTGCAAATCTGATTTTGTCATTTCCCACATTTGTCTGTGGTTCCTAAAGTTAGAAAATTTTTTTTCATGGTACACAGTTTCATGTTCTAGCTTCATTGATACCTCCATCTTCATCTCTTGTCTCTGCCTCGTCTCTACTCTATGCTCCAGTATTACTGAGCTACTTTTCATTCCCTGAACACTGTATGTTTTCTCCAGCTATTATTTTACCTTTATTTGACTGTTTTAAAAATTCCTTCACTTTTTAAGATTTCTTATAAGGCTCAAGTGTTCCTTCCTTTTGGAACCCTCTCCTGACTTTCTTAGCAGATCTAGGCCTGCTATATTCCTACCTCTGTGGGGTGTGTGCGTGTGTGTGTGTGTGTGTGTGTGTGTGTGAGAGAGAGAGAGAGAGAGAGAGAGAGAGAGAGAGAGAGAGAGAGAAAGAGAGAGAGAGAGAGAGAGATAGGAGGGCACGGGGGAGTAGAGAGGGTGAGAGAGAGAGGGAGAGAGAGATTTGGGGTTGGGACTTTTATACTCTTCTGTGTTTTTTGTATCTATCTTCCCTTTGGAAAGTGAGCCCTTGAGGGCCAAAGCTGTCTTTCATCTCTGCATCCTCACTACTTTATATGCATGTAATAATTTAAGGCACCTGGAACAATTGTGTGCCAGGTTCTCTGTGAAGATGCTGGGCATTGAACTGTGAAACAGATAGATATAGCTCCTACTCTCAGAGTTTACAACTTGGTGGGAGACATAGACATAGACAAGTAACTAATGGACTTAGTGCTGATGGAGAATTTTTGGTGAGAATAGGAACATGATGGGCTTCCAGCCTTACTCCAGTCATCCTGCAGTGTTTTCCATATAAGTTCACTTTCACAAAATATGCTTTGTAACTTCTCACTCTTTGCCTCTATTCTCAGTTGATGATGCTCTTGTTTGATTTTATTTTTTCACTAGAAAACAGAAGTAGACAGGACTCCCTTTGTTTTCTTCTGAATCATAGCAGCCTGCCTGCTCCTGTACCCATAGTGCCTGACTTCCCACTATGGTAGATGATATGTCTTGTCTTGCTAATGACCAACTCCTTCATTTATGTAGAGAACCCAGGAGGTTCTCTTGCTCACGGAGGGACTCAGCTTCTGCGCTTATCCCTCCATTCTGCGTCAGTTTCTCTCTGCTGGATCATTCTCATGATCAAATGTGCTCTCGTATTGTCAAATTAAAAACTCATTTGACCCCAGATCCTCCTAGCTACCATATATTTCTTCTCTATCATCACTGTTTCTTGAAGGAATAATTACTATTCCTACTTTCTTACTTTCCATTTATTCCTTAGCACACTCTTGGTGGTGGTCTGTCCCCACCACTGCCCTGGAAGTACTCTTGTCAGGTTACCAAATCTAATGGTCATCTACCTCACCTCATTTGACTGCTCACCAACATTTAGCATTTAACATGGTCAGCTTCTGCTTTCTAAGTGAAATGCTTACTTCTCAAAGCTTTTCTGACAGTCTTATCTGTTCCTTCTCATCTTGCTGGTTTTTCCATGCTATTATTTGTGCTGGGTGCTTTTCTGAGAACATTGTCACTTTGTGTTTCTTTCCATAGGAGAATTTAAGTAACATTTGTATACCTACACCTACCACATATTTTTATTTTGGACCTACCCCCTGAATTCCAAACTACTAAATCCAGTTGGCAACTTGACATTTGTACTTGATTTTTGCTATGTCCCTTTAAGTTAGTATATCCCAAGTGGAACTTTCCTGCCCAGCCATCTATGACTTGTTATACCTAAAACATGTCAAGACCGTTTTTATGATATCTCAAATACCCTGCCCCCAGATTTTTACGTAGTTAGTTCTTTATCTTTCAAATATTGGTCTTAAGTAGCACTTTGGGGAAAAAAAAAGAGGCCTTCTGTAACCACTGAATAAAAATAGCTTCCTAGTCACTCTTTATTGTCTGTTTTATTTTCTTCATATCACTACCTGATATTTCATTTGTTTAGTTACAACATGTAACAGTTGTTATATGTTTCTCTCCATAGACATGTAAGTTCTTTGGGAGCCAGACTCTTGTCTGTCTTGTTTTATGCCATATTCCCAGCACCTGGAGTGATGGATGACTCATAGTAGATGTTCAGTAGATATTTTGCTGAATGAATGAACATTTAAGGAGATAGATTAAATTAGAACTGCTAAAATGGAATAAGCTGCCTCAGGAGATAGTAAATTTCCATCTTTGGAAGAGCTCATGGAGACACGGAAGGCTTGTTTGCAGAGAAGCTTTTTGAGCAAGCAAGATTCTTTACCTTTTTTGTTCCTAATGCATTTGAGGAATGTGACACCTTTGCCAGTAGCATAGGCTCTGAGATGTTTGTACTTCTCCTGGGGGAGACTTAGGAGATTCTGGATATGGTGAGTATACTTTGGAGAACTTCCTGGGTGGATACCCATCTCCTACCACCTCTTGGGTATTTCATTCACATCTGGTGGTGGTCTTTATGACCTCCAAGGTCCTTTCCATCCTTCTGGGATTCTGATTCTTACATTGCCATTGAAATAAGTTGGGTTACTCTGATCATCATAAGAATAACATCAGTAGCCAGGCATGGTGGCACACACCTGTAATCCCAGCAGCTCGGTAGGTGGAGGCAGGAGGATCACAAGTTCGAGACCAGAGGCAGTCTGTGTAATTTAGCGAGACCCTGTCTCAAAAAGTAAAAAATTGGGCTGAGGGTGCAGCTTGCATGCAGAGCATGCAAGCGCGAGACCCTGGGTTCAACCCCCAGTATGGCAAAAAAAAAAAAAAAAAAAAAAAAAGAATAACATCAGTTCATGACCTTGTCTACCTTCACAAGGAGTTTTTCCTTTGTTGCATATTTTCCCCAAACATTACCCTGTTCTCTACCCTAGTAACCACCGTTAATAGTTTAGTATCTATTTCTCCAGATTTGCTTCTAGATTCCAAGTAAAACAAATGATAAAATAATTGTAAATTGTTGTATGTAAAGATATTTTAAAAAAGAAATGTGGAATGGATTAATTCTTTTGGCCTTTTTTAAAATAGTAAAAGTGGGTAGTTTTGCTGTCAGTGTGTAGAGAATTTACCTTATTCACTGTATTCTTTTGGATAATTACATGGGATGTCATTGCATGTCTATAGTATAATTTAACTAATCCCTTTGATAGTTGGACTCTTTTCTTTTTTTTTCAACTTTACAAACATGCTGATAGAATGTTCTGTAAGATACATTCTTTAGCCAAAAGGTAAAAACATTTTAAATGTTAATGGGTGTTGCCAGTTCTCCCAAATGGATGATCCAGTCTGTACTTTCCACAGCTGGATTTTAATTGGTTGCCCTTGCTTTATTTAGTCAATGTCCTTCATGTTTTGAAGGGTTTGGGTGCCTGAAAAGATCAGTGGCACTTCCATAGTGTTTACTTGTTAAATATAATGGAAACTGTTGCTATGGTAATAGACTCTGGGAAAGTAGTCTGATAGTTTTCTAACCTTTGGATTAGATTTCAGTTCATTGCTATTTCCTTGTTCGTGGTGGAATGCCTGCTAGCTTGAAGTCAATTTGAATTTTCTTAAGTAGTGGAATAATTTATCACAGGTATAAAGGTATTTCAGAAAAGTGTATTCCTGGAGCTTCCTTTTCATGTCAGTGGTGACTTATTAATGGGCTGTGTTAGAATCCTCACGGGTATGTAAATTTGGCAGTGGAGAGTTTTCTGTCAAGAGTTATGTATTTTAGGTCTCCTATCTTTCTTGAGACAAATAAGCAGCTGCTAGAACTTTGGGTCAGAGATAACTTGTAACTATGAGGTCCTCATGCATGAGCAATTCTATTCATAATCTCTGCTGTCTGTTATACATATATTCTATTAGAAAATAATTCATATTTTTATTACTTTGTTTTGTTATCTAGCCTAGCTCTTTTACTGCCTTAGCTATATCTTCATATGTGGTAATTAGAAGACCTTGACTCAGTAGATAAGAAAGTTCTTAGGATTTTTTGGTTATATATGTTTTTCTCTGAGTAAGCCTCTAATTTTTAGCATAACTATGAGAAGTCATTTTTATCCTTTAACTTTCCTTTAACAGACAGTTAACAATATAGAACTTAAGTGTACAGCTTGATGAGTTTTTAAATTCACCAGTCTAATCACTCCCCAGATCAAGATATAGAACATTATCAGCATCCCAGTAGGCTCCTTGCATCTTTCTAGCCACCTCTGCCCCTGTGAAAGATAAAAACCATTCTTCTGACTTTCGTTGTTGTTAAGGTAGATGCTGTCGAGTAGGTGTCCAACTCCTAGCGACCCTACATAAAATAGGCGAAACACTATTGTCAGTGCTTCTCTGCTATTCATAGGGTTTTCAATGGCGGATTGATTTTTGGGAGTGGGTTGCCAGGTCCTTCTCCCAAGCCTACAGCACCTGGTGTTCCCAGGCAGTCTCCCATCCAAGTACTAACCAGGCCCGACCCTGCTTAGCTTCCAAGATCTGACAGGATCGGATGCCACAGTGCTGTAGCTGCAGACTGACTTATGTTAGCATAGATTTATTTTGCTTAGTGTTAAGTCTTATATACTATATGGAATCATACAGCGTGTACTTTTTATGTCTGGATTGTATTTCCCAACAAATTTGTGGAGTTTGTATTATATACAGCAGTAGTTCCTTTTCATTGCTGTATACTGTTTTGTTGTTTATGCATATACCATAATTTATCCTTTTTATTGTTGATAGACATATTATCTCCAGTTGTTGGCTATCATGAGTATCATTCCTATGTATATGATGAACATATGGATTCATTTCTGTTAGAGTAGAATTGTTGCATCATAGGATGTATATATTCATTAGTAGTCATATTTATTTTATACTTCTAGATAATGACTTTTGTGTTTTGCTTTTTATACAGTTTGCCTGAGAATACAGATCAACCCACAGAACAAAGCAGATTTCCAAGGCATCTCTCCAGAGCGAGCCTTTGCTGATTTTCTCTTTGCCAGCACTATCCTGCATCTTGTCGTCATGAACTTTGTTGGCTGAATTGTTGCCATTTACTTGAGGAGTGGAGATTGGAAGAATGTAAGTGGTAATCATAGCCCTATTAAAAGTCCTGTTATGTTGATTTTAGGAAGAAAAATTAGATGGATAGCTAGATGCAGTGGCGCACACCTATAATCCCAATGACTTGGGATGCTGAGGCTGGAGGATTGTAAGTTTGAAGCCAGAGGCAGCCTGTGTAACGCAGTGAGACCCTGTCTCAAAATAAAAATGAAAAATGGGCAAGTGGTAGAGTACTTGCAAAGTATGTGGAAAGTCCTGTATTCAACCCCCGAGTACTGCAAGAAAAAAAAAAAAAAATTAGATGAACCTGGGTTTGATCATGGTTGTTGGCCTGGTTCCCATATGACTACTAAGATGTTTGCAGAATTTTCCAGTGGGATAGCTGGGTGCTGTGGCGCATGCCTGTAAGCCCACTAGCTTGGTAGGCTGAGTGAGGAGGATTTCAAGTTCAAGGCTAGAGGCAGCCTGTGCAACTTACTAAGATGTCGACTCAAAATAAAAATTAAAACAGGTCTGGGAGTACAGCTCGGTTGTAGATCAGTTGTCTAACATGCATGGTGCTCCAGGTTCAGCACCCCTAGTACTGAAAAAAAAAATCCAGTGATCTACAAAGTGGGTGTTAATATCCGTGTGTTTCATCAGGGCCATTGCTCTTGGTCATTGTCTTCTTACTGTTCTGTAAATTGTTAAGACAACAGAAAGTGTTTCCTGTAGTTAATTCATTAATTTCTGCACTAATAACTATGAAAATAACTTGGAACCCTAAAATATTATTTATTTATTTATTCATTTATTTATTTTTTGAGGCAGGCTCTTGCTGTGTACCCAGGCTGGTTTTCAACTCACATTGTTCCTGCCTCAGCCTCCCAAGTTCTAGGATTATAGGCATGCATCCAGAGGTTTTTTTTTTAAAGAAACATAAATTGCAGATTATGGTTTTAGATTTGCTCATAATTTTTTTTTTCTGATTTTGATCTTACATGGCTTTAATTAATTAATTATTTTGAGGCAGAGTCTTGCTATGTCACTCAGCTTGGCTTTGAACCCATGATCCTCTTGCTTCAGCCTCCCAAGTGCTGGGATTACAGGAGTGTGCCACCATACTCACTTTCAGTTGATTTTGAATACCAGGCCATTGTCCTCTAGTACTCAGTGTTGCACTTATGCCTGATATGCATTTAGTGTAGGTTGAATGAAGGTCCATGGCCATTTGCCAGTGTGTATCCTAAACTGAAATAAATGGGGAAATTGCAATAACTTGGGAGAAGGCTTTAAAACATAAGATATGATACCATTTGGTTTGTTTGCTGTTTTCCCTTGTGTAGCAGTGAAGCTGTTTTTTTCCCAAATACATACTTATGTAGGATTCTGGTAGAAAAACAAAAGCAGAGCTGGAACCCCTCTGCTCTGTTCTCCTTCATGGGTGGTGTACCCTCTTTTCTGTTCTTCCTTCCCAAGCAGAATCCTAAGGTTCTAATAAATACCTGGATGTTTTCCAAACTATGTATTAATATTATTACTTTATATATGAGAAAACAGAGGCCCAGAATGATACAGTTGCCACTGTTCTGTGATTGCCTAGTGGTACTCTTGGTCCAGTGCTCATGCAGCTTACTGATGAATGCATGTACTCTCTTCTTTTCCTTTGCACTACAAAGTTTTATGTTGCTACTACCAGGTAGTAAGAAAAGAGAATCTTAGGAAATAACATCCTATATGGGGTAAACTATCCCAGGACCAACCTCTATCACTACAGGAAAAGCTGTTGTTTTTGTACTAATCAGAAATCTAACAAAAGAGTTAGAGTAACCATGTGCAAAGTGCGTGCAAAAATGCGACAGTGACTATACTTTGTTTTCTGGCATGAATTAATCAGTTACTTACAATGTTATACATAAATCCTTTGCTTTGATACTGCCCCAAAAACAGTTCTGTTAGTTCAAATGAGATTTTGTTTTTGGTAGTGGTAAGTTGGCAGACATGGTTTATTTCACTGAAAAATTTGAGAACAACTTCATTTTACTATCCTAATACAGTTTGGGGCTGGGGGTTAGCTCAGTTGGCAGAGTGCCGCGCTGCACTCTCTGAGGCCCTCGGTTCAATCCCTGGCATCAGAAAAATGGGAGAAGGAGCTGGCAATCCACTCCCAAAGCAATCCTGAAATAATCAGCCATTGGAAACCCTATGAGGGTTGCTATGAGTCGGACCTGACTGGATGGCACCTAACAACAACAACAATACAGTTTGACTCCTTGGAGGCCTGACTCTATTCCTTTCTATTTGCCAGTCAGTGCCTGGTTACTGGGAATACAAATGAAGTAAGTGTGGCTCTTGCCTTTAAAAGTGAACTATCTAGTAGAGGAGGAGGCATGTAAACATAATAGTTGAAATATGGCATGGTTAGAGCCTCCACAGAGATTTGAACAAAGTGCTATGAAAGACTGAGAAGGGATCAGCTGTGCCACCTGAGAGCAGGGGCAGCAGATGAGTTGTATGACCAGTGGGTAACAGCTCTTATCAGGTTGCCAGTTAGCTGTTACCAATGGATAAACTGACCCTCCAATTTTGACCTTTTGCTTGCAGATATTGGGAGTAACTCTTGTGCTCTCTGATAGAGACTGTTAGAAAGGCCATAAGTCTTATGACTCCCTTTCTCTAGATTTGTGAAGTTTATTTCTAGATGAATCATGATACTTAAAATGGGGACAGAACAAACATTTCAAGGATGTTCTCTAGGCTCGGGGACATACCAAATCATGGAAAATTATATCCTAGGGCTGTTGTGATTGGAGGAAGACTGCTGCAGAGAGCTTAATATTTCAGAATTATGACAAAAACAGACAAAAAAGCAAACTCAGCAGAAACTGTGCACTGCAGACCATATTAACAGCCTACGACCACCTGTTCAGCTGGGAATTATGGGGCCAATGTACAGCAAAATAGTGGGATCACAGATTGCAGCATTAAATCATTCTATAGAAAGTAGTATGTTCATAGAAAAATTCTCTCTGGAGAATGCTCAGAGCTTTTTCTGTAGAGATCCTTCATTTGACATCTGTTACCCTTTCCTGCTCAGTTTTGTTACTATACATATTTAGGTGTACACACCTAATATGTACAGTGTGCCAAAAGGCATTAAAAGTAGTTTCCAAGTGAATTACCTATTTATACCAATTCAGAACATATTGAACATTCTCAGTATTTTCTGAGAGTTGAGCATAAAAAATAAACATCTGTAGTGTAACTGATCTTGCATGAATTTCAGGATGACATTTAAAACCAACAGCTATGCTGGAAAAGACAGATCAAAAGAAAATGGCATTGAGCTAAAAAGTCAATATAATCTAGGGGTAGGAAGAATGTTAACAAGTATTGAGTGCTCACTGCCATGCTTTCACTGTTTCTTTTTCTATATCTCATTTTATTTTCAAAATTAACTTTGCAAGGATAGGCTTGTTGTTCCCATTCACAGATCGGGTACTGAGGTTCAGACAGCTTTGCTAAAAATCTTACAACCAATAAATCTGATAAATATATATGTACATATACGTACATATATGTTGTTGTCAGGTGCCATTGAGTTGGTATCCGACTCATAGTGACCCTACATACAGCAGGAGAGACACTATTGTCAGTGCTTCTCTGCTATTCATAGAGTTTTCAATGTCAGGTTGACTTTTGCGAGTGGGTTGCCAGGTCCTTCTCCTAATATACATATATTTGTTGTTGTTGTTGTTGTTAGGTGCCGTCGAGTTGGTATCCGACTCATAGCGACCCTCATAGGGTTTTCAATGGCAGACTGTTTCGGGACTGCCTTGGGTGTGGATTGCCAGGTCCTTCTCCCATTTTTGCGGTGCTGGGAATTAAACTCGGGACCTCCAAGACTGCAGTGCAGCGCTCTACCAACTGAGCTAAATCCCAGCCCACATATATATGTAAATGCATATATATATCATGTTGTTAGGTGCCATCGAGTTGTTGTTAGGTACCATTGAATAAATCTGATAAATATATATATGTTGCTGTTGTTGTTAGGTGCCGTCGAGTCGGTATCTGACTCATAACGACTCATAGGGTTTTCAATGGCTGTTTCGGGATTGCCTTGGGAGTGGATTGCCAGGTCCTTCTCCCAGAAATGTATACACACACACACACACACACACACACACACACACACACACACACGTATATACACACATATCATGTTGTTAGGTGCCATCGAGTTTGGGTCCGACTCATGGCGATCTTCATGGTTTTTTTTTTTTTTTTTTTTTTTTTGCGGTGCTGGAGGTTGAACCCAGGGCCTTGTGCTTGCATGCTCTGCAAGTGCTGGACCATTGAGCTGCACCCCCAGCCCATTTTTTTTACTTTTTTGAGACAAGGTCTCACTAAGTTACGCAGACTGCCTCTGGTCTTGAACTTGTGATCCTCCTGTCTCCACCACCCAAGCTGCTGGGATTAAAGGCGTACGCCACCCGCCTGGCTCCTCATAGAGTTTTTAATGAGGATCACCATGAGTCAGACCTGACTCGATGGCAAGTAACAACATGATATATATATATGGTGATCCTCATAGAGTTTTTAATGGCTGATCGTTTTGAGAATGTATGTATGTATAGTATTTATCAGGTGCATCATTAAAGAAGTGCATTTAAAAAGATACCACAGTGCATAATTGTAATCCCCAGCACTAGGAAGGCTGAGACAGGAGGATTGTGAGTTTGAGGTCAGCCTGGGCTATAAGAGCAAAACCTTTTTCTTTTAATTTATTAAAAGAAAAAACACCATAGGTTTTTTATAATTGTCTTCACCTTATTACTTTCCTTTCTTTTATTATGATAATTTTAAAAAGTATAGGTAATACAACACCCCTATATTCACTACCCAGGATTAACAGATTTAGAACAGATTAAATGTTATAAAGTTAACTGAAGTTCCCTTCGAATCCCTGTCTAGTCCTAGTTCCCTTTCCTGTCCTGAAAGACTTGAATCTCATGATAATTTTGTTCAGCCAGACTAATGTAATAGATAGATTTATTAATATAATTTTTTCCAAACTTGAAACTTTGTGGTCTCATGAAAACATGTCCAAAGATGACAGTTTAAGAAACTGGTACAAGTTAGCTGCTGTATCTGCATTAGCTATGCTGTTTGGCAATAGTGGTTATATGTGGCTATCCAGGTAGTAGAGTATAGACTGAACAGTTTTTAGATTATCATAAAAATATAAGTGTAATACTCCAGTATACTTCGGAGCCTCAGGAATCCATTTGTACCCGAACTGATCAATTTTTGGCACTTAAGTGGTGGTATGGTTTTTGAATGAAAGTGTGATTCAGAAACTCTGTAGACTTGAGAATTTAAAATTTATATACTTTCTGAGCTGGGCACTATGGTGCACGCTTGTAATTCTACAACCCAGGAAGCAGAGGCAGGAAGATTGTGAGTTTGAGGCTGGAGGCAACCTGTATAACTTAGACCCTGTCTCAAGATAAAAAATGGACTAGGAGTGCAACTTAATGACAGAGCCCTTAAGAAGCATGTGTAAGGCCTTATGTGCAAGGCTTTGTATTCAGCCCCCCCAGTATTGAAAAAAATTTATCTACTTTCTGTAATTCTTTTTTCCATGTTTCTTTGAAATTCTTTTCAAAAGATATCAGCCTATCTCAAGCTTCTGCAGGGAAGAAGAAAAGAGGGACAGAGCAACATTGGGTCTGAGTTTGGGAATGAAAGTTCCCGATGATTTCGGCCCTAGACCAAGGGAAGGTAGACTGGGCACAAAGAGACAAGTCCATGCTAACATGTGCTTTACTCCCAGGAAGATTGTTTGCCAAATACTTATGCTAAAATTTTGTTAGTGTTGTGTTTTTTAATATAATAGAGACATCTTCCCACTAATCCTTAAAAATCAGTGTTTAATTCTTGCTAGAGCAAGGAGCCTTCAGGGCTGGACAGAACATTTTTAACTGTAAGGCAGTACCATTTACAAACATGCAGTTGTGTTGGCTTTTTGAGTTCATCAAAGTGATCTAGATGATTACCCCTGGAGAGGAATCTTAAACGTTATTCTTTAAGTTCTGCTGCCACCTAGTGGGTTGTATATTTCCTTTGCCAAGACGATATACTACAAAGCTTAAGAAAAGTTAGGGGAAGAAACCACTAGTGTTTCTGATAAAACTTTGTTTCTTTTCAGTCATGGGAGGGCAGCAGAGGTTCAAGGAGGTTTATATGCAGGGTCAGGGGTTGCTTTACATCATGGCCAAAAGTGGGCAGTGTGGAGTTAGGAACCAAAAAGGGCACGGTACCTCAGTGTGGCCCCATGTGAGGCCATGTGCACATAGATCCCCTCATTTCACCTGTGTTTCTCTTTCTTATTAGCTCGAGATTTCCCTTTTTGAGTTATTCTAGACCTTTTATTGCTTTCAACAACTCTCACTGACAATATCTTTAATTTTTTATTGTTGGGGTTGCTGTTTAGTTTTTATTTCATTTTCTCTTTGACGTTTCCACCTTATATTGAATTAGGTCCAGCCGCCAAATATGTTTCTCCAAGAGGAAACTATCTTGAATTTGTAGAAAATCTTCTGAGGTTGGCACAGCATAACTGTTTTTCAACTAAATTCCCCCTGGTTGAAAGGTGAAGTCAGTCCTTTACCTATTAATCCTAAGACTTTGAATCTGCTATTTTATTTATTTAAAAAATTAATGACTTTTTAATTGGTGGTTGAATTCTATATTTGTTCCATTTTTAAGGCTACAAAAAGCATGGTGAGGCAGGGAGAGAATTGAAGCAGATTTTTGTGTATGAGTTTTATTGCCCTCCCAGCACCCTGGTTTATTTTCTCCACCTATCCAGCTCTGAGGACTTCTACTCTAAATCATCACCACCTGCTTGGTTGCACAGGAGCTGCTGCTCCGGGCTCTCAGGTCCACTGTGGAAATATACCTCTAATTCTTTGTCTACCATTTTTATGTAATTATTCATTCATGTACCTGTCTCTTTCTGGACTCTCAAGTTCCCTAAGAGTAGGGTTCTTAGGGCTTAGCACAGGGCTAACAGTCCCAGTGCATGTTTGTTGAATGAGTGTATGAATGAATAAATCATATTCAAATGCAAGAAAAATAGCTATAGCATTGGTTACTCTGGTGCTTACAACATGTAGAATGTGCTATGGAAGAAAAAAGTCGGGGAAAAGATCATATAAAAGGCTATGTGATGAAGAAGAACATGAGCCAGGCAGTTGAAAGATATATGCTGTAGACTTTGTTCTGTTAATTGGTTGAAGGGACAAGTAAGCTTATCTCTGAGCCTCAGTTTCCCCATCTCTGGGGGTTTGGCCTGGCTCTTCATCAAAGTCTCTTGTAGCTGTTGACCTTTCATTAGTGTAATTTATGATTATCCTTCTTGTGTTTGAGTAGGATTATGTTGCTTTTGTGGATTCTTGGGCTTTGCTCTTTTTTGTTCTTCAGTTTTTGGTTTTTTATCCATATTTTCACTATCCATTCACAGAAGGTAGAATGTTAAAGTGTGACATTGACAACAAAATACACAATATTTGTATAAGGCCTTTTACATAATTAAGCCTTTGTAACGTGTTTTACAGTTATCATGTTACCAAACTTGCAGGATTCATATACTGTCTATATATACTTTTACCTACATTAATGCATGTGATTTTTATCATCCACCCTGAGATGGATGTGGACATACAGTAGCATTCCTGTTTTACGCTTGAGGAAATTAAACCTTGATAAAATTTAAGTTGGCTTATCCAATCTCTGGAACCAAGTGACTGAGTGGGAACTTGATGATGGACATTTGGATTCCAAACTTTTATATTCCTCGTTGTTGTTGTTAGGTGCCATCGAGTCGGTATCTGACTCATAGTGACCCTACATACAACAGGCAAAACACTATTGCCAGTGCTTCTCTACTATTCATAAGGTTTTCAGTGGCGGATTGATTTTTGGGAGTGAGATTCCGGATCCTTCTCCCAAGCCTACAGTATCTAGTGTTCCCAGGCAGTCTCCCATCCAAGTACTAACCAGGACCGACCCTCCTTAGCTTCTGAGATCAGATGGGATTGGACGGCACAGTGCTCTGGCTTACTTTCTGTTAAGTTCAAAGTTGTGTGTTTTTTTTTTTTTTCTGGTACTGGGGGTTGAACTCAGGCCTCATGCATGCTTTGCATGCACGTTAACACTGAGCTGCAGCCTCAGCCCATTTGTTACTTTATTTATTTATTTATTTATTTATTTTTTAAATTTTGAGACAGTCTCACTAAATTATGTAGGCTGCCTCTGACCTTGAACCTGTGATCCTCCTGCCTCCACCTCCTGAGTCACTGGAACTAGAGGTGTCTGCCACCACACTAGGCTTAAATTCAAAGACTTTTAAATGATGAATATATACATCTTCCTTTTGGAAGATTTTCATTAAAAAATACTAAGCTTGCTTTTCCTATTTAAATGGGAAAATTTAAGAGAGGTTCATAAGAAAGGATGAAGACAGGTGATCTCAAATATTTCTGCAAAGCTGGGTAGCCTTATGGTTCAGGAGAAATGCAAGAGAATGCAGATCAGGCAACCTCACTTAATCTAGTGAGAGTGACCCTGAACCAGCACCTTTTGTGGTATCAAAATATTCTGGGTCTGCACTGCTCAATAGGGTAACCTCTAGGCGCATATTTTTGAACATTTGAAAAGTGACTAAGTGAGGAATTGAGTTTTTAATTTCATCTAATTTTAGCTCAGGTTAAATAGTCACATGTAACTAAGTGACTACTGGACATATTTGTCAAGTTATCAGGTTAAAGTTTCCTTATCTCTAGAAGAGGATTAGTCTAGTTTATTTCTAAAACTACTTTCATTTTTAGAAATATATGATCTGTGCCTTCTAAAAGGATAAAGACTCAAATTGAACTCTGATCTTGGTATTTTTGTGGAATAGTCTTTGATTTTTATTATCTCCAATTTCAGTTTTAATTAGGTGACCAGAAACCAGAATGAGATGGATTCAAGGCCAGTGCTACTATCAAATAAAGATGATGCTAAAGAATACACATTCCAAACAGAAGTGATCCTGTCTGGCATTTTCATTTCTGTCTAGATAGTAATTATTTTCAACAGCTCTTTGTATTCTGCCTTGCTTTCTTTTTAAGATGATTAGAACAGGCTGATCACATGGCACTCTTTTCTGCATGGGTGAAATGAAATCCAGCTAACTTTTCTTAATAGATGCCTTCCATTTTGGATGTCTTGATATCAGGGGAAGAGGTATTATTAGTCAGTTTCCCAAACCTTTGTCCTCTGGTTAACAGTTAAAATCATTTTTCTGAGCTGTTGAATAGTCCAATTTTGTTGAGTTAACATTTCAAAGAATTTTAGGACCTCTGCTTTCAGAGAAGAATCTGGTAAATACTGGTACATCTTTGCCTAAAAAGAAGGCAGATCTTTGTGAATAGGATTTTCTGAAAACCACTATCAAAAGACTTACTCTCTTGAATCATTTTTGCCTTGTACATGGACTGGCCTCAGTGTCTTAGATTTGAATATTTTAATATAAGAAAATCTTGAAACTCGACATTTGTATTAAACTGGAAGTTTTTTTATAACTCTAAATGTGTCAAACCTTTGTTTATTGAAAGCGCCTTTAGTCCTCTCCCACTGTCGGAACTTGATGGTCATTAGAACTAATGTTATGTTGGTTCATAGTATGTTCTTGTTTTGAACTTATTACTTCCTGTGTTTGCCCTTTTACACATTTCTCATAATTCCACTGAAATAGGAATGTACTGTAATTATGTAGCTTTTCTTTAAATACCATTTTGGTGAAATAAAAGCATTCTGGTTAGAAGTCAGATCTTTAAGCTCTGATGCTCTAGAATCTCTCGGTCACTTGAACCAGTCCATAAAATTAGTGTTGTTCCCTTTTACCTACTGGGGTGGGTAGCCCAGTTCTTCTGAAAAGTAGTGTTTGCCAACCTTTTTCTAGTCACAACTACATAGAAGATTACAATGTTTTTTATGGTACACTGTGGGAAAATTGGCTGCTTATCGTTGGAAGTGTTAGAACCCGTAGGGCTAAAAGGTCAATTTTTGGCAATACCCGTGGAGTAGTCCACTGGGGGGAAGGAAGCCTGCTTCCAGGGTCTAGATAAGAAGCCCGTGTATCTCTCTGGAAGGGTGCTGCCTCACATCTTACAGACCCCAGTTCCATTCAGCACTAAGCAGCAACACAGCCACTTTTCTTGCAATTATTTTCCACCTTTTACTGGAAGTAACTTTAAATGAAAACTAAGTCCTGCGAGAATTTTTTTCTACTTTATTTCTTGAATCCTTCCTTGTCCCCCAAACTGTAAATTAGTGCTTTATAAGCATTCTTGACTCAGAAAATCTCCTCAAGTAAAATTGTAACCCCCTCACCACAAGGAATTTGTGGGCCTGGGAGGTGAGTGGCCTATGTAAAGTCATGCAGCTAATTAACAAATTAAGGATAAAACCAGAGTTAGAACCCATGTTTCCCAGTCCATAGTCTTGCCTTGGTGGGCTTTGTATTTAGATTTGAAGTCTACTCCCAAAAAACATTCTTTAAAAAATATTTGCCTCATTCTGGTTATTCTAGCCTAGCTTAAATACTGTCCTGAGTTTATGAACTCTGTACCTGTCTCATGGGTTTAGAGTTTGGATGAAAGGACTTAGGGACTGAAATTTTACCTTTCTGTTTCTTTCTTTTAGGTTCACTTTTTGATGTACCTTGGATAAGAGTTCTTGAGATGGCAGCCTGTTGGATACGTCAATTCTTCAGATTTGTATATAACTCTTGACTCTAATTTGGTATTTAGATGGAGAGTCCAGAGAAGTTCTGTCATTCTGTCATTCTGTCAGACAACCTTTGTAATGAACATTTATTAACATGAGCTCTGTCTTCCATTAAATGTAACCTTTTACTTTCCAAATTAAAAAACTCCATGCCACTCTTCTCCAGGCCTCTGACTTTTTTTTTTAAAAATTTTATTGATATCAAAATCCTTTTTTCCTCCTCAGTCCTGTATGCTAATGAGCTCTTTATCGGTTGGTAACTTGGGACTGTGAACCTACATCTTTGTTTTCATTAAGTGTATTTGAAGTTAGTGACAAAAGGCAGCTAACCATGTTGGGAAATTGCAGTTCTTTGTCCTTTCCCTGGAGCAGGTAATCCTTACTAATCCTTCCATTGTTACAGGTGGTTCGCTTTTCTTACACAATGCATTCCTGGAACTACATCATTAAGCACTTTGTTAGAAATTGAACTAAGTATGTGCTTTCACATTTACATTTGCTTCAACATGCTTCAAGGGTGAAAAGTGAAATGTGTATCTCTGAGGCAGTGTAAGTAGTGTGCAAAAAGTAGGGGTTGGGTATATGTTAATTCATAGTATACTGAATATGGTGTTCTTGAAAGCTCCTTCATCAGTATTCTCATTCTATGCTTGCAATTATCATACGGATTCCAGTTCTCATTAGGTAGATGAAGAAATTGAAGCTCAGCTTTGTGACTTAAGATCAAAGTTCATAACAAAGCTTGGGTAGAAGATAGGTCTTGCTAGTTGAAGTCTAGGCATACACATATCTTGAGTAACTTCCATCATGGGTGTAGTAGATTTGCTATATGTGGGAAACAAGCCAGATAAGAGTTCCACTGTCTTTAAGTTTAGCAGACCACTGGGGAACTCAAAATTGCCTAAGTCACACCAAACCACTTTGATGTTTTGAGTGGCATCTGTAGTTAAGCTAGATTGGTGATTCCATTGTGCTGCCAAATTGGGGAAGCTGGGCTCTAGATCTTTGCTACTCAAAATGTAGTCAGGGATTAGTAGTTGACATTGTTGTTGTTAGGTGCCATCGAGTCAGTATCCGACTCATAGCGACCCTCATAGGGTTTTCAGTGGCGACTGTATCGGGATTGCTTTGGGAGTGGATTGCCAGGCCCTTCTCCCATTTTTGTGGTGCTGGGAATTGAACTGGAGACCTCAGAGACTGCAGCGCAGCACTCTACCAGCTGAGCTAAATCCCAGCCAAAAGTAGTTGACATTACTAGGCGTTTATTTGAAAAGGAATATCCCTAGACTTCATGATGAAGCTACAGAAGCAAAACCTTTGTTTTACCAAGGTGCCCAGGTGATTCGTGTACACACTGAAGTTTGAGAAGTACTGATCCGAAACAATGGTTTTCAACTTGGTGTATTTTGCAAATACTTGGGAACTTGGTGAAAAGTTTGGGCCTTTGTGTTCTTTATTAGTTCTCTGCCTAACTGATGCTCTGAACAGTTCCAGATATGAGTCAGCAAGCTTTTTCTTAAGTGAATGGACTATGGGTCTGTGGGCCATGGCTTACTACTACTAGGGATAAATTAACTAAGATTATGATGGGGAGTTTATATGAGAGCTTTATTAGGAGGCTTCTGAATTTTTAGTCTAGATTGGATAAAAAGGTATGTCAAATAAGAACATCTAAATTTTGAGAAAGTGAATTAAAATCTGAGTATAATAGTAATAAGTTTATTAAGGAAGACACTACAATTTTCGAAACCTTTTTTTTTTTTTGATTCTTGGGGGTTGAACCCAAGGCACATACTTTTGCAAGTGCTCTACTACTGGGCTGTACCTCCAGCCCATTTATTTATTTATTCATTTATGGTACTGAGGAGTTGAACCCAGGGTATCACACATGCTTTGCAAATGCTCTACTACTGAGCTGCACCCCAGCCCATTTTTTACATTTATTTTGAGACAAGGTTTCTCTATGTTTCATAGGCTGCCTCTGGCCTCCAACTTGTGATCTTCCTGTCTCTGGCCTCGAACTTGTAATATTCCTTCCTGAGTCCCTGGGATTATAGGCGTGTATCCCCACACCCAGCTATTTTTTAATTTTTTATTTTGAGTCAATGTCTTGCTAAGTTAACAGGCTACCTCTGACCTCAAACTTACCATCCTTTTACCTCTGCTTCCTAGGCTGCTGGAATTATAGGTACATACCACTGTGCCAGCTTCCAGAGCCTTTAATATAAAGATTTAAATTTCTCAATGGTCTTGAGGTACATGGGACAGGTGGCAGTCATCAAAATACCAAATTAGCTATTGTTTTAGAGGTGGTGATTCAGTTAAGCCACTTTCCAGTGGAAAACATCTTTGGCATGTCTTTTCACCATTTGCAATAGGGCAAAACCCTGCAGACTGTTTTTGGAGTCTTGGTCTTAAATTTAGGTAAAAGGTCATTATAGGTGATTAATCTGATTTTGTCTGTAGTCATAGTACCCTGGACTCCAATCTTGCTGATGTTGGAAGCTAAGCAGGGTTGGCATGGTTAGTACTTGAATGGGAGACCACCTGGGAGTACCAGGTCTGCAGGCCAGGGAGAAGGACTTGGCAATCCACTCCCAAAACAATCTGCTATTGAAAACCTTATGAACAGTAGAGAAGCACTGACAATAGGGCTGGGCTTGGCACAGTGTTGGAAAGTGTTTCATTTGTTGTACGTAGGGTTTCTATGAGTCTGACCTAACAATAACAACAACAACAACAACAACAACAATTTGTTTTTATGCTTCTGCTGACTTGCTCTTTCATTCTCAATTCCATATGCACAGAAGAATTAGTTGTGGGGCTATTGCTCAAGCTTAAAGAAATGTATTATTTCTCCTCCCCCAATGGAATTTCTGGTTCTTAGGGGTGTGTGTGTGTGTGTGTGTGTGTGTTTATATAAACTTTTTTTCCCCTGAAGTATTTTAAGGAGTTGATTTTGAGTATTACTGTATAGATTGAGGTATATCCTAGCGTTTCCTGCTGTCTCCAGCTCAATATCCCTATGGGGTGGTTTATATTTATTTTCTGTGCTCTTTTGTGGGGCTGGAAGCCATTTACCACAATCACTGTACATGATCTATCCCCTGCTATTCTTTGCAGTGGTGGAGAACCAAGTTCTGAGCACCTCCTGCCTACATACTTCCTGTCCCCTATCACATGGAAACTATCTGTCATGTTTTCTTCTCTTAGCAGCCTATACCCTTGGCCTCTTTGATCATCTCCTTTCATCTTGGGCTGCAAAACATTTTTGTTATGATGGTTGGAAAATACTTGGGGAGGTCATAGAGGCCTGTTTCCTGGTTTGAAGGGAGGCTCAGTAAACTAGCACTGGCTGGTTACCAGCAGCTGGGACTTTGTGTACAAACTCAGCATGACCCTCTTTGGCCCTTCTATCTTGATGGGTTGTAACCCTATGCTCTGAAAGTCTAGACTAAAATTTGAGTGCTTTATGACTTTACAGTTAATTTAAAAAGTTATTTTAACAAACGTAAAGAATGTGTTTCTCCTAAGGTAGAAAACACTTTTTGAACAAAGATTTTAAGTGAGGGAGTAAAAGTGGGACAAACGTCCATAAAATAAAAGACCAGACCAAAAAATATTTGCTTACATTAAATTTTTAGTTAGATATGAATTCATGCAAAACTTTCAATGGGATAGAATATTTTCAAACCATTGGAGGTGCAGTCTGGTGTAGAACATGTTGCATGATCTGAAAGTGTTGATTCAAGGACCTGTTCTGTCACTTACTGTCTTTTGAGTTTATTTGTAGACTTTTTGTCTCTAAAATTTAGCAAATAATTAGGCGCCCAAGCTCTGTGCTAGATAGTGATTGGGACCGTAAAAGATAAGACACATCCCTTGCTTTCTGAGAGGGAGCGAGGTAACATTGAACATCTATGGTATGTCTGGCATTGTATTAAGTGCCCTCCGGTTAATTGTGCTTTATAATGCCATGAGAGTGATATTCTCATTTTCCAATTGAGGAAAGGGAGACTCAGGTTGCAGATGCTCAGATTTGAATCTTCTGTCTGACTCTAAGCATTTAGATTAGACTTCAAATGTGATAAATTATAAATTGATAAGCATGGGGTTATATAATACTGACTGCGTGCTGCAGTCCTAATAAAGTATGAGGGAAAATGTCTTGTTAATGTAACTGCTAGACAAATGTCTCGTACTTTCATAGCAGTCATTAGAAATGCTGAGAACTTCCACTGACACTGCTTTTCTTGGCCGCACATCAGTTTTACTGGCTTTTCACTAAAGGGCTGTTGTCACCACTAGTTGGCCTTGCTTTTTTCTGGGAGGAGTGAGATCTCTCCAGAAGCCCCCATTAAGTTCTTTTCAGGACTGCTGTGACTTCTGAAATCCCAGGGGTGAACAACTTTTTAAAATTTCTTATTATTGAAATTTTCACACATGTACACACGTCAAGGGACTAGTAAAACAAACCTCCGGATACCTAACACTCTGTTTCAACAGTCATCAACACTGCACCCCAATCTAGTTGCAGGGTGCAACTAGAAATCTGGTGGGAGAAATTCTTTTGGCTTTTGCTCCTTCATTTGTTGTTGCTATGTGCCAACGAGTCATGTCCAACTCAAAGTAACCCGCATAGGGTTTTCAGTGGCTTTTTTGGGCTTGCTTTGGGAGTGGATCACCACATCCTTCTCCCACTTTTGTGGTGTGGGGAATTGAACCCGGGACCTCAGAGGCTGCAGAGTGGCAATCTACCAACTGAGCTAAATCCCAGCCTGACTCTTTCATTTAGTTAACAAATATTTGAGTCCCTATTATGTTTCAGGTGCTAGAGATATGGTGGTGATCCGAAGCTAAATTGTAGTAGAGTGATTAGTGCACAATTGGGATAATTTCACTGTGAGGGTAAGGAATATAAACAGTGTGATGTGATGTTAATGGAGATAGGAGCTATGTAGAGTGGTCAGGAAAGATCTCTCTGAGCAGATGATATTCAGGTTGAGATGTTACAGCTAAGAAAGAGTCATCTATGGGACCAGCCATGAAGAGTGTATGTAGACATTATTAACTCTCTTTGCTGTATTACTGAATAGTAGAATTTGTGTGTGGGAAAAGTATTGGCTCAGCAGACCACCACCATCACCAAATACTTACTGCAGAGTGTAAGGGGCTCTGTTTTACCATTGTAATCTAATCTTAAAGAGGGATTGAGTAGGTGCACACAGAGTCACAGAAGAGGGAAGGACATTCAGGCAGAATACCAGAAACTGGTCTTGGAGGGGGCCCTTGGAACACCAGTCAGTTCATGCCCCTTCCTCTATGATGGCTGCCCCTAGCCCTCGAGACTTCTGTGACAACAGTTCTTGGTGGAAAGCTGGGGATCAGGGCCAAGTTCACTGTGATCCTATGGAAGCCACCCCACCTTGTTTCCTAATTTGTTAGAGGGGAAGGTAAATACTCTGCTTACTTATTGTGAAGATCAAAGGAAGAAATGTTTGCTTTGGTGTAATACAGATGCAGGTTATTGCTAGGAATTCTAGGTAAGGAATGCTTCCCACTCATGTCCTTGGTAAATTGTTGGAATAGCTTAATAGCTTGGTCAACAAAGACAAGGGAGTTCACCGTAGAGGTTGGTAAAAATAATGTCTCCCAGTTTTCAGTAGAAGTCCTTTTCAAGACTGACCTAGTTTTCTTCTGTCTAGGATGGAAGTCCCCCATGTGTCTGTCAGCTTGTCATGCTGTGGGGGCTTGTGTGTTGCTGTGATGCTGAAAGCTGTGCCCCAGTATTTCTGATACCAGCAGGGCCACCCATGGTAGACAGGTTTCAGACTAAGACAGACTAGAGAGAAAGACCTGGCAACCCACTCCCAAAACAATTGAAAACTTTATGAATAACAGAGAAACACTGTCAAACAGATTGCCAGAAAATGAGCTCCCCCTCATGCCCTGCTGGAAAGCATTCAAGAAATGACTGGGGAAGAGTTACCTCCTCAAAGTAGAGTCAACCTTAATGACAGGAGCGGAGTAAAGACCCTGGACCTCTTTTGCTGATGTGGCTTGACTCAAAATGAGCAGAAATAATAGTGACTGTAACAATGGACTCAAACATAAAAAGGCCATGTGCATGGCACAGTGTTAGGTAATGTTTTGTACTGTTGTACATAGGGTCAGCATGAGTCAGCTCTGACTTGATGACACCTAACAACAGAATGGAAGTATGAATGGGAGACCAGTTGTTTACCACTAACTATACCACATTCCTTCATTTACTTAAACTCTAAGTCTTGCCATCCTTTGTCTTCTTACATTTATGTGTTTTTCCTCTAATATTTTCCTTTCTTTTCTTTTCTCTTTTTCTCTCCTTTTTGAGACAAAGTCTTGCTATGTAGCCCAGGTGGCCTTGAATTCATGGTCCCCCTCCCTCAGCATCCTGAGAACTGGTGTTACAGGCATGTGCCACCGCACTGGGCCCATGTCTTTTTGCTTGATTGCTAGATTTTTAGTTCAGGGAAAGAGCGGGCTAGGACTCTCTGCTTCTTCTCAGTGGGACTTCAGGAGACCTTTGAAAATGGACTCCTATTATGTCTGGAATGGGAACATGCCCACAGTCCCAGAGAAAACAGATGCTGGGTTTCTGTCTTCTCAAAGGTCTTAAACCCCCACTGGAATGAGAGTTATGGCTGCTGAGGAAAACTGCCTGCTAGAGGGTGCTGCATAGGTCTGGCTCCAGATGTTCAGACTTTGTGTCCTGCTCGGGCACTTAGGGGTCCTTCTAAAAGTAGAGAAGACCCTAGGGGACAAAAGAGGAGGTAAGAAATGAACCTGCTCACAGATGATACAGTGAGAGGAGTCAGGGACACCTGCAGTGCTGTAGGGCTGAGTGCTGGCTTCTGCCAGAAATTTGGCCACAGTCTTGCCAGTGCCTTCTGGTCCTGTAGTCTCTCCTCCAATCAAGCTCTCCTGGAAGATGGAAGCCGTGGCGAGAGCAACAAAACGTACATGATGGTCCAGTGTGGACCTGCAGGGGCCACAGTGACAGGAGAAGTGGCTATGTACTACGGGAAGCACTGATACACCAGTGGTACCTGGAGAGTCCTGAGCTCCCTTGGGCATTGGCTTCATTAAGCAGCAGTGCTGCTGTCACCTCCGCACGGTAGAGCAAGACAGCACAATCTGACCACTCCCAAATGACCTGGCACGCAGGATTATGGCTTAACTTTCTGCGCATTGTGATGCACCACTGCTTTCTATTTGCATTGGGATTTCAGTTCACTAAGCATCTTCACACACATTATCTCTTTCAGTCTTTGCACTAACATTGAGAAGTAGGTAGGCAGATATTTTTATCTCCATGAGTAATGAAAAACAGACCCAGAAAAGTGAAAAGCCTCAGGAGAGAAGACTAGGGAGGGACTGTGGAGCTTATAGATAAGTGGCTGGTTCTGACTCCTGCCCAAGGATTGCCCCCATAATATATTAACAGAAGCCATGAAATTATAGCCATTGACATCATTCTTTCATGCTCTTGTACTTACTAGACTGTTTGCTCCTTGAGCTCAAGAACTCTGTGTGGACATTAATGAGAACAGTACTTAATTGAGATATAACCCATACACACCAAAATGTACTAATCTGAGGTCAATAGTTCGGGAGATTTTACCATGTGTATATACCCTACATGGGGCTGGGATTTAGCTCAGTGGGTAGAGCGCTGCGCTGCAGTCTCTGAGGTCCCGAGTTCAATTCCCAGCACCGCAAAAGTGGGAGAAGGGCCTGGCAATCCACTCCCAAGACAATCCCGAAACAGTCAGCCATTGAAAACCCCATGAGGGTCGCTATGAGTCGGATACCGACTCGATAGCACCTAACAACAACTAACAACATATACCCTACATACTCATCACCTAGATCAGACACAGAATGTTTCCACCATGTGGAAGACTTTGTGCTGCTTTCCAGTCACTTTCTACTCTAGAGGCAATCAGCAGTCTAATATATACCACAGGTGATTTCTTTGCCTGTTCTTGAACTTATCTGTGTAGAGTCATATATTGGGGAGACTGAGTTCCCAGAGCTCCCACAGTGCCTCGCACATGGCAGGTATATTATGTGAAAGAAAGCCTTGGCTCTTTACCTAGGAGAGAGCGTTGGTCTGGTTGGGAAACAGGCTGTGGGCCGTCGGTGGCCAGTCCAGGGCACAAGGCTAGCAAAGCCATAGATCCTCAACCCACCTAGGCGCAGTAATTCTGCTCCCAAGCTGGAGGGGTGGGTCTCATGATCCTGGGCAGCCAGCGCCCCCTGCTGCCTGGGGGCCTGACACTAGATCGCTTCTCCTCTACAGAGCAACAGGACCTCAAACGCCTCGAGCTCTGTGCGGCGATTGACACAGGGCAGTGGCTTATGAAATGAAAGTCACCTGCCATTTTATTTTCCTTTGAAAAGAAGTTTTCCTAAGCTTTGGAGACTTTCCTTCCCCGTAATAAACAGATAAGGGAGAGGCAGCCTTTTTGGTGGAGTGCTGCTGCCCCCAGGTGGGTGGCTGGGGACACTACCACAGAGCAGGAAATCCTAGGCTGGTGTTTTTCAGGTCTCTATAGCTCTTTTCCTGCAGAATTCTGTTCTCCCGTCTCTGAGAGGCAGATGTCCACCAGGGCTACCAACCAGCACTTCAGTCTCAGCCCGGAGTGGGGGCGAGCGAGCCTGGGACCGCTGGTGGGGGTGTCCTTCAGAGAGCCAGCTCCTGCCGCGGCACGTGTGGGAAGATATAGCCCCTCTGATCTCTCCTCCCCCGGGGATGGTGGGCTGGACATAAGAGTTGTGAGTCTGTCCAGTACTCAGTGTCTAGTAAGGTCTATCTTGGGGCGGCAGAGGTGGGGTGAAAGAGGCTTCTCAGCAGCTGGGCAGGCAGCGCCTCCTGCGCCTGCTGCTGGGCGTGGGTGCTGTTCAGCAGAGGGGCTGCCAACCTCTCCCACTGTGGGTTGGTGGTCTCGGCACCTGTGGTCGGGCCGTGGTGTAACGGCTCAGCTGGCCTCCTCTCAGCACGTGGCCCAGGGCGATGCTATCTCTAACTCTGTATTTTTAACTCTTCTTTCCAGAGGATGTGGCTTCTGCGGGAGAGCTTCAAAGGGTGGCCTATTTGCCCCTGTCAGCGACCCTGACGTCATGGAAATGGGAGGGGGCCACCTAGCCCCAGACACCTGGGGGGAAGTGGGAGACTTTTTCCACTTCCTGTTCTACTTCTGGCTACTGACTCAATGTCTGACCCGTTTATTAATTTCAAAATGCTGCTGTGTATGTGATTCTCAGAGGAAACCCTATTCGTGCATGTCTGTGTGAAAGGAGGCCTGAAGTCTGTCCTGCTGCTCAGGTGGCCTTTATACAGAGGCAGGGCTGGCGTCCTGCAGAACTCCCCAGCCACCAGCGTGTTTATTAGGAAGAATAACAGCACTGGCCTCCCTACAGCTGGTTACCCCACACCCACCCACCTGAGTCAGAAGCCCTCTGCCCACACATTGCTCCAGGAGGTAGATTGGAGACAGGGTTTAGGATGGGTCATGTGGAGAAACTGAAGTGGACCAGTAAAGCAACCTTCGGGTCTGGCTGTTGGTGTCATCATGCCTGCCTGGCCTCAGTCTCCCGGGAGCCTGTGTGCTTTCCAGAGCCTCGCTTCACTGGGTGCATGAGTGCCAGCCTGGGCTGCTCTGGCGAAGGAGCTGCCACTCAAGTTTTGTTTTTCTGATAGTTCTTGCCAATCTACTCTCTGCTCTTAGCAAAACTGAAATAGTGGCTCAAGTGGACACTTCCTTTTTTAATCTCCACTTTTCTTTCTCCTGTATTCCCCACCCCTCAAACTCAGGTCCCTTCCCCTCATTAGCCTAATGGTGCTAATTGCTGGTTGGTTCATTTAGTGGTGTCTGTTGTATGCCAGACACTGTACTACCTAGTGGGGACACACTGGTGAGCAAGGCCTACTTCCCATCCTGAGGGACGCATGGTTGAGTGCCCCTCCTTACCCACAAGTTACCTGATAATAAGGTGATATGAAGGCCTGATGTGTCACCCCAGGGGAGCTGGATTTTATGGGTGAACCAAAAGACAAAACAGTCTTATAAAAATCAGATGGCTGCCTTCCCAATGGTAATGGTGGGTAATGGAGGGGTAGCTCTGTCAGAGGTGAAGGTACCCCCTCCCCACCCTCTTGCTTCTAAAACACATACTTGCCTAGCCTGCCTATCTCCTGACTGGACTCTGACTCCCACTGTGCTCAGAGGGCAAGTCTCTAAGGGAAGTTTCAGACAGCCTTCCAGAGTCGTAGGCCTGGCCCATGAGAAGTCATTTGGTTCATTTTCCTGCCTTCAGAGTGGACTTGTGCATAAGCCCTTGGGGCCAGTAGGGCATCTGTCCAGAGAAATTAATTCTACAGCTGGCCCTAGTCACATGTTTGCTGCTGGGCAGTCAGCCTTCCTTTCATGAGGCTGTGTCCAGATTGGTCAGGCTGCAGCTGCCGCCCACAGCCCTGGCTCACAGGGATGGGGGCTCTTCACGACCGTGTCTCCAGGTTTCCTCAGGTGCCTCTTCCCTCCAGGCTAAGCAGGGCCCAGGTCCTTGAAGCTGGGCCTCTGTGCTAAAAGGCTATGGTGGCTCTAGGCCCAGAGCTGAACTTTCTTGTGGGCATAGGAACCTTTTGCCTGGGCCTTGCACAGGCCGCTTTGCTCCCCTCTGCATCCCTACTGGGGCCTGGAGCCAAATGTGAGGACAGAGTGGTCAAAGGTGGACGGAATCTCTGCCTGTGCCCCCGACACTTCTTCACCTTCATTCCACTTGCTCCCGGTTAACCCTTTCTTCCTCAGCTCTCACTAGCTTCAGACTTAATGGGCTCAGACAGGAAAGGTTCTTGCTGGGATTGAGGAACACTGGGTTTGGATGGAAATGTCTTAGTGGATGGAGGTAACCTTGCTCTCCAGATAGCTTCCTACCTGCCCAGGCTATGTCCCTGTGTGCTTAGCTTGGGCTGAGCCTAGACGGAGGAAGCCTTACTTTCTCCATAGGTGTGGGTGGATCCTGAGCCCCTACCATATTACCTTACCTCATGTAGGTACTCTGGCCCAAGGCTGCCATCCAGGGTCGTAGGGCTGGCTTGACTTCACAGGTTCCTTTAGGTCTCCCCCAGCCTGGGCCTCCTCCAAGCTTTGTGGAGGGCTCTGTCTCTGGTTCCTTCACTGCCTTGTAGGCTTCTGACCCCTGCCCCAAACCTGTGAGTCCACTTCAGCCTTTGCATAACTTCAGCCACCTCTCAGGAGTGGACCTACTCTGTCACCCACACTTCCCTTGCCTGGATCTTCTAGATATAGAACGAAGTGAATTGCCACTTTAGGAGGAAAAAAAAAAGACAAACTAATTTGCCCAAAGTTTTTAACAGTTGATAAAGGCTTGCTGTATTAACCCTCGTGGGGCATTTTCATTTAATACAGGGAAGAAAATGCTTTAATTAAAAGAAATTCCCAGTGGTGGAATCCCTGGCACTGTGTCAGATGGATGAGGAGGCAGAGGCTGTTTTAAAGAAGAGGCTTTCTGGGGTTCCCTGCAGGTGGCAAATCCCACCTTGGAAGGCAGTGCCTGTCCACCCATGTGTGAGAGGGACCCTGCTATGATGGCATTTCTTGGGCGCCTTTCATTTTGGTAATCTCAAAAGGATTCTATTTAGGTTGGAGATGAGGCAGTTTAGAAAGAACTGGGGATTCTGTGACTACCTGGGTAGTCCTAACCTTCTAAAGCTGGTACCACCATCTCTATGAGGAGCAGTGGACCTGAACTGGGTATGGAAGGATTTGTATATTTCTGGCTGTTGTGGCCAGAGACACACAAATAAACCACACAAATGAATTCTTTGGGGAAGGAATTTCCTCCCTCCCCCAGGAATTAGTGAGCACTCAGCTTTGATCTTGGCTGGGTAATTGTTGGGTGGATGCTGAGTGGTTTCTGAGGTGGTTCCCATCAGCATACCTTGCCTGGGGAAAGGTACTTCAGCAGCTGGAAGCTCAGGGGAGAGAGCAGTGTGCTCTTGGGGCCCCAAGGAATCCCACTTGTCCTCTCTGAGGAGGGAGCTTGAGACATCTGCACACTTTGGCCAAGTTCTTGGCTTGAAGGGAGGGCTCATGTCCTCTTTCCTCATTCTAATGTGCAAGATGGTGGGAATGAAAAGTCCTGCTGGGGTTACAACCTCCTTCCCACAGAGCATCTCAAGGACCAAGGACAAGACATGGGGCTGGGACCCGAGCAGCAGAGTGCTGGATGGTTCCCAGCCATGAATTTTTGGGGCAATACATAGTTTCAATAGAAATCTGGGAGAAAAGGCAAAGGAACTGTGCCTGGAGGGCAGGAGACAGGGAGTGACATTTTGGTGACATTTGTTGTGTGGTCCTTGTCTGCTGAATTTCATTTATAAGTCACTAGCACCCACATGTGTGGGCCTCCTGCTA
Organism: Pedetes capensis; assembly: GCA_007922755.1. Taxonomy (NCBI): domain Eukaryota; kingdom Metazoa; phylum Chordata; class Mammalia; order Rodentia; family Pedetidae; genus Pedetes; species Pedetes capensis. The sequence continues at coordinate 176,211 of VMDO01000689.1, read as the reverse complement.
TGGGCAGCCAATGGGGTGACAGGAAAATGGGAGAGCAGGGACTCAAGCTTGTAGGGGGGGTGGTTTCTTAACTCTCAGCACAGCTCACTTAGTGGAATTTTTTAGAGGACATTCCAAGGTTGACTTAAGCTGCTTGTTGAATTGGGCTGCCTGAACAGAGGGATGGACACACACCTTGGTTTCTCTCTGCCCAGCTAGTGGTCAACAGCACACAGAAAATTCCCCCAAACAGGAGCACAGTCTCTGCTCTTCTAAATCACTTTTAATGAAGTTGCTGGCAGCAGAATAATATATAGCATGGCTCAGACACACAGCATAGTGGGGAGGGCTTAGAAAATGAGAGACTTTTTCCACACATCTTGAGTAAAAAGAGCACTATGTATCTTTATGAACACTATTTAAAAAATACAAACTCCTCACAGTTATATCCAGGAGCTGGAATCCAAAAGACTCCCCCAGGGATCTATTATCTTGAGGGACAACAGACACAAGCTCTGGGGGTAGGCGTGGGGTGGGGTTGGGGTTTTCCCCAGCCAAGAGATACTGCAACAGCTCCTGTCTTTGCCTTGACTGGTGACAAGCAGCAATAAGGGAACCGAGGGAGTGGCAGCAGTGTTTAGCAGCTCTTCAGCAATCTTCCTTAGGAATCTGGGTGGGATCCAGTCAGTGGCTTTGCCAGTGGGGGCCAGTGAGACAACGGGAGGCTTCTTCATGGGCGTGGGAGCGCTCCCCTTCGCTTGATGAGGGAGAGGAAGGGCGGCGAGGAGCTGAGAGCCAGGGGGCACAGGCTCTTACAATCTTGCTGACCTGGGGTGAGGAAGAGAAGTCAGCTGGAGACCAAGGAGGACCAGGACCATTAGAGATGTGATGGATATGGCTCTGTCTGTCTGGGGCGGGATGACCAGGGACACTGGGGGCAGAAGCATGGAGAGGCTAGCCAGGATTAAGGTTAATGAGTATGATGTCTTCTCATATCAAGTTGGGGAGAGAAGACCCGAGGAAAGGAATTGGGGACCCCTTTAGTTACACAGTGAAGGAGGTATGGCATGAAGCATGTGGTGTAGATGAGTCACAGTCTGAGTTTCTTTACTGTTTAACTCATTAGCTGTGTGGCCCTTGATAGTACTTAGACTCAGTTCTTTATTTCTAAAATAGGGATAATAACAACTGTTCTTCATACTTCATAGGGGAGACGTGGCTCAACCGAGGAGGCCAAAACAAGTGTGTGTATTTTTTTATTCAAATGTTTCAGGCCATTGTTCTTAAAATAGGAACTTGTCACAGGAAGGAATAGAAGAGTTCTGTGGGCACAGTCTCAGCATATAAAAGTAAATCCCCCTGGGAAGATTGGAGACTTGCCCCAGACCTGCACCCGCCCTCCCCTCCCAGCTTTGATGTCTCCTCACCTCAGCTGGACCACAGCCGCAGCGTCATGAGCAGGTTAAATCCGGCCACTTTCAGGAGGAGGATGCGGAGCGCCATCACTGACAGGTTTTGAAAGTTTAGGTTTATATCTGTAAAACCAAGAGGGCACGGCTGTTAAGGGTGTGCATGTCAGAGGTCTGCACAGCTCCTCAGGACACCAATGGGTGGGAGGGATGAGGGTGAGCTTCGCCTCCTGGATCCCCCGTGAGCTTCTTGAGCTTCCTTGAGCTTCTGCTCACGTACCCTGGGGAACTATTGGCACATTCCTCCAGGGTCGGCAGTACTGTGTTTCAAGACAAAAACGCCAGTAGACTTGGTCCTTATTTTATTTCTGAGCCACTTTGGGGGTGGGGATGGGACAAGGTAGGTGCCCAGAACTTATCACCACACTCTCTTGGCTCTGGGCCCCTTGGTGAGCTTGAGGCTGAACCATGGAAAGGATGACTCAGTAACGACTCCATGGAAATGAGGTGGTGAGGATCCTTGGGAGACAGGACCTCTGCCCAAGCCCATGTGAGTTCTGCTGCTGTTCTTGAAAGAAGGCAAACTCTGTAGGTATGGAGGGAAGGTTTCCTTGGCATGAGCAGGTTAGTTCAGGGCTGTGCTGGTGGGAGTCGGGAATTTCACAGCTGGACACCCCACAGCTTTCCTTGGCTCTCATCGCAGAGGAGCTACTGAAAAGAATATGGAGGCCTAGGGGTGTGCCATCAGCCTAGTAAAACTAGAGTCACATCCTCAAATACTTAGAATGGAAAAAACAGATGTGTTGGGAGAGATTCCTGAAGGATCCCAGGCAGCTCAGCATAGGTCTTGCACATTCCTTATAACTTTGTTCCCAGATCCCCTACCCAGCAAGGGTTATTGTGGGCTCATTGCCTCCCCAACGCTGTGTAAAGCTGGGCTAGTCTCCTCTCTTACCTGTTTCAAAACTTTTCTCTATCAACTTGGCGTCACAGATAATGTTCTCTGAAAGGAGAAAAAAGACATTTTCTTTGAGTCCAGAGCGTGCTGACTGTTCTACCTCAGACCTCCTGGTTGATGGACAGATGAGTGTCTAACACCCTTTCTATGCTCCCTGGGGAGAGATCTGGATAGAGCTTCTCACATAGAAGCACCTTCTGGGTTGAGCCACCAGCCCTGATAGGCTCAACACCCTGGGTTCCCGGTACCATTTCATTCATTCAGCAAATGCCGGCTGTGCGCAGTACATGTTGCATGACATGGGCCACAAAGAGCCATCAACATAGACCCTGTCCTGGGGTGGCTTCCAGTCAGAGTCCAATAGGGGCAGTGAGCCCTATACACAGGGACAAGGGCCAAAGGGGGATAGATACTTTAATGTGTTACAAAAAGGTTTGATCTCCAAATTTGTTCCTTTGTCAACTCTATTTCAGCTCACCATGCTGTCTTTGACTCAGGTGCTTAGCCATAGAATCCAAACACTTTCCTCAGTGTCCTACCATCTTTCCCATCTATTCATAGTTTTGTCTTTGAAATCCACTTGACTCCTTGCTACCACCTGCTCCAGGCCTCTGTCATCTCTCTGCTGTAGTGGCTTCCTTTCTTCTACCACACTTGGCCTACAACCCATTCCCCACACAGCAATCAGCCTGGTCTTTTACTAAGGTGGGTTTGGAGTCACTCCCCTGCCTACAGCCAATCGCTAGCTTCCCATTGTTCTCAGACTGCTCCCTGCCCTCCCAAGGCTTGTGAGGCCCTGGGATCTGGCCTGTGCTGGTGTCTTCCATCTCATTTCCTGCTGCTCTTCCTGTTCTCAGGGTGCTCCTGTCTCAGGCCTCCATAGGGTCCTCTCTCCGGCGTGGGCATGGCTGGTCCTTTCTTATCCTGTGAATCTCAGCTTGAATAACATTTCCTCAGAGGCTTTCCCTGGCCTTTGTCTCTAAGGTGGCTCTTTGCTCAACCTCAAGGTACAGCATGTAATAATTACAATCTGAGGTCACTCAGATTTTCTGCTGCTGATGGGTGGTCTTCCCTGACTAGAATGGCGCTTCCTAGGGCCAGACCCTTCATCTGGCTTTTTACTTGTCACTCCAGCACCTGGCTCACTGTACCTGCACAATCAATGGTTATTGAATGAATGAGTGTCTAAGAGAGGTTAGGAGCTGGCAGACAGAAAGAAATAAAGGGAGGGGTCTTGGAGAAGGGCATTAGAACTAGCTTCGGAGAGCAATTAGGGTCCAACAGCCTGAGCAAAGGCAGACAGATAGGAACTCATAGAATGGGTAAGACTAAGGCTGGGCCAACACCTTCCACCCTTATCCTCTCTTGTCTGCTTTTTCACCCAGGACATTTTGTGAACTATCAGGATGGGGCTCACTGCTCCTTAGTAAAAAGAGGATGAGGGCTTTGGTGACAACTGAAGAAGCTGAGACCACCAACCAGAGCAGTCTTTAAACACCGCTGACCTGAGCTCTGGTCAGAGTCAGGTCTCTCCTGAAGTGAGGAGACAGTTTGCAAAGGCCCTGGGGCAGCACTTACCTGAGCTGAGGAAGGAGGCATTTTGGTTGAAGATGCCATCACACTTGAAATCAATTTTCTTGCTCCAGGCCAGGGCACCATTGCTTTTAGAATCCATGGACCTCATGTCCAGCGCAGTGCCCTTTGAGATAAACACTTCGGACTTCATGACTTGTGACACAGTGGTGTTAGAGTCAAAATCAGTGAAGAGGCAGATGGAGTTGTTCCTATATTTAGCATCTGTAAGCTGGTACACGGCAGGGTCAGCGTCCGTGATGTCTGTGGGCCAAGAAGACTGGGGTTAGGAGGTACTATTACTTCCCTCTTTGCTCCAACCCAGGACAGAGCCCAGATGCCAGTAATGGACAACAGCAGGGCTCTCTGGGGACTGTCCAGTCACCTTCTCAGGCTTTATATGGGAAATAACATTTTGAAACCAGTTGCTTGTGATGGACTGGGACTTAGGGACAGCTACAAGACACCAGCCCTAGGAGATGAGGCTCTTAGTGAACGCTCTCTGCTAGGCCCTGCCTGCCATTCTAGGGAACTAGAAATGCTTCTCAATGATGTTGCCTGTTCCTCTAATAGGAACCTCTTCAAAACCTCAACAAGTCTACTCAACAATATGGTTCTGGAAGGATAAAAGCAAGCATAGAAAGAATGGCCCAGCAAAGTAAATCATACATGTAGAAAACTAGAATGCATTCCCCTATAACTTAAGCTGGGCATTGGCAGGAACTGAAGGTGTGATATATTGACATTAAGTGGGGAAATCTATCCTATCACCAGGAAATTTCTCTCTCATTGGTCAAAGTTTTGGACTACAAACTAGAACTACTGCATTCAAGTGTGGGCTCTACTATCTACCAGATATAAGGCCTCTAGTAAGTCATACCAGGGCTGGGATTTAGCTCAGTTGGTAGAGTGTTGCTCTGCAGTCTCTGAGGTCCCAAGTTCAATTCCCAGCACCACAAAAACGGGAGAAGGATGTGGCAATCCACTCCTGAGGCAGTCCCGAAATAATCAGCCATTGAAAACTGTATAAGGTTTGCTATGAGTTGGACACAACTTGATAGAACCTAACAACAACAACAAGTTATATCAGCTCCTTAAGTCTCAGAGATTTCATCTGTAAAATGGAGATGTTGCCTCTTCTACCTTTCTAACCAGGCTATTCTGAGAAACAAACGAGTGTTTCTTCATATGAAATTATACTTAATAAACTTTACAGTACTGAAAAAATGCTGGTAGTTGGAGCTATTGATTTGCTGGGGTATCATCATGAATACCTGCTACTGAGTAACACAGGGTCACACTGTCTACTTTTCATCCCAGGAAGCAGAAGTTGCTAGAGGCTTTTCCTTAGTGCTGAAACCCATTCTTTAGAATTTCCTAGGATTTTGTGTTTTTAATGTGACTCTCAATGTTTATTCTTTCCGACCTCCCCGTGCCTTTAGAGGAGGAAGCAGAGGTTTGCCAGGGGGATTAATATGTTGGGGCCACCCACAGAGTTTCCAGCAGGGCTGGGATTAGAACTTCCTGCCACTGTGCTTCTGTGCTCCCACAGCTCCTCACTGTGCACACAGGTTTCTCAGACCCCCATGATGCACCCTACTTGCTGAACCAGCCAGGGTGGCCTTGGCAATAGAGAAATCCAGCTGGATCTCACACCAAAGCAATCAGCCCTTGCATGGGCCTGGGATGCTGAGTCAAGGCAGAGTTTGCAATGTGGGGCGGCCTCTGGGGTAACACAGCAGGGGTGGGCTCCATGGTCAGACATTCAGAGCTTTGTATAGGCCATTTTCAGACAAAAAGATGAGCTTGCACTAGATGTACTTGATTTTTTTTTTAGCTCCCTTTTATTTCATCTCTAGGTACCTCTAGTGCAACCTTAGGTTTTTTTGTTTTTTCCTGAAAATAAGAAATGAGCCACTTTTAATTTGGAGATATTTGGGGATCCATCTGCTGGAGCACTGTGGGGAAGGACATCCTATTCCACCCTGGTAAACCAGTCTACCACCGATGATATTGGAAGGTAGCCCTAGCAAGACTGGATCAGTTTTTCAGCTGGAACTTCAGCTATTGTAGATCCTAACCTGTCACCATAATTCAAAACTAACTGCAGAAGCACATGTCTGAATGCTATAGTGTTTTAAGTCCCTGGGGGCACAGCAATGACGGAAAACCTTCATAACTAGTAAATCTGTGCTCTGTCGTTAAGCACTAGGGACTCAGAAATGAGCAAGCAATACTAATCTGGGTCCCACAGAGGAAGTGGTGTGGGCAGACTTCTCAGGAATAATGGGAACTCTGGGGCCTTTGCCAAATACCACCTGAGAGGCAACATCTTTATACCACTTCCAATGCTTCCTTACAAAAATTCTTAGCTTTCTATTCCTCTGAGGTGGGAGAAACCCTCCTAGGGCCCAGTGAGGAAGGGTTGGGGAGGGCCTTCTGCCATGAGCTAGCCATGGGAAGAGCTGATCCCTCTCACTTTACATCTGGTCAGCGTGTCTAAATTGGATTCTCAGTTGCTCTCTCAGACTCAGATTTATTCACTTAGACCAATGCCTTGCTCATTCCCAAGACTATACCTCCTTTCTTGTTGTTTCTTATGTTTGGAATTCTATTTCTTTCCTCTCTTTGCCCATGCAAACCTTACTCATCCTTTAGGGCTCAATGAATCATTTCTACCACAAGAAACATCCTCCATCTAGGGCACCTTTCCTGCTAGGCCCCTAACCCATTTGAATCTGCTTATTGACACCATCAATTGTTAATATTAAAATATTTTTCAGGCTGCTAAATGCATGACAATCTGAGGTTTAGCTCAGTTGGTAGAATGCTGGGATATATTCTCTGAGGACCTGGGTTCGATCTCTGGCACCACAAAAATGGGAAAAGGACATGGCAATCTACTCCTGAAGCAATCCCGAAGCAACAACAACAAATGTATGACAGTTCTGTACTTCTGGGTAGTCTTTGTACCAGGGATCCCCAACCCCCCAGGCTGTGGGCTGCTACCATTATGAGAAGCAGGTGAATGAGGAGTGAAGCTTTATCTGTATTTACACAATAAATATAATGTGCTTGTATCATCACAAACCCCCACAGGTCCGTGGAAAAACTATCTTCCACAAAACTGGTCCCTGGTGCCAAAAAGGTTGGAGACAAATGCTTTATAGTATTTGGGGACAAGTCAGGCATCTATCTTAGATTTCTTCATACTCAGTCTAACATGTTATAGAATGATGGCCACTTAGAAGGCATTTAAAAATACCATTATATGATTAAATTCAAATTTTAATATGTTTGACCTAGAGAAACACAGATATTCAGATTGATAGAGATGCCTTTTCCCTTCCCAGACCTCTGTAAGACAATTAGTCACAAAATCCACAGTTAGCATCATTGTAGTAATAACAGATATCCCCAGGGAAAGAATTAATGCCACTGACCAATGAAGTTGTAAATGGTGCCACCTGGGATGACTCACCAGACATTACAGACATTTGGGTCCCTTTCCCAAATATAAGTTTACCAGTCATTCCTCCAGTATTCACACTGCAGGGGACACCATTACAGAAACTCAAGGAATCTACCTACTACCTTAAATAAGAGAAACACTGATCTCCCACAAGACAGGGGACTCGCTCCTAAGAGTTAGGCCTTCTACTATTTTGCATTGTGATTTTATCTCTGGTGTGTACAATCCTTTTCTCTTGCCCAATTTTGCTGTGGTGCCCTGATCTGAGGTTGTGAGTTCATGTTATTTCCATATATTCAGTAGAATTCAGTAGAACAAAATCACCTTGCAGGGCAGCAGTATATTGGATCTTAAAGCCCAGGACCACTAACTCATCACCTGCCCCATGATTCCTAAGGTATCTGTCCTAGGGTAATGTTTCCAGAGCACTTAGTGCTGGGTTGGAGGATTTTCTGGGGATGGATAGAAAGAATTATTTGAGATTCTATAGAAGAAAATACATGGGCTCACTTCAGTATCTTGGGCAAATACAAAATAGTTGTGCATTCTACCCTTGCTCCACTCTACTTACTTGGCTGGATGCTCAGTCTGGTCCCTGCTCCAAAGATTAGTTTGGTACCACTGCTGTACCCCCACTGTGGGTAAAGATTTTGCAATAACCTTCCTGGTGCCTATCTGCTGGAGTCCACTGGGATCTCAGAACACTATCCCAAAATGCTCATGAGGTCTTGATTTCTTAGCTCTCCTATTCCCCAAGGAAGCTGTGCCCCTCTCCCTTTATAATAATGTAAATCTTGGTACAAGAAAGCCATGATAACAACAACAACAATATTAGAAAAGCTACCAATGATTGATTACTTGTTATATGCAGGACATTTTCTCACATTATGATGTGGTTATTGTCATTTTGCTGATAAGAGTGGAGGCTGCATCAAATATAGCTGGTAAAGGCTGAGCCAGAATTCACCCCAAGTCTGTCGTCTTCTCTCTGCATTTCTGCCGCCATACCATGTTATTTTATGTGCCATATCTTTCATTCATATAGGGACCTGAGCCACTTTTACCCTTGGGGAGTTCATTCTCTACTGACCTCCAGAGAGGAAGTCTACAAGCAGGTATCCCCCTACCATGCTCATTAACCAACCCAAGCAGTTTAACTACCTGCTGCAATAAAAGAGAATTTGTGTTTGTCATTAACTTATCTCTTTCCCCCAAGGGCACTTAGCTAATTTCCTGAATGTTCAGATTATCTGGTGCTGATATTATCACTTTTGCTTGAAAGCACTGAGTATATGGAGTTCTTTATCTTTCTGTAAATTTTTCTCTTCAGATTTTCATTTGCTTAATTGGCTCTTGGCACTTCTGGGTTTAATATGAGAAATGGGAACATTTTACGTCACTGAGAAACTTGTAGAAACAGAAAATGAGTGCTTCAAATATCCCCAAGTTTTCTGTAAACCATTGCCTGTTTTCTCCTAGACAAGTCCTGGCCATTGCCATGGTCCTACTCACATGGGTGCACAGCCAGTCTGGTTCCTGCTCCAAAGGTCAGCTGATAGTAGCCCCCAACAACACACAATAGGAGGGTGCTTTACAAGAACTCCTAGTGAGAAGGGCCAGCCTGCCTGGCACACTCACCTCCTGTCTCTGTTTTCAGGCCTCTCTTCCTCTGATGAGAGAAACCAAGTCTCACCCACTGGGTCAAATTTCTCAGCTTTCTATGTAATAGTCTCACAGACCTTTCTCTCAGACAGCTTGGAGCTGGGCGGGCCTTCCTGGTGGGTGGGTGGTCATTCTGGTTCCCACAACTGAAGGGAGGAAACTCGGAGAGTGTGAAGAGCCAGCAATTAATTGTGAGATTATGAAATGACTCTCTCTCTTTTTTTTAGTGTTTTTAGTTTTAGTTTTTATTTAATTTAATTTAATTTATTTATTATTTTTTTTAAAGACAAGGTTTCACTCTGTAGCACAGGCTGGCCTTGAATTTGTCATCTGCCTCAGTCGTCCAAATTCTGGGATTATAGTTTTTTCTTTTTGGTACAGAAGGGCTAAATTTAGGGCCTTGCACATACTTTGCAAGTCCTCTACTGCTAAGCTGTACCCTGGCCCCTCTTTTCATTTTTTATCTTGAGACAGGCCTTGCTAAATTATGCAGGTTGCCTCTGGCCTCAAACTTGTAATCTTCTTGCCTCTGCCTCTGGAGTCGCTGGGATTATAGGTGTGCACCACTGTGCCCAACATGGCTAATCTTGAACTCACAATCCTCCTTCCTCAGCTTCCTGAGTGCTGGAATTATAGCCATGCACCACCACATCTGGCATGAAATGAATTTTGAGGGACAAATTCACAGCACTGGCCATAGATGGCAAACTTTGGTAGGGCTTAATGATGGCACCTAGGCCTAGGAGGGGTTCTTCAGAGCGTGGCTTCTATTATTCCTTGAGGGCACAGAGAAAGCTGGAAGTTGCCTTACGAATATCCATGCAAAATGCACAGGAGGACTGCTTAATTATGAAGGTTATGAGAGGCAGGAGTGAGTTAGGTACGGGGCCTGAGAATCTCTTTCTCTAGAGATGTCTAAGATTAGGGTTGACATCTTTCTGGGGGGAAAAATTCCGCAAAGTCTGACAATGGTTTAGACAAGTACCTCTCCGTGAGAATTTCACAGAACCACAATCCTTCTAAATTTCTCTGCAAAAAAAGGTTTCTAAGCTCAAAAAAGTTTGAAAAATGCTATAGAGTGTATTTCAGTCTTTGTCTCTGAGAAGCCCTACAATAAAGACGTCTCTTACTTATTTGAGCCAAGAACCCTTTCTTCTTAAAACACCCATTATATCCATGGAGTGTGTGTGTGTGTGTGTGTGTGTGTGTGTGTGTGTGTGTGCGCGCGCACATTCTTTGGAAATGTCTTCTCTAGCTCCAGGAAATTAAAATTCCATTCTAAATGCCAGCCTAATTTTATCCATTAAGTTTTCTGTGCTCTGAATGTGTTTGTTCTTCTACTTGCTCCTGCGGCCGCAATTAGGGGTCTCATTGATGCTACTAATTTTTTTCTAATCATCATGAAACAGCTTCATTTTATTTAGGCAACCACAGAACATCTAGGTGGCTATGCAGGAAATCCTCCTGCCACCCTCAGCAAGAGCTCCAGGGCAGATCTGCATGAAGGTGAAAAGTAGATCTGCATCTTCCCCATACTTTGCAGAGTTTCCCTACCAGGAACAATGTCATCCTGAAGCCTTTCCTAAATGTGAAATTTGGTCTTCCTACCACACACCTTCCCACATACCTTGGAGCTGTGTATTTGCAGGATGATTCTGATCTTTTTTTTTTTTTTTTTTCTGGGGTTGAACCCAGGGCCTTGTGCTTACATGCTTTGCAAGTGCTATACCACTGACCTGCACCCCCAGTCCATTTTTTTTTTTTTTTTTTTTTTTTTTTTTTTTTTTTTTTTTACTTTTTGAGACAGGGTCTTGCTAAATTACTCAGACTGCCTCTGGTCTCGAACTTGCAATCCTCCTGCCTCCGCCTCTCCAGTAGCTGGGATTACAGGTGTGCACCACCACACCCAGCTTGATGATTCTGATCTTAATGGGGAAAAATTTCCTTAGCACACCCACTTCCTTGGTGGGCTATCACATGGAGACAGAGACTTACATATTTATCATCAGACCTATTTCCTTTTTGCTCCTGAAACCCATTTGTGCTGCTTCCCTATCACAGACACTCTCATCTTTGTGCTTCTAAACTCTGGTTCTTGAGAAACATGATAGGTTTCAGAGTTCTAAATCTAGCCTGAGCTGACCCATAGCAGGGGAGAGGCTTTGGCACACAAAGAAACAAATAAGTATGGCAGAGCTCTCTCCTAGAGATGAGCTTCCTCATGCCCAGTAAGATTCTTAGGCTCCACATGCCCTCACTGCCATCCCTGCACTTAGGTGGATTCAGTAATCTCCCGGTTTTGATTTCTAACAACTCTCTCTGTTAGAGAATACTTGCTAATCTCTAAACCAGGTGTGTCCAACCTTTTGGCTTTCCTGTTGTTGTTAGGTGCCATCGAGTTGTATCTGACTCACTGCGACCCTTATAGGGTTTTCAATGGCTGATTGTTTTGGATTGTCTCGGGAGTGGATTGCTACGTCCTTCTCCCATGTTTGTGGTGCTGGGAATCCGAACTCTGGACCTCAGGGACTGCAGAGCAGTGCTCTACCAACTGAGCTAAATCCCAGCCCTTTTGTGGTGCTGGGAATCCGAACTCTGGACCTCAGGGACTGCAGAGCAGTGCTCTACCAACTGAGCTAAATCCCAGCCCTTTGGTTTTCCTGGGCTCACATAAGTGATATAATGCAGTTAATGCATATGGATAATAAGGTGGGTCATGAAGAAAATAAACACATGATGTTAAAAGACTTTGTGAGGCCACATTACTGGCTGCCCTGGGCTGCACGGCCTCCAAGATGTGGGTTGGACATGTCTGGTGACATTTTGTGGTATTAGGGGGCTGAACCCAGGCCTTTATGCACACTTTTGCAAGTGCTCTACCACTGAGCTGCATGTCTAGCTCATCATTTTTACTTTTTATCTTGAGACAGGGTCCCACTAAGTTATACAGGATCCCTCTGACACTGAACCTTCGATCCCCTGTCACTGGGATTATAGGCATGTGCCGTAGCATATGGCATGAAACCAATATGTTTTAAAAGGTAGTTACTCCTCCACCCAAGTCTTCCCTGACTCTCCTACCCAGAACACACTTTTTATCCAACCATTGTTTGTATCTTTGGCCAGAGCCTAATGCAAGGCACTTACTTGGATGCACTTGGAGTCTTGTTTCACTCACAAAATTGAGTGGCCCACCATCTATACCCACATCCTAGTATAATACAGTAAAAAATATAGTATAATACAGTATAATACAGTACCAATACCTGCCCTCAGCCAGCTAGGGCAGCTGTTCAGCTGTTCATACATTTATAGCTTTTTCTCTTAGGGTACAAAGCTTTTAAACAGCATATTCCATGGTTTTGAAGATAAGTTTCTTTCTCCTTGTAGCTTAATCCCTAATAAATACTCTCCCTAAATTTCTACTTCCCTCTCTGCTATACCTGCACCTTACTAACCCAATTCATGATTTTGCAGATGTCCTCAGAAACGTTGAGTCATGATGCCATGGTCACTATGGCAGGAAGGTTCAGGATGGACAAACCACAGAGCACACCTGCACTCTATGAAGGAAGACTACCCGCAGACGGCCTTTGAGGTAGGGGCTCTTCCTTCATAGAGTTCAGCTGTGTCATGGTGTGGTTAATCATTAGACTCTAGACTCAAATAGATTGAGTTGACTCTAGTTCTGTCAGCCCGAGCTATGTGACCTGGGGCAAGTTACTTATCCCAAGTCTTGGTTTCCTCATCTGTAAACTGGGCATAATAGCAACATGTGAGCATTGGATGAGAACTTCCAAGGAGGACAGAATTTGGTCACTGACACACACTAGGCAGGAAAATAGTAGCTAGTAATAGGATGATTCCCAGCAGTACTTTACTCAAGGCAAAGCGATGAAGCTTCTTGCAGCCAGAGGAGACCCATCCCTGCCCCACCCACTCTAGCACCTCAGCATCCTGGCTGGCATGCTCTAATCTAAAGAGAGGTACCTCATGGAGCTGTGGGGAGCTGGTAACAGAGTCTCAGTCATGGGCGAGAATAGCAGGATAGATCGCCTGGCCTCCAAGAAGAAAAGTTCTACTTCACAAATCTAACAAGAGGGATGTCTCTTTTATCAAAATCTGAGTATTTGTCCTCTGAAAGCAAATCCCCTATCCAGCACAGTCTCAATCATTTCATTAGACCTGACACATTGATAGTTACTTTTGTTTAACAGACTCCATCAATGAGGTACCAGGCGAGGCCATTCTCCCACTAGACACCATTCTCCCACTATTGTGATATCCTTCCATAAGGTACTCTGTCTATAGAATTTGCCCTGACCATTCCTACAATACTCACTTGAATGGACCATGAGGATGGTCCCTCTTTTGAAGGTAAGTTTGTAGTTTCCTGCTGATGCACACTGCAAGAAAAGCCTTTGATAGAACCCGTCTCCTGTGACTTTCCTTTACCATTGCCCCAGTGGTGTTGGAGCAGCAATCTGGGGAAACACTGGCCATGCTTCCAGGGGTGTCAGGAACCTCCCCTGATTGTTCTCAGAGCCTGAGTCTTGGCGTCTTGGGGAATGAGAGCCAGGGTGAGGAGTGGAGAGCTCCCAGGCCCCTGTCTACAGAAAAGCATGGCAGCTATGGACTTCATCACCACCCAATACCGCAGAACCCCACCAATACCCTGTTTGTTGGGGCTGACACTCTGAGGATCTGACTCTATTTGCATTTGGCCAGATGCAAGGGGCTCCTGAAAGTGTTCTCAGGATGGGGAGCCCAGGGGGTTTCCTATATTTTGCTGAAGCCATTCAGACCCTCTGTTGTTGAAGCTCTCTTGTTCTCTTCTTTCTCTTCCCACAGCTCTTTGGTGCTTCCTGTTTTCAGTCTCCTTCCCACAGGAGCCCCAGGGGTTGGATTCCCACATAACAAGACTGAACAAGACTCCAAGCAGGACTCAGGCCTTCCTGTGATCTGTGTTTTAGCCTTTCCTCTTTACCACCTGGGCTGGGGTTTAGCTCAGTTGGCAGAGTGCTGCTCTGAGCTCTCTGAGGCCCTGGGTTCAATCCCCAGCACCACAAAACTGGGAGAAGGATGTGGTAATCCGCTCCTGAAACAATCTCAAAACAATCAGCCATTGAAAACCCTATGAGCAGCAGAGAAGCACTAACAGTGCTGGGCATGGCACAGTGTTGGGGAGTGTTTCGTTCTGTTCTACATAGGGTCTATGTGAGTCGGAATTGACTGGATGGCATCTAACAACAACAACAGCAGCAACAACAACAACAACAACAACTTTGCTACCTGGAAATTGGCCAAGGTACTCAAAGCTCTTTGATTCCTTCATTTCTAGTGACCTTAATTCAAATAGGGTCCTGTTTCCATGAAGCCTTAGGGCTTCAGAGAAAAAAGTCACACCAATTTCCATGAAACCTTCCAAAGATGGGAGGCAGTTGAGCTCATGCTGCCTACTTCAGTGACGGGAGAGCTGAGGCTCACTGAGTCGTGGCCTGAGCCACAGTCTTGAGCCAAGATGGGAGCTCAGCCCTCCGTCCTGGCCCCTGTGCACTGCTGGCTCTCAGCTTCACTCTCACTAGGTTTGAGGGTCATATTAGCAAAGAGCTATGTGGCTCCACCGAGCTTGGGGTGGGAGTGAGGTGCTGGGGCTGGACACTGCTCTGCTCTGACCATCATCATACCTTTGGACAAATGTTTAATCCTGGGCATCAGGCTGCCCCTGTCTCATGAACAAATGTCCCCAAGGTCCCTTCCAGTTCTCATTTCTGTAGCCCACCATTCAGTCTGAAATCCAGCCTCGAGGAAGAACAGAGGCAGCTTTACACAGAGAATGGGAATATCATCCGTGGAGATGCCAAAAGAAAGGGAGGGAGGGCAGGAGAAACCTGGGGCAGGGAAAGATTAGGGACGGGGCCCACTTAAGAACCTTGCTCATAGTTGATGTCTCTGCCTACCTCCCTTGGAACTATGATGGGAAGTTGTCTAGCTCCAGGGACAGGCCAGGGAGTGTGGGATAGAGGGCCACTTGTGCAGGAGGATCCCAGCTCACTTACTTGGTATCACCACCACTTGGGTTCCCTTCCCAAAAGTGAGCCTGTTGTTCCCATATCCTCACTCTGAGTAAGTGCATTACAAAAAGGTCCTAGTTTTGCCCACTCTCTCATGGAGGACATTTGTCCTTCACAGTAGCTTTAAAAGCTGGAAGTCAGGAATGCCTGATCCTGAAGGATCCCTTTTAAAAAAAAAAAAAGAAAGAAAGAAAAGAAAAAAGAAAAAAAGAAAAAGAAGACATGAAAGAGAAAAAATAAAAACAAAAACAAAACCATGAAAACAGGTATGATGTGAAAGAGCCTTCCAAAGGAGGATAAACATTGCCAGCCCCTAGTGCCAGCCCCTAGACCTATGGCCTTCTTTATCCTCATCACAACCATTAACAAAAATTGCCTCTGGCTATTTCTCCTCTGAGAAAAACAATCTTTACACAATTTTGTGAAACACAACTGCTTCCCACATGGGCCTGGTGGGTGTCAATATTTCTAAAGATACTAGAGAGCAGGTGGGCCTTTTCCTACCTTCATCTGCCATTCTGGAGAAGAAGGCTCTGTTTTCTTGGGGACATATGCAAAAATGTCTTTTTCACTTTGCCAGGAAGAGTAGGAGCAAGCACATTTCCAGCCCACTGTGCAGGGGCACCTGCTAAAAACATGCCTCGGCATGACTCAGGCCACCATGCCCTCTCTGGGGCTGAGCAAGAGCCTTGGGTGACTCATGGCTAACTCATTCCTGTCTCTGTCCTCATCTCATTCAAGGATGCTAACCCTACAGGGCTTTTTGTCCTTAAGAACGTCAGACATCTCAGTACTAAACAGACTCAAACCCTTTCCAAGAAACATGGGATGGAATTGTGTTTGTTCTCTGCCAAGGAACTTAGGGTGCCCATTGTCACCCCTGTCCTGTCCCCAGCCAGCAGGGTTCTCCGCCCCTCCACTCCACATCTTGGTACATGCACATATAAACTGTTAAGACTTTTCATTAGGAATGTTTTATTTTTCTGGTAAGACTGGAAGTTCTTGAGATCAGAGGCCACATCTTAGGTTTCTTGTTCTTTTTTTCTTGTTGAACCAACTATGGCCTCTGGCTTACTGATTATGCTCTATATTCCTGAGTTCAGCTGACTTCTACTGTGCAAAATTATTGGGACAAAGAGGCCAGTTTTGGGGGAGGTGAAAAACTAAGTATATCTGAGTAAATGTGAGTTGCAAAACCTAAGTGCTTAGGCAAGGAAAAACCAAGGAAGCATTTCTAAGATAGTAGGGAGGCAGTATGAAAAGCAAAACATTGTGAGGTTCATATTGATCCTCAGCAAGGAGGTGGAAACTGAATGAACAATTAAGGAACTTGATTTCAAGGAAACAAATGTTTTTCTCCCAGTATCTTGGCAATAATTCCCCTGGAAGGGTAAAAAGAATAATATGGCAGAAAACGTATGCTCTAAGTTATCAGCATTGTTGAGATTATTAACAAAATAGCAATAATAACAATTTATTACAGATTAGAGTAATGGCTGTTAAGTATAAATATATAAACACAAATTCAATATTGAGAGTGGGGCTTACTTACTTGGGCTGATCAAAAGTTTTGTACCTCTTCCAAACATAAGTTGCTGAAAACCTGTGTTCACACTGTGATATAACTCTGTACTAAATGGGACCCTGCAGCTGGGCTGTGGTCTGGGATTCCTATGTCCCACTGAAGTTTATTACTAAGTTTGTACCTGTGTCTGTGTGCATACATTGAAGTGGTAGGAAGGATATAATTTTACTATTTAACCTTCATTTTCCTAAGACCACTGAAAGATGACAAGAAATAAGGCAGAACCCTACAGAAGATTTGGCTTTGTGTATAGTGGATTATGCCTGCAGCCATAACCCTGTGGCATCCGATTCCATCAGATCTTGGAAGCTAAGCAGGGTTGGGCCAGGTTAGTTCTTGGATGGGAGACCGCCTGGGAACACCAGATACTGTAGGTTTGGGAGTAGGACCTGGTAACCCACTCCCAAAAAGCAATCTGCCATTGAAAACTCTATGGATAGGAGAGAAGCACTGACAATAGTGTTTTACCTGTTGTACGTAGTGTCTCTATGAGTCCGATACCGACTCAACCACACCTAACAACAACAACAACATAGTGGATTATATAAAAACTGTTACTAGTATTCAAGTTGAAAAAGTCATTCATATAATCATGGCATTTCAGGTCTAGATATGATGTAGGGGAGTTTTATGCATCCACACTTATTGAATGTTTGTTATATGTTTCTTGCAGGAATGATGCTTGTGGATACTATATATACAACATCACTACTGCCAACTTACCTTATTTAAACAAAAGACAAATCCTTGCAGCCTCCTCTCAAAAAAAAGAAAAGAAATGAAAAGAAAAAAGAAAAAATTAAGAAAAAAAGGGAAAAAATGGAAGAGAAAAAACAAAACAAAAACAAAACAATGAAAACAGATGCCCTTCACCTGTGATATAAATCAAATTATTTTCATGGAACTTACTTGCATTAACCAATAGTCTTGTTTCTGTCCCAAAGATAACTTTGTAATCTCCACAGTGATTTTTCCTGTGACAAACTGAACTATTTTCTTCATCTTCTCGTTTTATAACACAGCTGGGGAATAGGCCCAGTAAGCCTATAGTAAAGTGCTAGTAATAAGAGCACTTTTTTATACACTCCTAGTAAAATTTTCTTCCTCCTCCTCCTCCTTCTCCTTTTCTTCCTCCCCTTCTTCCTCTTCCTCCCCTTCATCCTCTTCCGCGGCCTCCTCCTCCTCCTCCTCCTCCTCTTCCTCCTTCTTCATTTCCTGAAATCTTACACCTACCTACAGGAGTTTAGTTTACCAAACAGTAGTCATACAATATGGTCCCAGGATCAGGATACCCAGGTTCTAGTCTTAACCCTACTTCTCAGTGACTTGATGATATTGGACAATTCAACTAACCTCCCTGGATCTGATTTTCCTTACTGGAAAAATAAAAAGTGATGAACTAGATGATTTCTAAGCTTCCTCTCAGAGCTAAAGTTCTATAATCCAGAAATGTCCAAAGTGTGCTCACATTGCATTTTTCTGTAAATCACAAATGAGTCAGGCATTTGCAGATCAGTTACACTTGTGGCTGGTCTGCCTAGGGAAAGTGCAAGAAGCAGTGAGGAACAGGGAAACTCAGAGCCAGGGAGTGCCTGCTGCCAGCTTCTCTTTTTCCTCTTCCTACTGGGTAGATGCTCCCAATAACCCTATACTATCTATTTTGCCACTGAAAGGAGAAGAGAATCCTTTAGATGTTTGGGGCATCCATATTAATATTTCCCGAATCTTAAGCTTGTGGCAATATCTAAGGGGAAAAAAATGAAATTCCATGAAATTTCCTACTCACTGTAATTGACATCATTTCTCATTCCTAATGTCTGGGGTTTAGCTCAGTTGGTAGAGTGCTGCACTGCACTATCTGAGGACCCAGGTTTGATCCCCAGCAATGCAAAAATGGGAGAAGGACGTGGCAATCCACTCCTAAAGAAATCCTGAAGCAATTAGCCATTTGAAAACCTATGAAGGTAGCTATGAGTCAGACATAACAACAACAACAACAACAACAACAACAACAACAACAACAACTCATTTCTAAGTAAACAGTGGTACAGAGTCTGTAACATATAGTAGAAAAACTTTGAGAACAGGGAGGTAGACCCAGGTTTGAATTTTGGCCTTTCTACTCTCTAGTCATGGAATCTCAGGCGATAACTTCTCTGAGCCTCAGTTTCATCTTCTGTAAAACAGGAACATTGCCCCTACCTTACAGGGTTGTTTGCTGATAAATAATACTATATGTCATGCATCTACCTTCGTATTCATACCTCATAGGCCCTGAGATGGCAATTATTATTTCTATGTTAAGTTAGATTATTGATTAACAAGGCTATTTCCTTAAGGGTTACAGAATTTATGAATTTTTTTTTTCCGGTATTGGAGGTTGAACCCACGGCCTTGCTCTTGCATGCTCTGCAAGTGCTGGACCATTGAGCTGTACCCCCAGCCCAATTTTTTTTTGTTTTTACTTTTTTTGGGACAGGGCCTCGCTAAGTTATGCAGACTGCCTCTGGTCTTGGACTTTCGATCCTCCTGCCTCCACCTCCCAAACCACTGGGATTACAGGTATGTGTCGCTGCGCCTGGCTCTGTTTATGAAATATTCATGTGAGTCCATAACCTTGGATCATACTAAGTCTAGGATGGTAAAAGAGTGAGATCGCAGAAGCACAGATTTTGATTGCTTCAAGTCCCTCTTTCACTGGGGGAGTCTGAGGCCCATGGAGTGTAATGGCTGTTCAATATCATACAGCAAGTTGGGACCAAAACAAATCTAGACCTCTGGGCTGAAACCAGAAGCCTGGGGTCCTTTCTCTGCTCTTCACTGACTCTTCTTTAATGATGTTTAGTGTAAGGGGAAATTTGGTCTCTGGGGTGAATTTGGTGAGGCTTATTTGGGGCACTGATAAAAGGACCTGGATCAACCTCCCCATGTACTTCTTGAGTTATTGGCAATGGGAGTAGAAAGGATCTATTACATTGTGACCATGCCATTTTCTACTCTTCTAGCTTTTTTCATCTGTTGGGCTCCATTCAGGTCAATTCTAGTGTTTAAAACCTGTAATGTGGGACACAGCTGCCATCAGCCTCAAATTTTGGGGAAAGTCTTAATGATTTCTAATTCTACCCCAAAGAAAATATGGTCATATAGTCCTTAGATTGTTGACTCACAGTGATCCTATGTACAATAGATGAAACACTACCCAACACTGTGTCATGCCAGGCATTATGTCAGGACTTCTTTGCTATTCATAGTGTTTTCAGGGATTGATTGTTTCAGGAGTGGGTTACTGAGTCCTCCCAAGTCTACAGGACCTGGTGCTCCCAGGCGGTCTTCCATCTAAGTACTAACAAGACTGGACCCTGCTTAGCTTCCAAGATCTGATGGGATCTGATGCCAGGGTGGTATGGCTGTAGACAGGTCTTAGATGCTTTCACTAATTTATCTTGGGGGTCACAAATTCTTAATGCTTTGGCATTAGGTTATAGTTAATTAAAATCAGACATACTAACACAAATTACATTTCCTTTTCTCTTGCTCACTGTCACCATAACACATTTTGTAGTCACTGTAGAATCTCACACTTACTCAGTTCCACTTTGAGCAGAGTGCCTGTCCCGAAGGTGGGTTTGTTTGCTCCCTGAGTCCCACAGTGTTTGATGCCTCATAGTAAACTCTCCTTTGCCACTTCACCCTTTCTCATTTACCCTACTGGATTAGAAAACACTTGAGATTTAACATGCCGTTTGACTTATTAACATGAGGAAAAAGTTCTAACTCCTCCTGCCAAATAGGATAAATTCATGGACTGTGGATACCAAGGGGTCAGAGAGAGAAGTCATTGGAGCCACTTCCCCATTTACAGATGAGAAAAATCACACTTAGAAGCAAGACATCTGCTTTAAGTTACATCCCTAGCTGGTGTCAGAGACTAAAACATGGGCCTATTTGATTATTAATCTAGTTTTATCCTTTTCGCCACATGCTTGAATGTCCCATGTCTTTTACTTTATTCTCTTCTTCTCTTTGGCCTGGAAACTTTTATTTCTTTGGGGGTTTGATTTCAGTTAAACAAGGATTTATCAAGCACTTACTTTGTAAAAAGACCATATCAGATACTGAATGGGATATAAAAGAGCCTTTGCTCTCAAGGATCTTTTGCTTTTAATAGGTGGATATTCTTAGTAATAAAAGATTTTTGTAGCTGTCTGTGTCACAGATTGTCTAAGATTGCACAGGTAAATTTGGGATACAGAGGGTAAGACGAATGTAAAGGATGCCTGGGAGAGACCACAGTCTAGGCTTTAAACAGGAAGCTATCCTATTTCTAGAGAAATTCTGTTTGTCCTAATCATCTAGGCTATTAGTCTCTACTCCATTCTGTCCTAGGAAATTCATTCTACTATTATTTCCAACTTCTCTGTAATTTTCATGTTTAAATAAAGAGCACATGGGGGCTCAACCATGAATGCACAGGTCAACTGATAAAACAAGGGTGATGCAGTCTATGAGGGTAAAATATAGTATATGTAGGTGACTTAAACCAGACAAAGGGAAAACAAGGGTGGGATGGGGTCAGCATTTACCTGGAGAAACTAGAAGCATAGTCCCCTTTGCAAAAGTGAGTTTGTTGTATCCTGAATTCACACTGTAACAAACCCCCATACAAAAATGGTCTGCAGTGTTGGGCTTTTCAACCCATGGTCTATTTAGGAAAGGGGCAAGAAAAACAATCTTTTATGGAGAGCTTCTGATGTGCCCAGAGGATTGAAAATCTACATACATTACATTACATTATTTGGGTCGCAACTGGGCCATGAATTTAGACATTATTATTCTATTTAATAAATAAGAACAGGTGACCTGAGGCTAAGCAAATTGACTCAAACTGCTAACAATAACACAAATTCCAGGATCCATAAGAGATTTTAGCAGAGGACAGATAGATAGCAGGGGAAGAATCTTCTTTCCTTCCAGAGAGGGACTTCAGTTGTGTTGTGGCTCTTTTTTAGAATAAGATGTCAGAACCCTAGTAACAGTGACCCAATAA
Source organism: Pedetes capensis (assembly GCA_007922755.1). Taxonomy (NCBI): domain Eukaryota; kingdom Metazoa; phylum Chordata; class Mammalia; order Rodentia; family Pedetidae; genus Pedetes; species Pedetes capensis. Next base: position 154,453 of record VMDO01000689.1, on the reverse strand, counting down.
CCTTCAGTTCATCTTTCATTATGCAACCATTTCTTGGGAAATGAAGACAATTTACCCTCAATCTTTATGTTATTCCTCTAATATCCTACTTAACAGGCCTGACCAGCAGTCTAGTCCCACTCCAGAGGCTCCATCTTTCCTACAGTGTTTCTTATTCAGCCCCAAACATCCATGAGTCCACACATCTTTCTCATACCCAAGTATGAGTATTTCTCATACTTAGAGATGTGGTCCTTTTACCTACAAAGGGAGCTATATCTTAACTTTCTTTTTGCATTCCACTTAGCACACATGCCATTTGACTCAAACTTGAGCATTTACTACACAACACTTAAAATGAAGTCTCTACCTATCCATCTCTCTGTCTCTGTCACCATCAAACTCATGATTTTCAGCTCTATTTATCTAACAGATGTGTCTAGCCCTTCTTTCATTTCCATGACAGTTATCAATTTTTAGATTCCTGCCATGATGTCTCTCCTGATTTTAAATTCAATCAATCTTCAACTGTATGGAATAACACCCAGATCATTATGAGTGGCAGCTTCCTGTTCCCCCCAGCCAACTTGTCTTGTAAGCCCAGTGATTTAATGGTAGCCTTATTACTTACTCAAGTCTCATTGTGACCCCAAAGCTAAGTGATCTTCTGATTACACAATACTTACTCTGCTTCAAATTTGACAAAAGCAAAACTAACCCAATGACAACAACAAAACAATCCTCAAAAAACAATAGTAGTTCTCTTTTTACTTCGTATGCTTTGCAAAGGTACAGTTTCCCATTGTCCTCATAGACAATTTCTTAGCTTTTTGTCTGTTCAGAAAAAACTTGGATGGAACAATATTATCAAAATATTAAGAGAAGACAACACAAAGAAGAAGAAATGTTTTGGAAATAGGACTCACTTGGGATGACTTGGACCTTTGTCCCATTTCCAAAGATAAGTTTTTGGTAACTCCCAGAATTCACACTGTAATGCAGGCCTTTACAAAATGGCTTGCTTTCCCCTGTCATTTTCATGTGGGTAGCAATCAAGTCACTATACTTCTGTTGAAGAGAGAGTGCCTTTTACCACTGCCCCTGGCTGTAGATACACATAAAAATAGCCATTTTACTAAGAACCCACATTGTCTCTTCATGTTAAAGGATTTCTTTCTTTCTTTCTTTCTTTCTTTCTTTCTTTCTTTCTTTTTTTTTCTTGCGGTACTGGGGGTTAAACCCAGGGCCTCACGCTTGCATGTTTGCAAGTGCTGTACCACTGAGCTGCACTCCCAGCACCATGTTAAAGGATTTCTACTGTCTGATCCTGCTTTTTTTGTTCTGTAGACAAACAATATTTTAGGTATGCATAGTCCTTAAGAATTTTCAAAGTATTTTCACTGACATTAACTTATTTTTAAAATAGATTATGAGATATTAGTAAATATTTTCATTTTGTACACAGAGAAACTGGCTCAGATCCACTATCAAGCCAGGTTTAGAAGAACTGAAAGCATTTAACCAAACTTTCTGACTTTTTCTTTAGGATAAACTCTCTGGGCTGTTTCTGTTTTCAGCTTATTATTTTTGGTTCATCTACATGACTTTTTCTTTTTTTCCTAGATGGCCATTTCTTTCTGTGTTCTGTGCCATTACTTTAACATTTCTTTGTATCTAAGAACACACTTAAGTTTATACAAATCATTAATTTCTTGACACTTGGGCCTCCCAAATACTACAGTAAGTTCAGTGGGCCTCAATGGTCACATTAAGCCTCCCACTTTAGTGGCATATTGCATACTTACTAGGTTTGACTGATAATCTTGTCCCACTCCCAAAGATGAATATGTTGTAAATCACAGCACTGTGCAGCCTGACAGAAATGCTTAAGCTACCTTGATAATAGATTAATGTGATTAGCATGCATCCATCCTCCCTCCTGGGAGCTCTGGCTGGGATTCCCCCTTTTTGATTACTGGAATAAAGGATAAGCCATGGAATTAAGCCCATGAAAGCCTCTTTTTGGGGCTCAGTAATAGTGGTACAATAGATGTAGCACAACGCCTGAGAAGAGTCCAAGTGATATTCTCTAGCCAACTCTGAAACTTATTCCTTTCAAGAAGATTTGCAAAAATTGACCAACCAATCTTGTTTCCACTAGCCAAAGGATATCAGCTCTAATCCCCACTTTTAACCTAAGAACCAACACCTGTACATAATCTCATTTCACCAGTGTTTAGCAAACTGCTCATATCCCTACAGGCAATCTTTCTTTCTCTTGCTACTTTAATCTATTTAAAAAAACTTTGTGAGCATATAATGGGACATGGGAAATGGTTAGACTGTTAGGGATGGAGGATCACATCTATTATTTTCATTTTGTTTTAATGGCTCTCCTCATTAAACCCCAGTTCTCCTTGACTGGAAGGATAAGGACCCATTTAGTCACCTGGGCAATATAAGGCTATGGGATAAGTATAGGCATTATGATTAATAATTAATATGTGCTTACTGGAACTCACTGATATGGTGGTTTCCTCCCCAAATATCCATGCATTTCCTTGTAGGCACAGTGAAATGAGGCCCTGCAAATACCTGATGTGCCTGCTTACTCAAACCCACCTTCTATACAACAGCGAACAATGGAAAACTGCGTTCTGTACTTGTCCTTGGCCAGCAGCTTAGTAAGTTTTCAGCAGTGGGATATGCAACAACAAAGCTCTGTAATTTCATGAGTGGCTATTGGCGATTGGTCCTTTATTCACTCAACAACTATTCACTGAACACTAGGCACTGAGGAGATGGTGAAAGCCATTCAGCTTGTCTTCAGTGCTCACATGCAGCAGGAGGAAAACAATAAACAAATATGTAGATAATATGAGGTCAGGTGATGAAAGTGTATGAAATGAAATCGGTGTGGGGAACTAGATAGAGGGCCCTGAGCAGCAGCTGTGTTTAGTGGCTTGTTAGATTAGCTGGGCAGGACAGCCCTCTCTGAGGAAGTGATGTCTGAAGTGAAGACCAGACATGGCAGGGTTAATCATCACCTTCATTTACAGATGAGCAAACTGAGGGCTGAAAGATCAAACCTGGTTCTGAATTACACAGTGTATTAATGATGGACAGATCATGCCTTTCCTTGCTGAAGCACTAGATGTGAATAGAACCAATTAAATCCCTACCTAAAAAAAGATAAAAACACAAAGCAATTCCTCCAAAGTGACTTTGGGATGTTATCTGGGCAACTGGAAGATATGGCTTTGGCCATTGAGAGCATTTTGGCTGTAAGAGGAAGCCAAGGGGAAGAAGGTGGTGTCTTAGAACAGATTTCTTTGATGGAGCAGATGGCAGGGCAAAGGAGTTATCTTCCTTTCTGCTTCCCTATTAAATTTGGAAACAACACAAACTGCTACTTGACTGAATGATCTGTTCTAGTTAGGATGGGGAAGGCATGGATAGCACTTTGCTCCCCATGAAATCTGGACAAATGGAGGCCATTTGGCTGTCCAAAAAAGTTTGCTGTCTCAATAGCTTGCAGCAGTACCACTGTGGCATCTGATCCCATCAGATCTCAGAAGCTAAGCAGGTCCTGGTTAGTACTTGGATGGGAGACTGCCTGGGCACACTAGGTGCTGTAGGCTTGAGAGAAGGACCCGGGAACCCATTCCCCCAAAACAACCAGCCATTGAAAACCCTACAAATAGCAGAGAAGCTCTGACAGTAGCATTTCACCTGTTGTACAAGGGTCGCTGTAAGTCAGATATTGACTCAACGGCATCTAACAACAAAAACTACTTGTCTCGATAACTAAACAAATTCATAAGTCATAATAATACCTAACAAGATCCACCTTTAACATGGTCCCCTTTCCAAAAACCAGTTTCTAGGTGCTTGAAGATGCCACACCACCTTTTTTTCTTTTCTTTCTTTTCCTTCCTTCCTTCCTTTTCTTCCTTCCTTCCTTCTTCCCCCTTTCCCTCCTCCCTTCCTCCCTGCCTTTCTTTCCTCCTTTCCTTTCTCTTCCTTCCCTTCCTCTCTCTCTCTCTCTCTTTCTGTCTGTCTGTCTGTCTTTTTCTTCTTTCCTCTATCTTTTTCACTGCAAAAGCCAAAGGGAGCTTCATTTTCAAGCACAAGAACTCGCTCTCCAAGGATTCTTTTGTTTGGTTGAGGTTTATCCAACACCAAGCATGTATTTACTTCAACTTAAAGTATTCAGTTAATATGCTCTTTAAAATGGCAGGAAACTTCAGGAATCATTTACTGTACTCTCCAAACTTCATAAATTTCTCTTCTAACTGACCCCAAGTTTTGAAGATCTCCAGAGAGGGTCTTGATCACCAATTCTTATGTTTTCTCATAACTGGAGAGGTCTACCTTATTGCCAAATTCAACCCTTTTCCTGCCACAGCCAAGTCCATTAAACTTGTTTACCTTCAAATTTACCCCTCAAATGGAATTTTGCATAAAAGCCCACTCTTAAAAATCACAAATCATTTGCCTACCCATACTTTTCAAGATTTCACATACATTGTCTTATTTGAGTCTCCTGGAATCTCCTGAGGTAGGCAGAGCTGGAATCATTAGCTCCATGTTATGGATGAACTGAGGCTTAGAGAGCTCAAGAGATCTCATGGCAGTGTGGGTAATGAGAGGCTGAACTGGGATCTATGGCCTTTTGGCTCTTACTTGCATGCCTTAATGATGCACATGTTAATATATTGGTCTTGTCACTTTGTTTTCAAGTGATTTTACCTTCTTGTTCTCACCCTCAATGGAAGAGACAATATACCACCCCAACTAAAAAACAAAAACCAAAATCAAAAAACAAACCCCTCTAGCTCAACTCCTTTTCAGAGCAGTGTCTTTTCAATCCTCACACACATTCTGTGAGCTGAAAGATAAGGGTTACCAATATTTCAGTTACATTAATTGGGAAATATGAGAACTAGAGGCAGTAAATAAGAATGATGGTTATAGAGGCTGCAGCTTGGTGGAGACAGCAATATATTGAACCTTAGAAAATGTAGGTCCTTGCCCTGCTATTGTGAGCATGTTCAAATCATTTAACTATTCTAAATAGAAAGAATCACCCCTTTCCACCTTTCTCTGTGTCTTGGGACAATCAGATGAGCTGTGTGAATAAATAAGAAAAATACCTTTATTATTTTGCTTCTCTTAAGAAAATAATCCCCAGAAAACACCAAGATAACAATATCCTTTATCATCACTAAATTCATACATATAGGCTTATTAAGCATAATGGCATCACTAAACATTTTTAAGGCAAGTTTAAGACACATTAATTTGGGCCAAACTATCACACTTAAACTTGAGGACTAGGCTTCAGTTTCAAGGTTGGAAATAGATTTGTAGCTCAAGCCTCAGTACTCACTTGGCTTAGCTAGAACCCTGGTTCCTCCTTCAAAAGTTGGCTTGTTCCTTATTTTGTTGGTCACACAGTGGGTCCTAGACCCAGCAAAAACACAGAGCTCAAGAAAGTCACACTCAGTAGATACTTGACAAAGGACATCGTTATGGCCTTGGAATAATGGTGGGGTTGCTACGTTCAGTTCAGGGTAAACCTGTCTCAACACTGTATCCACTTTATGGAGATGGTATGGCTGCAGGTGGGTCTAACCCATTCATACATATTTTTTGCCTCTCTGCTTAGATCATTTGGCCCTGGCTCTGTGATTAAGGACAGTAGCTCTGAACTGTAACCTCATTTAGAGGCCCATTTGACTGTGTTTAACTCACAAGGGAACCTAAGAATAGGAAGCTCTCAACTCTGGAAACTTCCAGCTCAGGCTGGAATTTCCATCCAGAATGGAAATGTTGAATGAACACACTCATATACATACAGTTGCTGACTAACAGGGTGTGTCCATTTAATTTAGTGCCAGGGAAGTGTCCAAAGAGAGAAGCGATGCTTTATCTTGGGTCTGCCCAGACCCTTCCCAGCTGCTGAACCTGCTATCCCCTGCAGATCAGCTTTACTTTCATTGGTCAAAGTTCCAAACCTAGGCTCCCTGCAGCTATTCTAGGGGCTATCTACTGGAGAGGCTAGTGCCAAGGAAGTGGGTGACCAGTCTTCTTTCGGGAAGTTTACAGATTACCATGAAGAGGTCATTCTCTCCATTCAGAGGACAGAAGTGCAGTGGTCAATGGAGCCTCTCACAGGGAGATGGCCCAGAATCACAAGACCCAAGAAAAATCAATCTTGTAAACCTGTTCTCTAGTTTGGCTTGCCTATTTTGGGTTGAGGGCCATATTCTTCCTCACGTGTTGGGTATGGACTGGAACAGGTGTTTTGGGACACATCCTACCTTCTAATGAGACTGTCCTTTTCTTTTTCCTTTAGTGGGGACCACCATAGTTTCCTCTTGGACTCTTGAGCTCCTAAAGGGGATGTTGGGCCATCTTGGCTTTCTCTCTGCCTCCCCCATCCCAGGCTGCCTGGGGGAAGGAGGTGTTCTCTAGGAGAATATACCTATTCTCTTGGTTTTAAGACTAAAAGAATTAATTTATCTCCCCCTTTAAGTTTCTGCATAGTAATTTTTCCCTGGAGTAGAAAAGAACCCACTCACCAGGGCTGACAGTCAGCCGAGTTCCTCTTCCAAAGTACGGCCTCCCCACGGCTGAGCCTCTATCGACACAGTGCTGGTCCCCTTTACATGAACCTAGATCTAATGTTCCTCATATTTTCTCCCTTGCTTGGGAGGAAAATTCACCTTCATTCTCTTTAAGTGGCTTTACGTCTTTGTCTTGTGCAGCTATCAGCCTAGGCTGGACAGTCAGTCCTCAGAGACTGTATCTCAGGGGACAAATGATCTGAGGTAACAACAGTCTTTCTGCTCCAGAGCCCTCTCTCATCAGAAAGCAATTACACATCCTTTTGAGAGTGTTTAAATTGAAAGGAACTTCACTCCCCTGGTCCTATCTCCTGGTATAAAAGACTGTTCACTTTCTCCGATTGACATAATGTGTGGGTGCCTTTCCAAAGCTGAACTTGTGAAAGCTTTGAGAGGCCAGATCTGTTCTCTGCAAAATCATCTCATTTCCCTCATTCAACCTCTGGTCCTCTTCCCAGGTATTTGTCTTTTTTTTGTTTGTTTGTTTTCTTCCCTGATATCTCCTTTTATTTTCCCATTTACTACACTGGCAATATCATAGTCCATTATCTTCTAGGTGTAAAAATCTCTGTAGGCTTTAACTTGTGAATAATTCGATGACCTATTTTTTTGGCTATCAAAATAATAAAAACAGAAGAAATAGGTCTGAGCTCAGCTTTTCATCTTCTAGGCTTGAGTCATGGGATCTCAGCACTTAAAGTTGAAAGAGAGCCCACGGGTGATTCAGTTCAATATCTAAATGGTGTGGAAATCCCCTCCACAACATCCTGATGGTTAATTTAATGATCCACTGTGAAGATCTACAAGGAAGAAGAGTTCCAAACTTCACAAAGCAGCCTTTCCCCTTCACCACAGTTCTACTTGTTCAAAAAGGTTTTATGGGAAGCTGGGACACATCTTTCATCTGCTGGTTTTGATTTTTTGCCTTCTGCGCTAATCCTTTCTCTCATCTACGTAACAGTTCTTCCAATATTTGAAAAGAGTCATCTCTCTTCTAAAGATAGTCCACTGATATCTTTTCTCACTTTTTTTTAGAGGCTTGAGAAAATTTCAGATAATTTTCTCAGTTTTTATCTGACTGTGAAGGCTATCTTCAATGAATCAATGTGTCACTGGAAAGGTACTCCTGGGGAGGAGAGCCATTTGGGGGAGGAAAAGGTGAGGGAGACAAGGGAAGTAGAAAAGAGAGGGCTCTAACCCAAACAGGTGAAGCATTTTGAATTTAGCTACTGACCATTGACTATGCTTCCCAGGTAAATGGCTCATAAAAGTACTCACCATTTTTTGAAAAAAATATTCTGGCCTTTTCCTTCTTACTTACTTGCTCTTACAGTTACTGTGGTTCCTGCTCCAAAGCTAAGCTTGTAGTTATCATAAACACAGTGCTAGATCTTCCTACATGAACCTCATCAAGACCATGGTTAAGAGAGTGGGGTGGTGAGGAGAGGCAGCCTGGCTTTTGGTCTAGCTCTGTCCCGCAGGTTCCCTGAGTGACCATTTCAACCTCTTTGTTTTGTTTCTGTCACACACTTTTCTCATCTTTGAAAGTGAGAATGATAATCTCTATCCAAGAAGTTTGTCATTGTTGTTATGTGGCCTTGAGTCAGTTGGACTCATAGGGACCCTCATAGGGTTTTAATGGCTGATTGTTTGGGGATTGCCTTGGGAGTAGATTGCCACATCCTTTTCCCATAAGAAGATTTGTTAGGAAGGTTTAATGAGCTAAAGTAGGAGAGGCATTTACACAGCTTCACACATAGCAAATATTCAAAAACGTTAGCTATGAGATTATTATCAAGGGTTTCTAATTATTTTCATCTTTTAAAAATACATATAATTTTTTTGGTGTGTAGCACTTAGGGATTGAACCCAGGGCCTTGCACATACTTTGCTAAATTTCACTAAATTTCACACCCAGCCCCTTTTTCATTTTTTTAAAATCTTGAAACAGGGTCTCAATAAGTTATGTAGGCCACCTCAGGCATGTACCATTATACCTGGCTAATTTTAATGTGTCATATTTCCTTTATGAAATCCTGTGTATTTTAAATTATATTCAAACATTCTTTTATCAACTAATGAAAGTAGCAATAGTTAAATTTTGGGAACTTAACTTATGTAGGATAACATATCAAAAGCATAGTTGGCAGTTTCAGAATGTTTATGGCATCACAGTATTTGTTTACTATATTTTATATCTGTTCAAGAGACATAGGAACAAGGAATCTTAAAATATTATGAGTGAGGACCCAAAACATAAAATAAAAGGACTCAAAATAAACACAGACCACTGAGAGGGATTCAGTATAATGTGTTGGTAACTTTTTTTGTAGGCAACTATAACTTACCTGGTTTTACACTGAGCTTGGTCCCAGATCCAAAGTAAAATCTGTTATAGTTGTACACCATGTTTAACATCATTACAGAAAGCCCCCTAGAACTTCTTAAAAGGGAAGTATGTTATTCAGAGGTAACTAACCAAGTTATGTGAAGACTAACTCAAACCCACCAGTTCTTTGCTGTTACCTAGAATATTTGAGAACCAAAGCGAGGAATGAGCTGAGAAGACACATTCATTATCAGAGCCAGGCAAGATAAAGGCAACTGATTTTCTTCAGTGGTTTTATTGATTTCTTTTCTTTAGTTTTCTGCTTGGTTTCTTTCTTGTGTCCTCTTTGGTCCTTGTGCACAGTATTTGAAACAAGGACATTGCAAATAAATGCTCTTTACCTTTTGATCTTCCTAATTATAAATGAAAATTCCCCATGGGTGGACTTGGCTATGGGAAAAACCCTTATTTTATACTTAGTTCCAGGGCTATCTGGAAGCTTTCTTCTGGATCCTGTTTGTGGATGTGGGTGTACTTGACAACTGGACCTAGGCTTCTTGTATAGATATCCTGAGCCACACTAGCTAGCTGGGAGGATTCTGCAACTGTGGCCTAACAAGATCATTACATCTTATCTGTTAGAGTATCTACATTATGCAACCAAGCACTTATTTTTTTTGAGATGGGGTCTTACTATGTAGTTCAAGCTGGCCTTGAACTTGCTTTGTAGACCCGGTGGCCTTGAGCTTTCATCAATCCTCCTGTCTCAGCCTTGCAACTGCTGGGATTCTAGGCATGTGCCACCATGCCCACTCCCAAATATACTTTAACTTTAACATCTATGGTGACTGCTCCTTCCATCCCCCACAGGAAAACTTGGTATTTTGGATTATTTTTGCTTCCCACCTCCATATTCTCTTCAGGGAAAAAAAAAAAAAGAAATAAAGAAATAAAGAGGCTGCAGTATTGGCTGTCATTTGAAAGTCTAGATGAAACATTATTTATGGGCAAAATATTTTGCTGACAATTTCAAGAGAAAGGAAACCTCAGTGCCAACAGTTTCACACCCACACAGTTTGGATTTAAAGAGAGCTCAACAAATGAATATAGTTTTGAGAAATAAAATAGAGGTGACTTCTGTCTAAGCCAAGTAATTGTAAAACTTGTGAAGTTTGGGAGGGCAAGGGGGCTTATTGTTCTTACTTGTAGAAGTGATAAGCAGTACGTTACGAGAATGTTTGCTGGAAGGGCACCAGAGAGATACAGAAACATGGCTTCATTTAAATATCATAAATAGCCAGGAGCAGTGGCACATGCCTGTAATCCCAGTGACTTGGGAGGTGGAGGCAGGAGGACCTTAAGTTCAAGGCTAGAGGTAGTCTGTGTAATTTAGTGAGACCCTGTCTCAAGATATAAAAAAAATAAAACGGGGGATGGGGGTGCAGCTCAGAGATCGAGTACTTGCAAAGCATGTCCAAGGCCCTGGCTTCTTTTCACTTTTATGAATTATTCAAGCTTAGCAGAAAGGCTTCTATTTTTCTTCTTGGTCTTTGATAAACAATGCTCTTCACACTTTTCCCTTTCCAGTATGCATTACTAATGGCTCCTCTCCTTCAACGCCCAGCCCCTTAAGTCACATTGAGATACAGTACACATTTATGTAGTAATAAGTTGGTGCAAATAATATTTAGTTGTGGTGGCCTACCAGGTACAACCATCAGTTGGGTCCCAGATCCAAAGGTCAGTTGCCAGTCTGAGCTAGAGGAAACACTGTGATACAATCCACTACAAGAACACAGTCAAAGAGGCCAGGGCTGCAGAGTGGAGTAAAGTGCTGGGGTTACTCTGTGAAGGGCCTGCATCATTATCAGCCTAGGTTCAGCTTGGAGTAATCAAGCTGCTGTCTAAAAATTCTAAATGAGTCCTTCTTGGTTTTTACCCTCTATTTTCTCTTAGGGGATCTTTGCTTTCCATTTTCCACTACAGAGTTCTAAGTGTCAAGGGTAGTTTCTAAATAAGTGTAGAGTGAATGCTCTTTGATTTTAGATCTCAAGCCAGCATTCATATTTTCATCTAAGGAGACTCACAAAGTCCAGAACTGAGAATATTTCCATTGTGGGCATCTCTGGGTTATGCTCCCAGGAAACTGTCTCATTCTTGTGTCCTCCTTAATCAGAGATTATAGTATCTGAATGATTTAGGTATAGAACTGGCATTGTCTAGTTAATTTGGCCTCTAGTTTCATATTGATAAAATAACTTTACAATGATCACATTATTAAGGAAGCTGATAGTTTTCTACTTTGCTTTTGACCTATTTCTCTTGTCATTACTAACATGGTATTTATGTTGATTTATCTGCTAAAGAACTTTAAAACTGCAACAAAAATCACTTTTAAAACAGAGCACCATGGTACTGGGATTTAACTCAGTTGGTAGAGCACTGCTCTGCAGTCTCTGAGGTCCGAGGTTCAATTCCCAGCACCGAAAAAATGGGAGAAGGATGTGGCCATCCACTCCTGAGGCAATCTTGAAACAATCAGCCATTGAAAACCCTATGAGGGTCTCTATGAGTTGGACACGACTCAATAGCACCTAACAACAACAACAACAACAACAACAACAACAATAACAACAACAACAGTGGTCCGCATCGGTAATACCAGTGACTCAAGAGCTTGAGGCAGGGTTGCAAATTCGAGGCCAGAGGCATCTTATACAACTTAATGAGATCTTGTCTCAAAATAAAAAATATAAAAGGGGATGAGGGTGCAGCTCAGTGGTGGAACACTTGCCTTAACATGAGTGACGCCCTGGGTTGAACCCCAAGTTAAAAAAAAATCACTTGCAATATTTCCTAAGGTAGAGAGGGTGGTATGAAAGTCTTTCCCAACAGGGTTCAGAATGTGCATTGTCATATCTGGGAGAAGATATGGTATCCACCTCCTGCAGGTAAGTTCCTTAAGGGTACTATCATATTGGATTTGTTCCCTAAGGAAACCCTAGTTTGAGCACTGAGCCTGGAATAGATTTGGTGCACAAAAATATTTGTCAGATGAATCCTACAGGTTACTCAAGCCAGGGACAAAGTCTCAGAAAACCAGAGACTTAAGGTCTAGTCCCACTTCAGCCATAGACTGGCTGTGGTATGATGATTATTAGTTTCTTCCCTGAGCTCCCGTTTCCTTATAAGTGGAGACAGTGAGAAAGGATGATTTTAAAGCTTCTCTCTGCTGGGCGTGGTGGTGCTCCCAGTACTTGGGAGGCTGAGGCAAGAGGATGGTGAGTTTGAGAACAGCCTTGGCTACATAGCAAGATCCTGCCTCAAACAACAATATTAATTAACAAAACCCAAAACAACCAACCAAAGATTCTCTGCACTGTAAAGCTATGTTGTATGAATTTTTGGCTTAGAGTCTCAGAAGCAGGAAGTGCCCCTCAGTACTCATGAATAATTTTGTTTCTAGTGATTTTCAGACTTTGAGAGAAACTAATCACAATTATGTTGATCTATGGTGATTATTTACAAGGTTCATTCTATATATTGACATAATCTCAGCCAAAGAGAATAGTGCCTTAGAGGGCTTATTAAGGAATCTTGTCACTGATTACTCCACAAATCCAGGGCTATGATCTTAGCCAATTCCCAAAGTAATCAATCATACATCTCTAGTCCCAACACATATATTCTGGGAGCAATTCCCAGAAACATCCATACATGGCCCATTTTGTACTGAGATGCCAGATCCCAGCCAGGGAGACTTCTGGCCTCCTGTTTGACACTCATTCGCTCCCTGTAAGCAGTCTTCATTTAGTGTATAATTGGGTCTAAATCAGCTCTTAATCCACAGACATTGCTTAATCCAGGGATACAATTTTATACTTACTGGGCTTCACAGATAACTTGGTTCCCTGTCCGAAGATAAGCTTTTCTCCCTGGTTATAATTCACACTGTGTTACATATCCTGTCAAAAACACATCCAATCTGCCTGAACACATTTCTAATCCTCCATCCCAAATCCACAGCAGATCACTCCCACACTGCAGCACGAATCATGGCTATATTTCTTATTGTAACTTTTTTTTTATAAGGGGAATAAATGTATTCACACACACGAGACTGATAGAAAATAATGAGAATTTCTATTTATCCAAAAATGTTTCTATTTAATACCAAACAGGTCTCTCATTTTTGCTTAAGGGCTCTGGATAGTGTTGTCCAGGGAAATGGCTTCCTTTCAAATGTGCTTTTCAAGAAATGCTCAGAAAGCAGGGGTTAAAATTAAGGGCAGGTGAGGCTCCAGGGAATCAGGCTTACCTGGGGTGACCACAACCCAGGTCCCTGCTCCAAAATGCAATTTCCCCCTAACTATTAGTTGTCACACTGTGACAAACACGTCTTCAAAATGGCTTCCCCAGTGAAGACAGCTGCTAGATGAAGACAAACGGCTCCTGGGGAAACAATCTTGCTACAAAATGAAGTAACTGCATGATATGAGATACAAGCTTTTTCCCTCATCTCTTTTAATTTTTCTTCTTTTAAGACACTGACAGGCAGCAGGGCCAGAGACCAGTGCTATTAGGTTAATGAAGCCTGGTGCAGGGTCGAGATGTGGTGATGGAAACCCACCTGTCTCAAAGTTTACCTGATCTTGAGCCCAGACCACAACTGTCTCCTATTTAAATAACCTGGTGTTTTGGATTCAGGAGTCTAGAGGAAAAACGATTTTAGGACCTTTGGGCTCTGTTGGTGTTGGAACGTTATTAATCACAGACGTCTTCTAGCCTCAGTTTTTAAATCTATTAAGTGGGGATGTCTATGTTGGAGTCTCTTGCTGAGGAAGACCTTGTCATCAGATGTTTTTACTTACTGGCACTCTGGCACAGTGCATAGACCCAAAGGCCAGGTTATTGGTGAGGTCTCAGTGGATTCCTCCCCCTTCATTCCTCCCAGAGCTCCTTCAGGGAGAAAAGGGTGACAAGGCATTGAGCCTTTGTCTGTGTACCCCTAAAATGTCCTCTGATCCAAAGAGGCCTCCTGGAAAACAGAGGAGGTCTTCCTTTCAGAGGTAATCATATTCAACACATAATTCAAATTATATATCACTTACTCGGCTTGACAAGGAGACTAGTCCCTTTCCCAAAGATAAAGGAGAAACCTTGTCCTTTTGCACAGTGATTATCTCAGCATCAAAAACCTGCCAGCTCAGCTTCCTCCCCCCCCCCCCCCACAAAGCCCTACTGAGAAGGGAACCTCCAGTGTTACTCCCAGTGGCCAGTGATTTTCCTCCCTATATAACTTCTTATTGTCCCCATGGGCTCTGTCTCTCACTTCCTTTCTATCACTGCTCCTGAGGTCATAGTGGACCTCTGGCCTCAGGTCCCTCCAGCCTACCCACACATGGAGGACTCATCTCCTTTTCCCCTTTAACTGTACTTACGGGGCAGCACAGACAATCTGGTTCCAGAACCGAAGCGCAATCCCTGGACATAGTTATTCCCACAGTGCTTCGGGGCTCAGCAAAAACCTGCTAGAACTTCCTCCCTACAGGCCAGAGCATCTCAACACCAAAACAGGCCCAGGACCCAGAACCTGTATTTTTGGTTTTAGGGTGAAAAGGCCTGTCCATTTGTCCTATTGAGTTCTGAGAACAAAGGGAATTTGGGAACCAGGAGCTAAAGGTTCCAAAACCTAACCCAGCAACCTCCTGTGTCTGGAAGGCTGCAGCTCTGCAATAATGAGCCTGTCTTTGCACAGAGAGAGACTCCCAGGGCTGAAAGAGGTTTAAAGAGATTCTCTCATTTCTCCTTCTGCCTTGAGGAGGGCTGCACTTCACTCACCCCTGATAGGAGGGTATCTATCTCCTTTCAAAAACCCTCTAGAGAAAGTGCTCTGCCAAAGGCTCCTGACAGCTCATTTTCACTGCTCAAAAACCTATTAGGAAGGTTTTACCACTAACTTCACTCTGTTTTTGCAGTACCCACTGCATCCTGTGGTCTGAATCCTGGTGGAACAGGAGGAGAGAGCCCCTCTGTCTGCTGTGGAGCACATCCTTTCCCAGATGTACACGTGTGACTCAATCCCCACCCAATCCTAACCCTCTTCTCCTTGAAATAAACTGGCTGTGTCTGACTGTATGGACTTCACTGACTCTCCATCTCCATGCTGCAGTTTTTTAGATGCTATTTTCAGGGGCCCAGAAGAATAGAAGGACAATTTTGGGACAGATTGCCCTTCTCCATGAAGCTTCCATCTTGTCTCTGCCACTGTCCCTTCATATGGGGGTCCCCTTTCTTGGGAAGGGGCTCAGGATACCTTGGAGGAAATCTCACTGGGGTCAGCTTGGTGACGGGTAGTGCGACGGTTCAGCTTCTACAACCCCTGCCGTTTGGTGCTGCGAGCTACATCCTGGCTCCAAGGGTTTAAGTGCATCTCTCGAGCCCAAGTACGCCACTCTACAGACACCTCTCTGCCTCTGACACGTGGTGGTTTCATATTGAAATTAGTCAGGATTCTTTCCATTTCCACTTTCAAATCCCAGGTGAAGAATTTCTTAGAACAGGCTGACATTTTCCATCCTCCCCCCACTTCCACCTCTGTTCCTGATCCATGACAGAGCCTTGAGAGAAAAGCTCAAGGGGTGAAACAAAAGCTCTCCTGTGCATCAGAGAAGATTTTTATCATTATTATTAATAGCTGGGGCTTAATGAACTCTTCCCATATTCTGGGCACTACACTAAATACTTCAGTTGTTTTATTTCATTTGATTCTTACAACAATTCAACAAGATAAGTGTATTTTTATCTTCACTTTATGGATGGAGAAACTGATGCACAGAGAGGTTAAATAAGTTGTCTAGGGTCACACAGCCGGTTAAGAAGTGGAATAATGAGTTGGGGATATAGCTCAGTAGTAGAGTGCCTGCCCAGTATGCACAAGGCACTGAGTTTGATTCCTCAGCACCACACACACACACACACACACACACACACACACACACACACGCACACAAAAGCGGGAGGGGAAGCAAGGACTTGAATTCAGATTTTCTGTCTCTAGAGCTCATGCTATACTGCCTGATTCAAAATTACTTGGGCTCAACATGTCCAGAGGGGACACAGAACATTTCAGAAGTGCTGTAGAGGTAGACTCATGGCTGGACCTCACATATTTTATTTTCATTCCACATGTGCAGAGTTCTAGTGGTTCTTTTCGAACAGAGACTTAAACTGTCACAAGGGGATCAAAATTAGATGTGAAAGAGTTCTTTCTGCAAGCAAAGGTTACTCCGTGTTGAAACTGATTACACAGAGAAGCTGAGGAATTTCCCGCTCTTGACCATCAGACAGAGCCAGAGTGCATCCCATATGACCAGCGAGCCAACCAGGAAGCCTGGTCAGGGTATGTAGTACTGGATTCCCTGGAGGTACTTCCCTTACATCCTTAGTGGTTCAATTATTGTTTATATCTTTATTTCCAAAATGTTGTATGCGCTCCTGAGAGCCCCTCACTGTGAGCTAGACATCAGGGCTATGTGTGCGCATACACACTCACATCTCATTTTAAAGCAGGGGAGAGAACAAGTTCTCTTTGGCCTGGGGAAAGAACATTAATAAAGAGCCCAAGCAGATGCAGACGATTAAAGTATTTTTCAAACTAATGATTTGATTGATTGCCCCTAAAGGCCCAGGCAAAGAAGAACACAACTTACCTGACTTCACAGTGAGCATGGTCCCATCCCCAAAGGTTAATTTGCCTGTATTGGTGCTACACAGTGCTCAGTGCTATTGCAATAACCTTGACTGGGGCTTCTAGGAAGACAGGTGGAGGTGGGGGAGGCAAGCAGGAAAACAAAACCTGAAATGACTGCCCATGGCCAAAACAATCTCCTTGTAATTAGGTTAGACCGTGGGAAGAATACTAATAACTAGCAGCTTCCCAGGCAGATCCTGTTTGCCATAACTTTCCTTGAAAGACGGGGTCTTGGCAGGAGCTCCTCCTGGGAAATTCACACGGAGTGGCTACTGCCTGTCTCCTGGGACTCCTTCTTGTTTGTTATTCCTGCAGGCCTTTTGTCTATTTTCATCCGGTTCCTGCCTTTTCCTTCTGTTTTCCCTGAACCTTCCTCCTAGTGGAGGTTCACCTATTTTTCTCAGGGAGAGACTACGTGGATGTTAAAAGCCCAAGTACAATGCCCCAGGGACACATGCATTAATAACCTTGTTTTCCAACTGGTGTCATGAACCACCCAACACAAACCAAGCAAAGCAAACACCACCTGTGTTTTGACAGCTTCTGCATCATGGAAGATGGGCTTCTTGGGAAAAATAATTAGCCAGAAAGAGGAACTTACTTGGTGTGACTGAGAGTTTGGTGCCCTTCCCAAAAGTGAGTTGGTAATTCCCAACCCCAGAGTACACACAAGGTTTCCTTTCTTTGCAAAAACCCCGCAGACACTGAGAAGATGAGACCACTCACAGCACAGGAGCAGCTCCGACAAAAGTTCAGACATAGCAACAACGAGACATTAGGCAAATGTGAATGGCATTCTAGAGGCTTCTCAGGGATGGGACCAGCCCTCAGGGTCCCACAGAGACCTGGCTGCACTTCTGGAGTTTAGTCTGTCCTCCTGTGTTCAGCCAATGTGTTTTCTGACCAAAGATCTGTTTGGTTTTTAAGAGCTCCTAGTTTTTAAGGCTTCCTTTGCCAACATCCCCTGTATTCAAGTAACTCCTTCTTATATTTGCAGGTTGAGGATCCCTAATCCCCAAACCGAGATCTGAAGTGTGCCAAAATCAGAAACATTCTGAGTGCAAACATGATGCCACTAGTGGAAAATTCCACCCCTGACCTGCAGTGGTGGGTCTCAGTCAAAATACAAATGCACTAAAAATACTGTATAAAATTGTCCTCAGGCTATATGTATAAAGTGTACAAGAAACATAATGTGTTTAGATTGGGTCACATCCCCAAGATATCTCATTATGTAAATGCAAATATTCCAAAATCTAAAAATCTCCAAAACAGGACCTCAGATTCTCAGCATTTCAGAATTTCAGATATTGAAGGGATATTTAACCTGCACTTGAAATCCTGCAGAGTACACGCTGAGCCCTTCACCTCTCAAGCTTCTTTTGTTGAAGACAGGAGATTTCATACCCCATATTCCATTGAGAAACTTATCACAATATGCCAGACCACCCTCAGTGGTCACTTTTGGGGAGGACACTGACATTAAAGGAAGGAGTCAAGATGAATGTTGTCTTTATCTGTAGTTGGAATTGTTTACAATGAGAAATTTTTATGTATTATTTAGGAAAATTAAAATTAATAATAACATTAAATAGAAACCCACAATGTATTTCAAAATGTCCCTTGGATTTCAGACAAGCTTTTCTGTGCTCCCCAGAGTTCTGGAGTAAACTGGGCCAGGATGTGTGGTCAAAACAAGCTAATGTGCTGAGGCTAGAGTGCAGTGCAGGATCCAGTTCTGTGCTTACCAATGATTGTCCTGTTGGCTTTTCATTTATCAAAGAATAACTAGTTCATCTTCCTGCTCAATACTAACAGGTCAGCTCCTATCAGTTTGTTCTTTTGTTCTCTCTCTCTCTCTTTCTTTTCTTTTCTTTCCTTTCTTTCTCTTTCTTTCTTTCTTTCTTTTCTTTTTTTTTTTTGTGGGACTGGGCAGCTGAACCTAGGCCTTGCACATAATTTTTGCACACACACTACCACTGAGCTGCATCCCCAGCATCCCCAACCTTCCTTTTAGAATGTTTTATCTTGAGACAGGGACTTGCTAAATTACACAGGGTACCTCTGGCCTTGAACCTGTGATCTTTCTGCCTCCTCTGCCTGAGGTTCTGGGATTATAGGAGTGTGCCACTGTGCCTGGCTGGATAGCTGGCTGGCTGGCCTTCTTGCCTGCTTGCTTGCTTGCCTGCTTGCTTGCTTGCTTGCTTGCTTGCTTGCTTGCTTTCTTTCTTTCTTTCTTTCTTTCTTTCTTTCTTTCTTTCTTTCTTTCTTTCTTTCTCTTTCTTTTTCTTTTTTTCTTTCTCCTTCCTTCCTTCCCAGAGCCCCATGGGTGCTAAGAATGTGCTCTACTACTGAGCTACAGCCCCATCCTCTAACAGACTTCTCTTGGAGGCAAAAGTGCTCCTAGGTACACTAGGAAAATCATTTAAGGGAAGAAGCCATTGCTGGTCAAAATTAGGATGTCCAGGAACACTTACTTGCAAGTACAGAAAGTCTTGTGCCCTTTCCAAAGACAAGCTGCCTGTTTGCTGTATTCCCACAGTAATTGTCTCTCTAACAAAAACCCTGAATGCCTGGCCCCTGATATTTTTCTTGGCCTTTTCCTCTTGTTCATCCTCTTTTCTGGTAGAATCACCCAGAAATCTTCCCACTTAGCCATACTTTTGTTTTCCTCTAACATGTCTTTGCCCCCTTCTCTCTAATCCTCTATATAGGGTGATATAATCAAAATGCCTCTGGCTTGGCCTGTCTACAGGCTTGTCAATGTCTGTTCACCCTACCTGTAAGACCTTCCATTAGTGAGGCAGTGCCCCCCAAAATGCATTTCTGTGCTGCCTGCAAGCATCCAACTTATTGTTAGCTTGTGAAAAATATTCCAAAGGAAATCCCTCTTTCTGGCCTGAAGATGAACTCTTTGCTATGTTTGAATCTAGGCATAAAAAAGAGTGGTCACATATCCTAAAAGAAGAAAATGATTTGGAAAAATGGCACAGAATGAAAAGGCCCAATGCAAGATGTTGTGTTTGGCCAGCATTCTATCTTTGTTGCCTCTGACAGTCAAATAGTTCTTAAAGAACTTATCTCCTGCACCTCCCTGGAACAAAGGAAGTGAGAAAGCATGGGGAATTGGAGCCAGGAGCCCCAACACAGGCCAAACAGAGAAAGGCAGATCTTTCAAAAAGAGTGCAAAGACAAGAGATTGCTGGGGTCATTTCAAAAACCAGTGTGATTATTTTTAGTTGGAGCCAAAAATCACACTGGATTTAACAATGTGTCCAAACAAAGTCCAGTGGGGACAAACCTGGGGGAAAGGCCTGAGAATGAACTCTGGACAAAGTTTCATGATTTTTTCCCTACTGTTCATACTAGGTAAACAATGAAAATGATAATTGATAGTAGGTAGCAGAAGCCTGGCAGCAACTTTCCCAGCACTAGATGGGGAGAATGAGGTATTGGGCTAGTCTGGGGATGGGCCCACAACCTTGAAGCCACCCACATGCTTTAGAGTATAAGAAACTTTCTCACTCAAGCTCAAAACACTTTCAACTGAATGGGATTTGGTATCAGAAAATCACATGAAGAGAATTTACGGGGGAGAACATGAAGTTGCATCCCTTTTCCAAAGATGATTTTGTAAGGATTAGATTTGCACTGTGATTGGGACCATAGCAAAAATGCCTAGTGACTCTTTGGGAAAGCTACACATTCCTTGCTGGATTTTTCACCTTCATGGTCCTTAACAGATTCCCATACTATCTCCTCTCCTATAATAAACAGGCCTCATTATCTGTTCAGCTGTCTTTCTCTGTGTCTCTTGGTTGTTTTGCTTGAATTTTATGCTGCTTGTTGCAAATGTGCAGAAAGGAAATTGAATGACCTCGTTTGACACTGAGAGTGAATTATAAAAGCAATAATTCAACAACTCCTCACAGATATCAAACACAATTCTGTTACTGCAGGCAAAAAGTATCTGGCAGGCAGCCACTGAACCAGACATCCACTTTTTAGAGCCTAAACAAGGATGGAGGCAGGAATGGGCAGTTTGAGCCATGCAGCTGGGTTTCCATGCAAGATGGAACTACGATATAGAGCCCTCACCTCACCCTCAGTGCTGAGCTGGAAGCTCTAGAATTAACCATGTCACCAAATTCTGTGGATGCTCTGTCTCAGGCTAAGCAAATATTTGTGCCACTCATTACAGCCCTTCCTTAGCTGGGGACTGTAGAGAGCATTCATTTTGGCTCAGGGGATCCAATGTTTTGGAAATGTTCTTTTACAGTCCATGGATGTATTCAGTCATCACCATGAGATGGCCATCAATATGGACAGATCCTTGTTTGGCACCTAAAGAACAAGCCCCATTTCTTCATCCTCCTCATCTACTTGACCCCAAAGATACTCCTAAACATAGGCACTAAAAAGACTGACATGGAATAGCTAAACATCCTAGATCTGAAACGAGCTTGTGAAGTCAGTTAGCTCATTTCCTTGTCTTCTGGATTTCCCGCTAAACTATTCAAAAATTTGTTGTTGCTGTTGTTAGGTGCCAGCAAGTTGGTGTCTGACTCAAAAATAGGCTACCCTATTTTAAAGCTACTTGGGTTGCTCATCCCAAAGTCTCAATTATAATCTGTTGCAGGGTTTACTAATCTAGTTAGTTCATTAGACAATACTTGCCTTTTAATATTATTATTTTTGCCTGACATTTGGATGGGTCTTGTTTCCAAAACAGCAACATGGAGAAACTGATACCCAGGAGCACCCCCAGGAGTGCCAGCCAGTCTCCTGACTCTTTTCCCCTGACTTCCCAATGAGGTGTGTTTAAAAGGCTTTACTCTCCTTGTCATGCCTGCTATTTTATTTCCCTGTGAAATTCCTGTCAGGTATTTATAAAGCTATGTGGGCTCACCAATTCATCTCTGAATTGTTCCCCCTGTCCCAACTGCATTTGGATAGTAAAGCTGTGTTTTTAGTGAAATTTGATATGTGTGGGACTAGATGTGGACATTTACCAAAGTGGGACAATGTGTGGGCTATATATGTAGGCATGAGAGACCACGAGGATACCTTATAAATATTAGTAGCATTTAACATGAGATAGATTCTCATTTTAAGTAGAAGACAAGTTCTGTGGACAAAATCACAATAAACACACAAATCATCGCAGAATACAGCTTAGGAGACGTTATGGTTGTAAATAACTCATGGCCCCGATATCTCTCTGGAAGAACAGCTGAGCTACCATAGGAAAGGCTAATAGGGATGGTCTCATTTTGCATCTATTTATCATTATTACTCTATTCTCAACAATCATGAATGTTTCATGTATTTGCAAGATTCATTTTCCAAAGATACACTGGTTTTCATATTAGACTAAATCTCTCCTAACTTTACAGGATTTGTTTGGTCAAATAGAAACAGAGCATGGACACTTACTGGGCTTCACCACCAGCTGGGTTCCATCTCCAAAGAAGACTCTGCTATTGCTATTCCCACAGCATTTCCTGCCTTTACTGAAACTCCAAGCAAGACTCAACCAAACACATGGCACCATGGCAAGGGGGCAGTTGGACTATCTGTTTTTTGTTTTTTCCCCTTCCTTTTTCTGTGTCTCTGGAAAGTGGCCTTTTATCATAGGAAGATTAGAAAAAATTGGTCTGCTACATAAGACAAACCATTTCTCCTTTCAAAAGACCAAGCTTACAAACTTTAAAAACCCTTTTGCATGTCTAAGCTTAAATGTGCCAACACTGAATCAAGTAATTTGTTAAGAACACTTTCTCTTGTATGAGCTCAGCCTTAGACACATAGGTCTAAAGAAATGGTGCATTCTTATCCCCACAGGGATATTTTGCAGCCACAGAGCATCTCAACTCAACTCTGGATGCTACATAGCTCTGAGATCCTGCCTCTACTCACTGGTCAACTTATTTTGAAGCCTTCTCACTATGTAATAATACTTACATAATAGCTTAGGAAATATTTTCCTGAAGAAGTTCTAGCATGAACTCCTATGTTGTTTCAGTCAGAAAGGAGTGGGATTAATGACACACCATCTCCCACAACCTTAAGAAGGTCTGGGCTTGTAATAAATGGAAGATGTGAATATTCTCCATTATAAAAAACACCGTATATTACAGGCAAGGATAATGGCACACAAAAACTCCTTCATCTCAAACTTGAGCATTAGCTGTCTTTTAATATGCACTAAGAATTTGTATTAAAGAGAGAATTCATATCTCCAGATAGAGATAGCAGGATGCCGACTTTCCTAGTTAGAAGTAGAGCTTTAATCCGGGGGCTGTGGTGCTCACCTGTAATTTCAGCAATTATGGAGGCTGAGGGAGGAGGATCTCAAGTTCAAGGCTAGAGGCAGCTGGTGCACCTTAGTGAGACCGTATCTTAAAATAGTAATTAAAAGAAGGGGCTGTGGGTGTGGTGCAGTGGTAGAGCACTTGCCTAGCAAGCATAATGCCCTGGGTTTAATCTTCTAGTACTACAGGGGGAAAAATTAGAGTAGAGTTTTACTGATAGGATTTTAAGTTTGGACAGGGAAGGAGACTTTATCTTATCTCCAAAGTGACTGTGACATTGATTCTTCAGATTTGAAGAGGAAGAGCTCAAAACTGGTTTTATTTTTTTCTCCTCTCAGCCTGAGTGCAGCAGATGTTTAGAACAAACCAAAAAGACTTATTCTAGGGAAAGTGGAAGGGTAGCAAACGTGGGAAATGGTAGGAAGATATTGGGTGGGTCACAGTTCCAATACTGAACTAACCCACCCTAAGCCTCTCTTTCCTTCTCCACTCCCAGAAGTCTCACCAAGGATGGCTGTGGATTCTATTTTGGCAGAAAAACAAGATATGGCTTAAGAGAGAAGGTGCTTAGACCAGCTAACACAGACTTGTATAAACAGATTAGCAGAGGTTGTATCTACATAGGTAAAGGCATGATCAGAGCTGACTCATGGCTGGAAAATAGGATTCATAGAAACAGGAAGCTTGCAGCATTTAGGTGAGAACGATTTTCCCACAGTAGTTTTTTCTTTTCTCCCTAGAATTTCTTTTAAAATTAGTACTATTTTCCCTTCCTTAACTGGTGTGCCATCCAGAAGGGGAAGTTTTGAGAACTTAGCATATTGTAGCATATAAAGAAAGACAGCAGGGAAAAAGTCAACCTTCAGGCTTCCTCATCACCAAAGCATGGCTCTATCTCCCACTTGCCATGGGCACAGAATCCACCTGGCAAATCCCACTACTCACATACTTTGCTTGACAGAGAGCAGAGTGCCAGTCCCAAAGATGAGCTTGTTTGTACCAGCGCCCACAGCCCTTCAGATCCTTACAGTAACCTTCAGAGAGGGGCATGTCAGGATGTTTTGAAGACAACATTGTGTCTTTCCAGGCTGAGAACAGCTCAGTCCCATCACTGCAAAAGTCAACCTGCCAAGGATCCTCTAGCTTTAATATTCTCAAGACACTACCTTTTAAGTTATGTCCTTATGTTGTTTATATTAAAGCCCCAAACCTGGGGTGACTCCCCAGCAAGTGACCAATAGATTTGTAGGCATCTTCTGTCCACAGGACAGTAGCCCAAGGCAAGGATGTCGAGAAAGCTGAAGGCACACTAGTTTCTACCTCTGCTTTTTGGCCGGGGTCCTTTCCTTTTTGCTTTGGGACTTTACTGTTTCAAAGGAATAGGCTAACCTGTCCTTGGGAAAGAATTCTAAACATATCAGAGGGAATGAGGCACTCTCTAACAACTTGGCTCTGCTGTTTTAGAGGGTTAGTAAAGCATTATTCATTCCAGAAGCAACCAGACCAAACAAGAGAGTTGGTGGCTGACATTGCCTCTCTGGGAGTGAAGACCCCATTTGGGTTGAGTATATTGTCTCCAGCAGGCTAGATTGTTCTTAAAAATATAATTTGCATGCTATGCTTTGTGCATTATTCAGCTAGTGTCTTCTCTCCCTTACTGTCACATATCTGAGACTTACCTGGCTTTATAATTAGCTTGGTCCCAGAGCCCCAGATCAACCGATAGTTGCCATCCACACAGACACAAAAGCCTTAACAAAAACCTTCACTGTCCTTCTGGGGAGCCTATTAGAGATAAAGGCCAGATAAAAAAACTCTAGGGCAAAGCATATAAAACAATGTAGGAATATTGATTATTGAAGATTATTTGCTCATTTAATTACATTTGATTCCCTTGCCCATTATGGATTCCAGACACAGATGATGAAATCAAATAACTAAACATTCAAAGTCAATCTAGGTCTCCCTGCACATAAGGGAAGCATAATTCATAAACATTTTTCAAATTGGAGAAGTTGAATTTGTTTCACCTTCCCTGATACTTTAAATAAAAATGTAAAAGGGAGAAAGAGATTTGCATGGAGTCATAATACATCTGACCCTGAAGTGTCTTATTTTCACTGCTGATAAGTTTTAGTCAGCAGCATGGTGTTCACATACAGATGAAATTGATTTGGTTTATACAGGGGTATATCAGTGAGAAATAGCTTCTGAGTGACCGTGGGTGAAGTCACCTGCAGAACACAGTAGTAGGAAAGGCAGCTTGTTGTACTATGAAACTATGCAAAGACATTTTGGCTGTTTACAGAAAATGCCCTTTGAGAATTGCTCCTTGGCTCCTAACATTTACCTGGTAACACTTGTAACCTGGTCCCGGTCCCAAAGATGAGTTTGTTAGCACTGGAGGACACAGTGGTACTGGGACTTACAAAAACCTCCTGACTCTCTGTGCTTTTCCCTGTCACTGATACCAAGTGACTACAAACAGCAAAGATTTGGGGATACAGTTAAAGGTCCAATGCAATTAAACAGTTTTCGTTTTGGTTAAGTTTCATCTCCTGAAAATTCCTATGGTTTTCACTTAATATTTCCAATTCACCAAATGATAGCTCAAGCTAATTCACTGTAAGAAAACAGAGAATCTCAAGCTCTAATGCCAGTTCTGATTTTTATTTTTGGTATGACTTAAATTATTTAACTTGTCTGTGCTTCAGCTTTTCTGCCTGTGAAATAGGTTTGGTGACATGTGATCCTGTTTCCCTTATTAGAGAAGGTTATGAAGATAAAAAGGGTTGGTGGTAGTGCAGTGGGTTGCAGCACTGAAATGCATTTTGAAAAATGTGGAGAAAATGTGATTGTTCAAGCCAAGGTATTATTAAGCTGAATAGCAAGGAATATGTTAGCTGACCCCATGTGTCTGTCAGCTTGTCGTGCTGTGAGGGCTTGCATGTTGCTGTGATGTTGAAAGCTATGACACCAGTATTATAGATACAAGCAGGGCCACCAATGGTAGACAGGTTTCAGCTGAGCTTCCAGACAAAGACAGACTAGGGAAAAGGACCTGACAACCCATTCCCAAAGCAATTATCCATTGAAACCCCTATGAATAGCAGAGAAGCGCTGTCAAATATAGTGCTGGAGAATGAAGCCCCCAGGCTGTAAAACTTTCAAGAAATGAGTGGGGAAGAGTTGCCTCCTCAAAGTAGAGTTGACCTTAAGGTTGGGAATGGAGTAAAGCCCCTGGGACCTCCTTTTGCTGATGTGGCATGACTCAAAATGAGAAGAAACAGTGACTGCAACCATGGGCTTAAACATTAAAAAATTGTGTGCATGGCACAGTGTTGGGTAGTGTTTCACTGTTGTGCATAGGGTTACTATGAGTTGGACTTGACTCAGTGGCACCTAACAACAAGAAATGTTAGTTGAAGTTTATTGTCAAAATTACTAAGAGGAAGCTTTCAAAGTGAAGACTAAAGGAGACCGTATCCATCTTATGTGCTTTTCCACAAGAAAGCTGGTGGGCATAACTATTTCATCTGCCAGAAAAACAGGTATGGAAAAGGTCAGCAGAATTCTGAATCCTAATGACAGGAGGAAGACATGACTGTCTTCCCACAGCAGTGATTGAGCGTAGATTGGGTCCTTGGACATGCTACTTTCTCTTTGCTATTGTTAGTGCTAGCAGTAATCAGCCCAAGTTCTTTTAAAAAATGGTCAAATTGCCTGTGTAGGTAGACCTAGAAATTATATCTCATCAGAGACTAACTGGGAAATGGAGAAGGGATGTGAAGAACTCTATGACTCACAGACTTTTCAACCCACAGAAATGAGAAAAGACATACTAAACAATCTCTTGAGTGCCAGACCTGAAAGAGTGCAGCCCCAAAACCTGTCCACAGGGCTGACTCCACCACGAAGCCCCTTCATAGCCATGTATGGTGGGTCCCAAGGTGGAAGCTGAAGTTCTTCAGGCAGGAGAGAGCATCCAGACACACATAGGATGAAAGTGACAGTGTTCCTATTCCTTCCCAAGGCTCTTCCTCACCCCAGGGCCAGCTCCAGGCCTCTCCTGGGCACCCAAGAGCACAGTGCTGCTTCCACTTCTACAGAGGCTGTGCTGAGCTCCACACTTATGGAGAATTCTCCCAGGTCCCTGAACACTTGGGGCTCATTCAGGGAGCTAAGAGACTCCTCTGAAACAATCAACCAGCTGAAGGGGCAGGCAGCGGTGTGTAGTGGAGGTGCTGGAGTGGACATGGCAGTTAGGAAGTCAAAGGAGAGAGAAAGGAGGTCCATCCAGGAGATATAGATGGAAGGATAAGGATGTGGCATAGGAGGGACTGGAAACAAAAGTCAGGAGAGTAGACACCCACTAAGGGAGGATGCCAGAATTTGTCATGCTCTGCTTTGTGAGCACTCATGAGTTCCAGGGGAAAGAGAGCCCCCCGCGTCTGTCAGTTGCCCTGACCTGTTTAGTACTGCTCTCCCCGCTGGCACAAGCTCTCACGTGAGGCTGAGAAGCCCCACACCACAGACGGAGACCACCTCCCTGCCCTGTTCCTGTGTTGCAGTACCATTGACCAAGTGTTCTACCCGAGTGGGTAGGAATGGCAGCCACAATAAGACACTCAGAATCTGTTTCTCTCTTCCTAATTAGGTTGTCAATCTGTTTAGCTAATAAGTCGTATAAAGTGTCTTAATCTGTTCCACAGAAAGGAGTCATATAAATGCAAAACAGCAGCAACAATAAGTCAAATGGCTTGCTGGGTATCTTTTCTTTGTGTGGAGAGGTGCCCTTTAGTAGAAGGAAGACTTTCTGTGGGGAGAGGAGGCAGACTGGGGAAAAATACGGTAGCACTTGCTTTTATTGGGCTGAGTCTATACAGCACAAAGTAAAACAGATTTGGCAATTATTTAGGTAATGTGACAGTCAATTCAAGCAATTTTGAGCCCAAATAAGTTTGTTCAAGGAAGTGACTAAATACCTGGATGAGCTACCAACATTAATCAAATTAACTGGACGCTGTGCTGTATAGACATAGATGGGTAAATGCACCCTGAGTTGGTTCTTATAAAAGGCTTATATTTTATAAAATTAAGATTAAAACTAGTCAAATATGTATACCCCCCTGCTTTAGTTTGGACCTGCAAACATTTTCCAACTTTTCTTACAACACGTGGCTGACACTTACTGCCACAAAGGTAAGAGTGACCTTCTCTCCCCGGAGAGTCTTATCAGGTTAGCACACGGAAGCTCATTTAGAAATTCATTAGGTGTCTGGATGTGGGAGCTGGTCATTATAGATTAAGAGCTTTTTCTCAAGTGGTAAAGGACTTACAGGGAATAATGGTGAGGCTTGTTCCAGTCCCAAAGATGAGATTCTTTGTTACTCTCTGAAATTTTCTCTCTTTCCTTCCTCTATGAAGCTCATCAGGGGTATGTAATACATGTTTTGACCCCTACTTGATGATAACCTTTTAAAAAAATACTATAAAACGTGCTATATCCTATTTTTTTAAAGCAAAAATTCCAAACAACTGTATCCTTTTTTCCCCAATATACCCTGTCTCATTTCCCCCCCGCCCCAAATGCTTGCTGTTTCCACAATGCTACTTATTTTCTCCTTGAAAGATGGTGCTTGAAGAATTCTGGGCCACAGTGTTGGCTTTTACTTTAGACTACTATTATGTGAAATCACCTTTCCTCTTTTGTGAACTACCCAGATTGGACGTTTTTATTTCTCTCTAGTCAGCTACACTTATATGCTCTCAGACTTAGCCTAGAAATTTCAGACCGAACTCACTTCATATCTTGTCCTTCTTTTTACCACTAGCGAGACCAAATAGGCTAGAGGTGATCATATTAGCCACTTTGCACACATTCTATTCACTTTCATAAAAGGAAAATAAAACCTCAAAATAAGAGTACTTGGTTACAAGTTGAAAAGGCAGAGAAAATTAACCGAAAAATGAACATAATGGCAGTGGAGGCTCACTTGGGAACATCCAGACCTACCTGGTGTTACTTGTAAAGCTGTCCCTTGTCCAAAAATTAGTTTTCCTGTGTTGCCAGTCACACCCTAATGATGCACTTTACAAAAACCGTCAATAGAGATCATTTCTATTTTTCCTTTCTTCCCTCCAGCAACCTGAGCTAGTAATAATAAAAACATATTAACGAAAGGCTTACTATGAACCTGCCACTACACAAAGCCTTTTAGAGATATTAACTCATTTAATCTCATACTATATCAGTGAGATAGGTACTGTTTTAATCCTCTCTTTACAGACAGGAAAAAGATGCATAACAAGTTCCGTTAATTTGTCCCAGGTCACATATTTAAGGAAGTGGCAGAGTTAGGATTTGCCCAAGCAGTTTGATTCCAAAATTCATGGTTTTTTTTTTTTTTTTTTTTGTGGTACTGGGGATTGAACCCAGGGCCTCATGTTTGTATGTGTTGCAAGTGCTGTACCACTGAGCTGCACCCCCAGCCCATTATTTTAGTTTTTGAGACAGGGTCTCGCTAAATTACTCAGACTGCCTCTGGTCTCGGACTTGTGATCCTCCTGCCTCTGCCTCCTGAGTGGCTGGGATTACAGGTATGGGCCACCACTCCCGGCTCAAAATTTATGTTCTTAACCATGACACTATACCCTTTATGACCTTTTTCTTTTCTTTTCTTTTTTTTGTTTGAAGTATGTATACCAATAACGCCAACAAAAGAGTTAACTCATTGTCCCTGATAAATAAATATATATACCGTGAGGTGATTCTTCTGAAAGACTTACATTTTATAAACTTAATGCTAAAACTGGTCCAATATTTATATCCACTCTCTTCATTTTGGCTCGCAATTGACACCCCCTTCTCTTTTCTTTTAAGTACACATGGCTTACATTCAGATCTGCAATGGCAAGGGTGACCTGCTCACTGGAGATTCTTATCAGCCTAACACATAGAAGACCATTTAAAAGCAAACACAGAAATCCAGTAATGTGTACATCAAAGATGCCTTTCCCAAAGCACCTTGACTCCACTGTGCCTTCCCCTTCCCCTCCCTGTGCTTTGCCAAGGCCGGAGCTCCAGTGTTGACCCAAGACCTGGCCTCAGCCAAAGCCACAGCAGATCCTGCTGGGAACACAATTTGCTTATGTGCAGCAAAATTCTGTGCAGAATAAATGGCTTCTAAGTTGCTCCTGAAGATTCCTGGTGAGAATAACTTCACAGGAGAGGCCAGAATTTGGAGGAAATTAACTTCTTTCTTGTTACTTCTAGCAAGTCACAATAAGACTGTGAGCCAAAGAGAGCAGAGAGACACAGGAATTACATGGCCAGTTTCAGTCATTGTGGGTGATTTGTGGTATTGAGGTGCTCTCTAGCATGGTCACTGGAGTGACCCTAAGTCCTGAGACTTCCTAGAAAAAGAACTAGACTTGTCTTTATCTGGGGAAAAACCATATTTACCAATGGCCCATAGTGAGGTGGGTGCAGTAAGGACTTAAGACGCCATGAAACAGTAAACATTCTTATTTCTTCCAACTTTCTGTGTTCCCTGGCAGACATTTTTCGGACAGGGACAACTTGTTTGCTGTGTAGGAAAACTGTCTAATACTCTACCTGCCCTCCTACCATGCACTTCTGGGTCCCTCTGTCTATTATTTTGATTGAGGGACAGGCAAGGATTAGGCTTTGGTAGACAGGACAAAAATACTAGCTATAAACTGGACATTTTATAACATTGCTGTTATATTTTAAACATTAGGGTTAAAAAAGGAAGGAGGACCTGCACAGACAGGTTTGAGAGAGTTAACATGAAGACTCACTTGGATTTACTGCCAGGCTTGTTCCCAATCCCCAAATCAGTTTACTATTGCTGCCAATATTACACAGTCATAGAAAGCTTTACAGAAACGGACCGGCCAGTATGAACCAGGAAATCCCTTTCAATCCCTAAATCCAGCCAGTGTGTTCCTCTAGCTGGATGCTGGCCAAAGAGGCAATGGGAAAGACTGTTTATTATGGTAGGCAATTCGTGGTATAGTCAGGGTGGAAAGACTTGTCTGAGATTAAATATCATTCCTCCACCTCCAGACCAATCTGCCCTTTCCAGGCCAGCAAAGAGTGATGCAGTCTTGACAAAGCTGCTGGAGAATTCTCCGCCTCCAGTGTTTACCCATCCATACAATTAGACTTTCTGCCTCAAATGGTTAAAACAAAAAGGGACAGGGAATCTCCTTTTTTCCAGTGCACTTGTTCTTGTGCCAGACAATTACATATGTACCCATTTTTGCATGTGCCATATGATCACTAGAATTAATATGAAAAATAAAATTAAGTAGAGAAAACAGAAAACTGAGCTTACTGCTATGGTTTCTTTTTGAAATTAGAGCATTCATTACGGATTCAGCAGAGATACTCACGAGGTTTGACCATTAACCTTGTTCCCCCTCCAAATGTGAGCACGTTGCCTGCATTATTATTCACACAGTGATCTTCAGCTCAGCAAAAACCTCCTGGAAACCGAACTAAGTTTTCCCTAAAGATCTTCTGGAAGGAGCGATACCGTGAGCACAGAGAATATTAAGTAATTGTCACAGTAATAAGCTGGCACCGAATGCTAGCACCAGCTTGGATTTCAGGACTGTTTCCACATTGAATAAATGAAGGATCTTCTTTCTAAATATTCTAAAGAAGGAGTTTTCCTGCACAGGCCCAGAATACTGACTGCCAAAATCATAGAACATTCCTTAGTATTTTAGATAATAATTCTCCAGGGTTCTGAAAATCATATGCCTCATTTGGACAACGTAGAAACAGTTTATGTTCACAGTACCAAAGTAAAAACTGTCAGCACAGCGGGAAGGATTGAAGGGAGCGGTACCTTCCCACCTGGCAAGAAGCATCAGTGTGCTGATCTAGGGGACTAGATCTAGGGGACTAGAGCCAGGCACCTCAGTCCAAAGACCAGTTTCTGGAACATTTAAAAAGATGGTCAACTTCTTCAGTGTTCAGAACTAAAGGCAATCACATGCAGTGGTCTGCCCTGGAACTCACCGTTGACCCTTATCCCAGATCTGTTCATCCTCTGCTTGATGGTCAGCAGGAAAAGCACTTTTCACTACTTCCTAGCCTTGTCCTAAGGGAGACTTCTCCATTTTCATTGTCCCTTTTCCAGGAGATAACATAGCTCAATGACTAGCCTGAAATCATTCCTTATGATTAGGAAGGTAGGTGATGTTCTTCTTGAGTCTCTCTCAATTTTACATTACTTGAAAGAAAATCTGAGTCAGAAACTTTATGGGCACCACCATGGCCTCCTATCCCTTCCTCACCATGGGTCACACCAAGGACTAGGGCTTCACAACCAACAATCAGGAATGGACTACTCCAGGGAAAAAAAAGAAACACACAGGTTATATGTTGTTGTTGTTGTTAGGTGCTGTCGAGTCGATATCCGACTCATAGCGACCCTCATAGGGTTTTCAATGGCTGACTGTTTTGGGATTGCCTTGGGAGTGAATTGCCAGGTCCTTCTCCCATCTTTGCGGTGCTGGGAGTTGAACTTGGGACCTCAGAGACTGCAGTGCAGTGCTCTACCAACTGAGCTAAATCCCAGCCCACAGGTTATATGGTAGCCCATAAATTTCCTACCTGGATCTAGTCAGTGTTGTCTCTCTTCCAGGGAATATGTTCCTGTGGACAGACCCTTTTCACACTCATTACAGAAGCCATCTCCTTCCTTCCTACTTTGCAGTTTGTCTGCTGGATCTCTTACTCTGGCCTCCTTAGTATTTTTAAAAAGTGTATGATTTCTAAGCTCTCCCTATGAAGTTATCTCTGGTAACAATTGTGCTGGGTCTTCAAGCTAAGAGAGTGTGAAACTCAATTTTTTTTTTGACCTGTGTGAGCCTGTTTTTGGTGGTGGGTCCAGGCTATCTGCTGTGTGGATATAACATACAGATTTGGCCACACATTATGTTGAGGGGAAGAGGAGGCCCAGCTTGCCTAGAGCAGGGCATTTGTGAAAGGGAACAGTTGGACATAAAATTGGAGCACAGAAAAAGCTCAGACTTTAGAGGCCTTTGAATGACAGTCTACATATATGATTTTCCCTTGAGAAGGTTCCTCAAAATATCACTGTCCAAGACAAAGCCTTGAATTGAACAGGGGAGATGGCCAGGAAAAGCAAGTGAAAAATGTGAACTGAGAATATAGTTATAAAAGAAGAGAATAAAGAACACGTAATTCCTATTGTGTTAAGAGAATTCTCTTGAGATCTTCAACTCAAACATTCTGTTTTTGTTTGTTTGTTTTCAGACATGGCCTTGTTGTATAGCCCAGGCTGGTCTCAAACTCACTATCCTCCTGCTTCAGCCTCCTGAGTTGGGATTACAGGTATGGGCCCCTCTACCCTGCTTCATACACATTCTTCCAATGATTAATAAAATTCTTATGAGGATAAGCCATCATGGTAATGCTCAGAGCAGCCCTCTACCCATTCTGTTCAGAGTTCAGAGCTGCCACTTCAGATGGCAATAACTTTAGTTTCCATAATTTGTAACAATTACTTTTTTTATTCTATCTTCCCTTGCCCCTCAAGTATGAGCAGTAGCAACTTGTAAAGTCTGTCTTGACTATAATACTCACTTGTTAAAACCTTCAGCCTGGTGCCTGCTCCAAAGATGTATTTGTAGGTTCCTGTGTTAGTCACAGTGCTACATGGCTGTACGTAAACCAATGTAAAGTGACTATTCTTGAAGCTGCTTTACTGTCCAATAGTAGGATGTCATCAGGACTTTCCCCAATGAGAGGCCTTGACCTCATATTTTCCTAAAAGGAATTAGTTGGGATTGTATCTCAGTCTGTACAGAAAGTCTTCACTGTTTCTATTGGGTATGAGTTTGCAAAATGCCCCCAGTCTCATGCTATCATCCTCTTAAGTGTGTTTATTAAGAGGCTGACTTAGCAAATGTACAAGGACTAACCTAAATGATTATTGGTCCCATCAAAGTATTCTGTTTAGGATTTTCTCTGGGAGTCAGTTTATGAGCCACAAAAACAAACCAATGACATTTTATAGTTTCACCTCATAGTGAATCCAAAATGCTACCAGCAAGTAGCTTTCTTTCTTTCTTTTTTCTCCTTCCATGTTATCTCTCTTTCTTCTTCCTTCCTTTCTTCTTTCTTTCCTTCCTTCTTTTCTTTTCTTTCTTTTCTTTTCTTTCTTTCTCAGTACGAGAACTAAACCCAGAGCCTTGTGCATACTTTGCAAGTACTCTACCACTGGGCTGCATATCCAGATCACTTTAAATTTTTTTATTTTGAGACAGGGTTATGCTAAGTTATGTAGCTGTCTCTGCTTCAAACTCACCATCTTCCTGCCCCTGTCTACCAAGTGGCTGGGATTACAGGTATGTACCACTGCGCCTAGCTCTCTTAAGTCCCTTGTTTATTGATAAGTCTTATTTCTGAAAAGCCTTTAATTATTAATAAAAGTGAAAACTGCCTTCAAAGGAGCAAGCTACCATGGATGCTACAGGAGGAAAATGCTGTGGCTTTTAAGGGCAGTTTCTGAAGAAAAGGGGAGCAATGGCAGTGTGTGGAGCTAAAGTGTATACCACTTCAACCTTGGCGCTTAGACTGGGCCACTGGCTTAAATGTGTAAACCCTATTTGTTAACATATCATGCCTAGTCCAGGCACTGATGATTGTTGATGAAGTACTACTAAAACGTGAGATGGTAGACATTTCTGTAAACACACACCTGCATGGAAGTTACTCGTTTCTGTAATTCTAAGAGAAAAAAGAAAAACAGCCCCAACCCCACTGAGCTCTGCAAGGGTGGATAGCCTGTATATTTTCAATATTGCTTTCTATCATCCATCTCTATTACCCTCTCCCTGACAGCTTCACAACTGCAGATAAACATTCTGCTTTATCATAGATAATCCAGGGAAGATGGGAAACCTTCCACAGAACTGGGATTCTCTGCCTGTCCTATAGGGTTGACTCAGACAGCCAAGGAAAGCAGTGAAGTTGTTCCTGGGGTGAAGAAGGAGGCTGTGCAGAGAGAAGCAAGTCCACTGATGTGACACATCCAGGGCTGTCCTCTCGCAGGAGAAAGCTCTACTGTTCTGCTGTTCTCTCAGAAGGAGAAAGCCATAAGAAACTTGTAAGTGCTGCTGCCCTCACTCCCCCAAGTCCTCAGCCCACTCTCCTTATTTTTCAGTTCTTCCAGATGACACGGCATAAACTCAATTGGGTGCTCATCACTTATCTGTTAGGGACATGCTTTCTTGGCTACGCACTGCCGCTTTGGTAGCCTCTCTTTTTATTGGTTTGTTTCTGTCCCTATCACAAAGCTTTGCTTCTTATCTCTGCCTCTTTCCCAAAGCCACAACGTGCTTTGTGGACCCACTGATTGCAGTATTAGTACAATTTATCAAAATGTCCAGAGACCTGATAACCAAATCCAGCCTCCGGGGAAACATGTATTCATATCTTGCTCACACATTCGACATAGTTAACAACTGCATGCTAAACGAAGCAATTAAATTTAGCTGTGTTTCAACAGGCCACATTGGGTTTCTCTCCAGAAAGGATAATTAGTTAACCACAGGAACTCACCGGGTGTGACCAACAGTGAGGTGCCTTTGCCAAAATTGAGTATATACCCAGTTCTTTGAGTTCCACCGTGCATGCTCTCTAAACAGAAACCCTTCATGGTAGCCACCCTGTTCCTCCCCTTCCTTATTAAAGCTAATGTCTAAAACCCAACCACACAGTAGTGGTAGGCAGACTGTGGTTCATTGAGTAAATATAGGTTCCCTCTGCCATGAGATCTTTGCTGAAAGGGTGGCTGTGCCTCCAAGTGAGGTGGGCAGTCACTCCTGAGAAGTGCTGACCTGGGGAGGGGTCTTGCTGCATATTTTAAAGCTCAGAGCTTGTGTGCATCCAGCAGAGGGAAGTGCCAATCTGGACCAGGGCCAGCCAAGGGCATTGATCCAGAATCATTCTGCTGGGCTCATGGCTGAAAGCAGAGGGGAGAAGCCATAGAAAGAAGGGTTGTGAATTTCCCCCTCTCACTCTGGGCTGGACTTTGGTTGTTGTCTCTGGTGCCTTTGAAATCCTCAACACTTACTTGGCTTCACAGAGAGTGTAGTGCCTTTTCCAAAGGTGAGCTTTCCCCCGATGCTTCCAGAGTTCACAGTGACGCAGGGCCTTACAACAACCAGCTGGTAGCAAGGATGGAGAAGGAGACCATGCAGGTGAGATCATCCTCCCCCCTGGTGGAAGCCTCACCACCTCACAGCCTCAGCTCCCAGCGCCTTGGCAGGGTTAGGACACTTCTCTAAAAACAACAGCTGGCTATGCAGATAGGTCTGAGCTTGATCTTAAATCACCAGTTTTGTTTCCCCAACATGGGGTTCTGATGGGCTGCTTTGTTTAATTCTTGTGAGGACAACAGCAAGGTCTGGTTGGAGACATGCCACCCAGCACAGGTGGTCACCATTGGGATCAGAGCATGGCTATTCTAGGGACAAATAGCACCATGCCACTCTCACAGCTGTAGATTTTACAAAGCATAATAGTAGCAAAAAAACAAAACAAATGAAAAATAGTTCAAGAGCTGCTTGCACACCTTTTGGAATGAAGGGGTTTTTTTGTAGTTGTTGAGGAAAACCTGATTTCTGAGTTAAGTTTTTTTTTTTTTATTTTGCCTTATCACAAAATGTGGGATAACATGTCATCCTTAACATTTCTATACATCCACAGTTAATAAAGAAGCCACTGAAATTTACTACTTCTTCTTGACCTAATCCTTGGCAATGCCAGAATTCATTAATTTAGAGACTTCTAACCAGCTCAGGGTCTCAGGCTCAAGAAGCCAGGTACGACGATCTTCTTGGGAGTTGTTGTTAGGTGCCATCTAGTTGGGGCAACTCGTAGTGACCCTATGCACATCAGGACAAACACACTACCCAAACTGTGGCATGCATATGATCATTTTATGTTTGAGCTGGGTCCTTCTCCCTAGTCTGTTTTAGTCTGGAAGCTCAGCTGAAACCTGTCCACCATAGGTACCCCTGCTGGTATCTGAAATACCTGTAGCATAGCTTTCAGTATCATAGCAACACACAAGACCCCATAGCACAACAGCTGACAGACAGGCTCTTGGGAGTAGCTCTGTGTTAATCCCACCGAACCTGCACAGAACAGCACTGCCACTCACTCAGGTCGGCTTTTGAGACTGGCCCATTCTTCCTACTTACTTGGTGTTACTGTTAGGCTGGTCCCTGCTCCAAATCGTAGGTGACTGTTGTACTGTCACAGTAACACATGCGCTAACAAAAACCTCTTGGGAAGAACTTGCTGCCAGCTCCCACTGTGGTGTGGACAGGGAAATCAGGCATTGGCAAACACCATGGCACCCAATAGTCCCATTCTTCTTTTCTTACAGGAATGAGGCTATATTGTCTTGCTTTTATGCTGTGAACATGAGTATTTCTCAAAGCACCCAAAGCAGATAAACTAGAACCCAAACCGGCACTCTGAGACATGTGATCAGCTTTCAAACAGTTCCCTGAACAGTGTATAAACCAACGCTGCAAAGAATCATGCCTGGGTACACTGTCGTGAGGGACCTCTATGCCAGGAACTGCCCGGTGGCTTTCTCCAGAATTTCTATGATTTGCATCTTAATCATATGTTCATAATACTCAAAACACTCATCTATATAATTTCATGTTAATTATCATACAGTCATTTCATAATTGGTAAATAATGCAACATAGCAATGCTTTGGGTGAAAAGAGTTGGAGTTTGATTCTGTTTTTCAGAGAGTCAAGATTTTGCTTTTATACCACTAAGAATCTAGCAAAGAGATTTCTCTGCTAAGTTGAGTGTGTAGGATGTTAAGCAAGCTTCCTGAGGGTCTCTGTAAAAGTCATGAGAAGGATACAGCAGCCCACGTCCTCATGTTTGCACCTATCACCCTTGAAAAGTTATCAGAGAAAGCAGGACTCACTGCTCCCTATTTTTATTGTTTCCCGGAGTAACAGAGTTCTGGCAATAAATTAATTCCCAAAGCCACTCTTCCAAAAAAAAAAAAAAAAAAAAAAAAAATCATGTAGTGTAAGGAAGATTGGAGAGGCATGGTGCAGAGAGAAGTTATTTTCACAAGTGGAAAGGAGAGCCTCAGTGACAGAAATCAACATAGCACAAGTACTGATCCCAGGCACTGCTTGGAGGCAGGTGTCCTCAGTGAGGTCACCTCCCACTGAGAAGGAGGACAGACAGCCTCGAGCCAGGTCGCCTCTGTAGTGTTCCCTCTTTTAAAGGAACACAAGTTATGCCACCTCATGGTTCCTACTACCTACCAAGGCCGACCTGAAGTCTTGTTCCAGTCCCAAAGGTGACTTTCTTGGCACTGCCAGTGACTATACTGTTAAGATATTCCATAACAGCAACCTGATGCTTGACCTTCCGTCTGGCCTTCTCTGCCTTCTTTACTCTTTGCATGACCTACTCTGATGTGGGCAGCCCTGGCAAGTCCTCCGGGGTCACTTTACAAACCCTGCAGTGTTACCTCCTACAAGGGCAGGGAGGGACTGGCCAGATACTTGCTTTATGAACACTACCTGCTAGTTACCCTTTTTGGTCTCAGCTGATAACGGGGCACTGGCTAGTTGATTAAAACCAAGGAGGTCGTCAAGTTCAAGTCTGAACATATTGGGAATTGAGCTCTTTGACCTTTCTCTTCTGGGTTTTTTGTTAATGGATCCCTCCTGTCACACTTGATGAGTGATGGGGCCGAGAAATGAAATGATTAACAGTTGCGCCAATGTAAGGTCCCTAAGTCAGGCAGAGAGGGGGCACGAAGACAGAAAAGGAGAACCAACTACACCTCTCTGCACAACCATTTCCATACTTCCTAAGAAAGAACTTTTCATTGCAAAGGTGCTGCTGGCTAAGTGGCCTGCATCTGTTTGTGTCCCAGTCCTAAGCTCATATTCTTTGTGTCCTGGAGCCCAGCATTTCCAGAAATGGACTCGCAGCCAAATGCAGTTACAAAAGAGCAAATCTCAGGAGTCTGGTGAAGCACAGACTGAATGATCTTTTTCATCTCTGTGGCTCAAAACCTCCTATGAACCTAAGATAGTTCCAGTGATGGCTGTGGCATCAGAAGCTCATGAGCAGGGTTTGGAAATGTCCCCATGGGGACTGCATTTAGATCCCCACCTCCCAGGCAGAAGCACTTACAGGGCTGAATGATCAGCTGGGTCCCTTTCCCAAAGGTGATTTGGTTTGCAGCTCCTGTATCCACACCCTGGGATAAACCTTGACATAAACCTTGCTGCCAGAAATTTGTGCCCTGAGCTTCCTGGAATCTCCACAGCTGCTCTGACACCCACAAACACCAACAACATCTTGTAGCCCTGGCCTATGCTACTGGTCATTTCTTCTTCTCCCTAGTTGCTGGCATAGAAGCTCAAAACTCTCACCATCAGGGGAAGGGCCACAAGAGTGCTGCACATGGCTACCAACTACATCGCTGCCCACTTCTTCATGACAATGGCCATAGCCACAGGACTCTCCTGTCATGTAGGAGGGCATGAGTAGAACAGAAGATCTTAGCCACACATAGTTAAAGGGGCACAAAAAGGCATGATGGTTTAATCTATGTGAAATCTAAAGGAGGACACCCCAAATGTCAGGCTAGAGTAAATAATAAAAAAGGACATAAAGATCATACTTTCTGCTAAGACTTACGGGTCCCAACCAATAAACGAATCCCGGTCCCAAAAATCAGCTTGTCTCTGCCACCTTTCTTCCCATTGCTCTCAGCAGCTTTACAGAAACAGAACAGGCACTGGTCATAGATGTCTCTTTACTCCCCTGTCTGCCTGGTCTTTCTCCTGACACTGATCCTGGAGAGGACCTGCAAGTCAGGCAGTGTACAGCCTTTCTTCCACCTAAGTCACAGGCTTGGGAGAAATCCCTATGCTCAAATCTACAGGATGAAGTTTCCATTTTTGAATCTGGACACACAATCGCAAGCAGCATGGTCTGCAGGGGTGGTGAATTTTTTTTTTAAAGTATAAACACAGTTTAAACACAGTTTATATCTATAAACAAAGTTTAAAGTTATGAGTAATGCCAGTGAATTGGTGTGATTAATGCTGTCAAATGCACTGTATGGAAATTCTTAAATGAATCGTACCAATAAAATGCATGTATTTTACTCAGAATTTCATTTGTTTTTCTTTAGAATCAAATACTTCAAAGCCAGCATCTATTCAATAATTCAATATTCAGCAAAGCTCAAACTGGGATTAGGGTGGACCAGAATGTGTTTTGTACTCACAAGGTTTGACTCTCAAAATGGTTCCGGAGCCAAAGGTCAGCTTTTCCATAGTTCACACAACATCAAATTCCTCTACAAAAACAGCCCTTGAGTGTGATTGGGGTGTTGGAGGAGGCAGCGACTTAGCACTAGAAATAGACAACTGTTCCATATTCCATTTAGGACCTGCTGGTATTTGGCTAAAAAGCCAAAGACATTGTAATAATTGCAGAATCTTGTTGATGTGAAAAGGTTGATTGCATGTTGGAATTTGGCTCCTGTTTGCTCTTTGCTGCTTGGACTAGGATAAATGCTCTGACTTCTTCAAGGTTCATTGTATCTTTTCTTTCAGGTCTTTTCTAGCCCTCCAGCCAGAATTTTCTTTCATCTCATCAATCCTAATCAGATCCTCCTGTTCTAAATAATTGTACTCTGATGTTCT
Organism: Pedetes capensis; assembly: GCA_007922755.1. Taxonomy (NCBI): domain Eukaryota; kingdom Metazoa; phylum Chordata; class Mammalia; order Rodentia; family Pedetidae; genus Pedetes; species Pedetes capensis. The sequence goes on along the minus strand of VMDO01000689.1, from coordinate 113,656 downwards.
CCAAGTTCCAACCCCATAGCAACTATGAACGACTAACAATTTCTGGAAGCACTGCTTGGAAAATGAACACCTTTGAGTGGGCTTCCACACAATTTTTGAATATCTGGAGTTCTGAAGTGATTTAGAGCTGTGCTGACTGTTGCTTTCTGGTTAAAGTATTCCGATGCCGTGTTGCTCTTAGTGGCATTTTCTCTGGGTGTGTTACTGTCTCACTTTTAGACAGTTCCCTGAGTGTTTCTGTCTACGATGACATCTGGGAAGGAACAGATTGACCATCACTGGGTCCTCAAGTCCCATGGCTCAGCTCTGCTACCATCTTGCTTCATAACTGGAATTCTCTGAGCTCCCTGCCCCTAGATCCAGGGTGAAGAGAGACCATTTTCCTATTTTATCCAGATGGAAGAGAAGAAAAAGATCTTGGTATCAGAGGGTGCTTTATCTATCCTGGGTAGGAGTGATTTATAATGCAGTTTTCACTGTAAGAGTATCAATCATTGAAATCCTCAATCCATATGTCTTTAATGCAGAAGAAAAAAAAAGAAAGAAAAATAAGGTCCTTTAGGTAACAGAATGGTTTAGACAGTTGGGAAATCCAGATGCAGGGAGGTTCCATGCCTCCATTCTTGCTCTTTCAATGTGCTTTTCTGTCCATTTTGTGAGGCTGTCTATGGTTACAAAATGAACTGATTCAAACTTTCCACAGCTTTTAATTGAGGGTATAAGAAATCTATTTGCTTGATGATTTGGACATTTCTCTCTGTATGTACTGGTATATAGTCTTCCTATCTATCTATCTGGGCTGGGATTTAGCTCAGTTGGTAGAGCACTGCGCTGCAGTCTCTGAGGTCCCAAGTTCAATTCCCAGCACTGCAAAAATGGGAGAAGGACCTGGCAATCCACTCCCAAGGCAATCCCGAAACAGTCAGCCATTGAAAACCCTATAAGGGTTTCCGACCCTATGAGTCGGATACCAACTCGACAGCACCTAACAACATCTATCTATCTATCCTTCATCTATCTATCTATCATCTCTCTGAGATAACTGTTTTTAACAGTTAATTTTTGTGCCTTGCCCAAACTATAACTAAATACAGATGTGCTGCCACACTGATAATCTCCATTGGAGGGAAAACCTCTGGTGTTTTCCAAGTTTAACTTTTCCCCTTGGGATCAGTGCTTAGTCTTCCTCCTTAGAGTAGCTCTGCCCCCACTCAGATCCCCAAATCTTAGCACCTTTCCCCAAATCCTTGCTATCTGCAAAAAGAGACACAGCATTGGATTACTTTTGTAAAATTATGCTGTCTGATGTCCTGTCTGCCTGTCTCTTGGGGTGTCCTGGTTTGCTTGTCTCTTTGATAGCCTGTGTTTCTACCATTTCTTCCAAATACTTGCAGTATTTGAAATTAAAATTATCATACACAATAGAAGTGAAGAGGCAGGCATTCTGCCTGAATCTTCTTCAGATGTCACCTCAGCACATGATAGCAAGAGCAAAAGCAGAATTGCAAAATCATATTTTCTAGTTATGAATTAAATACTTAAGACTGGAGTTCCCACAGAAAGCTCAGATATTTGGCTGCCACCTTTCTCTACCAGTTATTGAAAAAGGATAGATGGAGATTCTCTAAGTCTGTATGGTCCAGTGTGACCCCCAGAATCTGACATGGGCTGATTTCCCGGCTAGAGGTGAGGTACTTACTGGGTGTAATGGTGAGCCTTGTTCCAATCCCAAAAGTTAGTTTCTCATTTCCGTAGTTAGAACCACAGTGTGCTAAGCCATTTCGAAAACTACTGCCCCATCCTGTCCTGCCAGCCCTCACCCCATTTCTCATGAGCCTGCTCCCTGCAACACTTCCATAACATTGCAGCCACCAGGGACCCTTTCCTACCATTTCCTGCTACAGCTCTGAAAGAAACTGGGATAAAAGGCTGTCATTGGGAGAGGCCTGCCATGAGTTTTGATTTTTCTGGTGAATTTGTCTTTAGAGAGAAGAGCAGACATTTTCTTTTCTCTTTCTCTCCAGGTGGTATCAATGCATCTCTCTGGTCTAAACACAGGGCTAAGCCTGGGCACTGCAGCATCCTTCTCATCCTTTCACATCATCTCACATTTCAGTTTTCTGTGGGGTCACCTCTTGCCCTCTGCAACCTCTGTCCCTCTTCTCTCTACCCTCTGTGCCCAGGGCCTGTGCCATGAACAGGCACATTCTCTGGTCAGTGCAGGCCTGGGGAGTGCCTGCATGGGAGGCCATCGCTGTTTGTCCCCCACTCCACAGGAATTTTTGGGCAAGGCAATTAAGACCTGTCCTGGCATAAATCATGCACAGGGTGAAGGGGAGAGACTCGCTGCTATATTCCAGATCAAGTTATACCTAGAAACAAACAAACAGCAGCAGGCTTTTGACAATTTTTTTCTGCAGTTGAAAGGGTTTGTGCTATACAATGGTGATGGAAAATTTTCTTTGACTTACTTGGAATGATGATCAAACTTGTCCCTGTCCCAAAATAGAATTTCTGGTTACCAGTGTTCCACTGTGATAGGAAGCTCAACAAAAAACTAAGCGGAAGAGAGAGCCAACGCTAGAGTTTACACCTGGGGTCCCACCCGCCTGCCCGGCAGGCAGGCAAGCAGGCAGGCAAGCAGGCAGGCAGGATATGTCTTTCCTTGTGTGGGCACAGGAACAAGGGTATTAGTAGGAAGGAACTCTGGGGCTGAGAACAGCTGTGCCTATGTGCAGCTGGAGGGCTGGATTCCTCCTGAGAAGGGATTAAAGGAAGACTAAGGTGCATCTTACTGCTTGCTGTCTAATTAAAGACATAGGCCCATTTGTTTTATGCTTGGGCATTTAAAATTTCTTTTCCTTTTAAGACTTAATTTCTCTCCCTTGGCAATCATATGATTCTGAAATACATTTTAATCAGGACTCCTTAGGACATCTTTTGACTCTGGGAAGGATTTTATTTCTTTACAAAGCTTCTGGAACAATTAATTCTCTAGATGAATCCAGACTGAAGCTTGGATCACCTTGCCACTTTCCAACCTGCCTCACTTCTCAAATACCTCCATTACACTGTGTTCATTGCCCATTCCCTCCCCCCAGGTACAGTGAGAAGGTGCCGGTAGACCAGAGGTTCTTTTTTTCAAGTCCCATGCTCTCTATGCCAGCTTTCAAGGATTAAACCTACATATGCCATTCTTTGACCTCCTTTTCTGATCAAAGGTAATATCTTTCAATTCCTTCACCTTTGTGCTCCTAACCACCCTGCCACATGCACAGCTATTTGGGCCCCATGTGCGTGAGCACCCGGCACTCTGCACTCCACAGACAACATGGAAACTTACTGGGAACGAAAGATAAGCTTGTCCCCTGCTCAAACACCAACTTGCTGTAGGAAGTTGTCACGCAGCAACCCAATGCTTTACATTATCTGACAGGTGCCTCTTAAAGACCACAGGCCGCAGGCTTTCTTGATGCCACTGTGAAAGGCATCTCAGGTACTGTTCAGCATTAGCTATGAGATTTGAGTTGGAGCCACAGTCAGGCCAGATTCTTTTGGGGATAACAGGAAACTTGCTAGGAAGGTGCACTTCTCTGCCTTGGTGTCATTATAATTTTGAGGTTTTAGAAAGCATCATTATGCTCCCTTGTCTCCTCCTCCTGTCTCTATTATTCCCCATCCACAGCACCCCCATCTGCATCTCATTTCCATCTCCAAGCCCCAGCTTGGTGACACCAGGTCCTCAGGCACCATTGATCTGCCTTCTCTGAGACAGCATATGTTTGTAGGCAGGCCGTGATTAAAGGAGTGGAAATGCCAGGCTCTCAGAGGCTGAGATCTGGGCTCCCCTCTCCTTATCTCTGGTCAATATGTTGTTCGCATTTGTCTGGCTAATGAAGAGCTGACCTTTCTAAGTGGATGCGTTTTGCTGAAATGACAACTGCCAGAGAGCTAACAACAAAGGCTGAGCTCTGAAGGTGCTTTTGGCCTTTCAGACCCCTTTGGCATATTTCAGTCAATTGGATCCTGAGCTCAAATGTCAACCTCTCCGTGTTGGCTCTCATATTATTGGGCTTGGAAAAATTCAACAACAACAAAAAAATGGGCAATATTGGTCCAACCTGTGCCCTGCTCATTAGAACCAAACTTCACTTGGAGGCATCTTGCACACTGGAGGCACTATAACAACTCAGTATTCAGCCTAAGAGTAGTGCTGCCACATTCGAGCTCCACATGCATCTGGTGTGAATTTGTGCTGCTACTCAGGGAAGCAGACAAAGGCAGCGATGTCAGATGCCTCCTCTGCACACGCAGAACTGAGATTGTGCTAACTGCCTGAGCAACTATGCCTGCTATAAGAGTAGCTACTCCTGGAATACAGGGGCTGGACTCCTCCCTTTGTGAGAGCAGACATTATTCTCAGTGGGGAACCAGGGGAAACAGAGCACCTGAAATAACATTTTGAGCGATAACACTCTGCTCTTTGACATCCACCTCTCCAACTCAGGGGTATCAAGATGCAGAGAAACCCATACTCCTGCTTTTTAATTTTTTCCTTTCCTGTCTGTCATTTTTTTCATTTATAATTTCCAAGCACCCACACTTTCTGAGCTCCATTTGGTTTTCTTAGGATCCCTACAAGAAAGATCTGGAAGGTCCAAAATGGTGAAGGGAACAGCAATATCTGGGAACACTGCGAGCTTGGGCTTCTCTAACTTGCTGGAATTCCCTTTTAGTCAAGTCCCTTCCCAAACATCAGTTTCTGTCACATATCTCCCTGAAGTGGGGAGTTTTACAAGGACCGACAGAAGGAACTTTATGAATCTTAAAAAACAGTCACATTTCTCTCTCCCCAGTGGGCTGCCGCTGCAAACACATGGGAAGCCGAATCTTCCTATCTGCTCTAATTATCAGCAAGGATACACGTCACTATGAGGAGAAAGGTATTAAACCTTGCATCTGCCTCTCTTTGGAATTAATTGTAATCCTTTGCCTGTGGTTTCAGTGATAGGGAATGGACACGGTGTCTGCTTATTTCTGTCCATCCTTTCTTTCTGTCTCTCTTTGTAATTTTACATTTATAGAAGCAGTAGGAGACATGCAGGGATCATAGAAGGATTTGAAATAAGACCTCAGATTCCCATTCAGTTTTCAGGTTTTCTTTCTCTGCTTCCGTTTAAAACCCATTCTGAATTGAATACCATGTACCTATTCAAACTCTGCTCTCAATTATCCCTCTCTGCTGTGGATGATACCAGCAGAAACAGCTTCAGTTGTGCCAAGAAGAATTTAAGATTGATATAAAGGAAGAAGTTCCTGACAGGGAATGGTGCTGAAAAAATAGGGTGGGTTACTTAGGTGGAATCTGTTGGAAAGAGTGAGTCTTCCTTCCCATTCCACCTCCCCACCCAAAGTAAGGGCATCACTTCCAAATAAACCTCTGACAACAAAAGATTCTAGCTATCCAAAGTCAAGGTCAGCTTTGCTTACAGCAGGGGAGAGAACAAGAATCAGGGTTCAAAAGGGAATCTATGCATACTGAGAGGGAAGAAGAGAAAGGATCTTGGATGCCATTAGTTACCTTTGAGCAAGGTCTGGCTCCCAGTCAACACACATTTCTTTTAAACTTGACACCAGAGGTGAAACTCCAGAACTTCCAGCATACTGCTGTGTCCTGTTACACTTACTTGGGTGGACAGTAAGGGTGGTCCCTTGTCCAAACGTCAGCTTTCCATAACCAGCCCCACCAGTGTTAGCACTGTAATGGAGGCCTTTACAAGAACCCCTGGGGGACCCTTGGGGCTCACAGGCACTTTTCTATTTTAACTCTAGGGAAAATAAACTCATCTGAAAGGGCCTGGGCCCATGAGGCTGCGTTTCTTCCTCTGAAGGTCAGAGGACTATTTCCACATCTGGTCTGAGGACACTAACCTGCTGTGCCCACTGGGGCTGCCTCCCATCCCTCTTTGTGTCTGCCCATTTCTATCCTGAGGCTTACTGATTCTTCATGTTAAGCATCTCTCTTTCTAAAGGTCTCATTTCCATTTTACAGCATCATTTTCAGGACAATTTCTCTGATCAGTTTTCAAGGCATGTCCTCCCCTCCCCTCCAAGTGTCACACATTTCTGATGACAATGAATTGATTACAAGGAGACAGGAGAAGAGTGTTCAGCCTTTTGGAGGCTGACTAGAATTAGATGAGGTTTAGACTCCAGCCTCATGCAATACTGTCTCCTGAGCTTCCCCTCATGCCCTGGCATAAGAAGGGAAAGTGATAAGCACCCTGAACTGAGTCTTTACATATGTGGCCTTTCTGTCAGTTTTGAACCTGGTGAATGTAAGTAAATAGTAGGTCACAGAAAGTTTACACCTGACTTTCTTATGGTGAGGAACTATCTGAGGGAAGCTCCTGAACCCTGGGGAAATCTGGACATCTGGTCACCCCACAGTCTCAGCTGTGGTGACCAGCCACAAAGACTGGCCTGGCAGCCACTGTGGAAGAATTAAGTAAGGTTCTACAGAGACAGACTTGAGTGTTTACTTGGAGTTACTGCACATTTTATCCCTTGACAAAACAACATTCCCATTGCTGACAGTCACAACCATAAGAATTCGGGGGTCTCCTTGGCTGTGTGTGGCAGAAGCCACAAAAAATGTAAAGAGCAGAATTCAAGTAGTCTTATGTGATATGATGGTGACCAATTCCTACCCCCAAAGAGGATGAGAAACAGATATTTTAGCTCTCTAATTGAATTCAACTTTTAAATTGTTAAGCTTTTTTGACTGAGTTTATGCTATTTTCTTTAGTCATCTCTTGTAGCAATGGCTTCCTGGCAATATGTTAAAGTTTAAGCTTGCTTATTGGCATGAAAAAGGAGAGAGAAAGGGCTAATATTTAACTAAGAAGTGTCCATCCACTTTAAGGACAGTGGTCAGGAATTTAAATAACCCTTCTCATTTTTTTGCTATTTCACAGTATTCACTGTCTAAAGAGGTACTCCCTACCGGCTCCTTAACCTCTGTAGGACATGAATGAAACCAAATGTCCCCCCTTAGCTAAAGCCCTCAAACATGTGGGTACCAAAGTGTTGCTGTGGCAATAATCTGTGTTCTGCTGATAAAAAGAAATAGAATTTAATCATGAGGTTCTTGGACCCCAGTCTTGCCTCTGAGCCCTTGCATATAAAGGGTCCACTGTGTGGGAAATCTGGCACACAATTATTATCCAGAGCCCTGGAAGGATGCCTGCCTAGCACAGGTATTTTCTTTGAATGATTAGTCTGTCAAACTCCCTGGCCTCTCCAATATTTTAAAGTGTAGGGGTTATGATAGCTCCCAGGTCCCTAACAGGCCAACCAGATATGGAGAGGGACTCCTAGCTTCTCTCTGCATGCTGGAAAACCCACCACAGATGGCTGCCCTAACGTATTTCATAGCAATACACCGAAGATAAAACCTACTTTCTGTTCCCTAGCCTTGCCTGCCCACCCTGTGAAAAATGACTGAGTCCTTGAATCTCCTGGGAGGCTCCTATGACTCCCCTTGAAAGCTTTAATTTGATAAGCCCTCAGAGCCTGCTGAGTGCATGGGATTTAACAACATCATGTATTATTCATTGTTCCTGTTGAAGACTTGCTGATTTTGCCCCTGCTGAGGGAGGCACTTCTGCACGTGAGAACTTCATGGCTAACCACATTGCATGTTCCTCCGGCAGTCCCAGTCCCAGAACATTCCGAGCCGGGGGTCACAGGCTGCATTTTACCCCTCAAGGTGGCATGCATTGTGTCACTGAATCGTTCCCTAGAACCTCTCTCACCACTCTTTTTAAGAACTGGGCTGTGTTTCCCAGTGTTTCTCTCCCCGTGTGGCTCTTCCATCAGTCACAGAAAGCAGAGCTGAGTAAATAAAATTGGAGTATCGGGCCTTTACTTGGCATTCAAGGCGCTCAACTTATGTCAACAAGAGACTGAGGCCCTTCAGGTTTTTCTTATTTTCACTTTCTCTGGACTTATATATAACAAGTCAGTCTTCCATGGCAACAGTTTAAAAGCCCCATTCTCAGAAGCCCACCTGCAACATAGATTTTCCAAAAGTGCAAAGAGCAACCACAGCTTTTCCAGTACACACACATCCTTACCAGGAGAAAAGGGTGGGCGAGTGTGTGAAGGAGAGAATGTACAGCTCTAGTCTCACAACACGGATGACAGGGGAATTTTCTCCCTGTTTTCAAGTGAACTGAGTAAAGTGGAGGCGGAATCTATTTTGGTCATCAAGGGAAAAGGGTTAAATGCTCTGCCTGAGTTAGCCAGACAGTCCCACCCACTGAGGTCTTGGCCTGAGAACAGTTCCTTTAAAAAAGATAAAGGTAAAAGAAATCTGCCTGTAGAGTTTCCAGCATTAGCTAATGAAATTGCAGGGTCCTGTTATTTCAGGAGATAAATTTAGGGGAGTTTTAGTATCTACATCAGAAAGATTTATATTTGGTCTACTGAATTTGCATAGTCACAATATGCCAATTGCCTCTATCTTTTTGGCAAACATTTTCTGGCCTTAGCTGAATCCCTCTGGATCCTGTATTCAATTTTCCTCCCGGCACCAATAATTTCACTTAAGATGGATGATAGGAATGTTTTTAGCTGAAGGTAATTTAGTCTCTGTGTGATGGAGTTCTAATTCCTCTGACGGGGATCATATCTCCCCAACACAAACTTTAAATTTGGAAGCAAAGCTGGGATGTTTTGGAGGGGCAAATAACTCAAGTGAGAAGTGTTTGAGTCCATCCTTCTCCCACTCCCTTCACACTTACTTGGATTCACAGTTAAGAGAGTTCCTTTGCCAAATTCCAGCTTATAGCTGCTGCTTGCACTATTCTCACAGCCTGGGGAGGCTTTGCAAAAACAAGACCGGGGCGGCTCTTTGCAGGAGGGCCCTGGGGGTCTCAACTCTGCACTAAACTACAGGTTTGCAGGTTATTTGAGGGTAAATCTGGAAGGCAGCTGCTGCAGGTAAGACCTGGACTTCCAGAGGCCAATGGAAACTTGAGCTATTTGACATATATACGTACAAACACATGGATGTATCTAAATTGTCTTCCAATTTTAAACTTAATTTAAAATTATTATGGTTCTTTTTGTAACTAAGCTGCCACCTTCATTTTGGTAATCCATTTCTTTTGCTTCGTTCATCATTGTCTTCCCCTGGCTGGTGCTCCGGTAGTTTCTTTTTTTACTTTGGGGGTCACTGTTTCTCTGCTTTTTATTGAAATTGCTCACATCAACTCACTAGATTCTGGTTTACTGGAAATTGACTGCAGGAAGGGAAGAGAGTGGAGGAGACACGTTTCCAGGGGAGATTTGAGGGCTTGCAGGACACAGTGTGGAAAGAGGACAGTGGAGAGCCACATGTGGCTTCATCCTCTGTACTTACTTGGTTGGATGGTCAGCCTGGCTCCCTGCCCAAATACGAGCTTCTGGAGGCTACCCCCGGAGTTACACCTCAGCACACAGCTTTGCACTAACTGCCAGCCAGGTGCCTCTCTCTCTCCCCCTTGAAGAGGGTGCCTGGCAGCGCTCCCAGCTGTGGAGGATGACCTGGGGCTCACCAAGCAGAGAAGGTTAGGGCAGTTTCTCTTTGGGGCTTATTTTGTACATCACAAAGTCTTCTTTACCACTTCTGGACAGGTACTAGATTTTTCTGTTTCTTTGCCAGTCAAATATCTAACATCTTTATCTTCCCTTCATAGAATTTTAACTTTTTTCTTTGCCTTTCTTTTAGCCTTTACAGAGATCTCCACAAAATAGACGGATTAAAAGAATCTTTAAAGTCAGAATATGCTCTGTCTCCTGAGTGAACTTAAGCCGGCTTCCTCCTTAAAGTTTCTGGTGTGAATCCTAGGGCTGCTCTTGGGGGACCCAATCCATCAGGCTAAGACAGGAAAGGTTAAAAGGCAACACCAAAAAGCAGGGGGAAATCCTGCTTTCTGGGATTGTCTTGTCCCTTGACACTTACGTGGATTTATTACTTGCTCATCATCGTCCCCACAAACAGGGCATTGTCAGCACTCTGACTAATAGGGAGCTATCCTCAAAATCAGCTCCATAGACACCTACTCACATGCCCTTTAGTCTTGAAACAGACATGGTTTCTTCTTCTACTCAGGGATATTTGATTGAGAAGCAATTTCCAATTTTGCAATGTGAAGAGGATTAGGAGAAAACCTGTTTGCCTCTATTCTGCTTACTCCTCCGGCTCCTCTTCAATAGGTTTAAACTATTTATAGAAGCATCCCCTTTAGGGTTAGAGAGATGTGGTAAGTTTCAAATCTCTTCATCTTTTATCTTGCTATCAATTCACTGCAGTCGTATATTTACAATCTAAATTTACATTTCATTTCCATTTGCAGGAGCTTCTAATGCACTTTTCTATTACTTCCAGAACACTGTGTATAATGATAAACTCTATTGAAATAAACCAAATCACAAGGACATTTTAAGACTGGAGGCTGACATTTCTTTCTACTCAAGACGGGTCTGGGATGAACATGTTATTACTACTCTTCCAGGCAAGACCAGAGTAGGGGCGGCCCAGCCAACTGAGGAACAAGGCTTGCTGTGTTGCCATGCTATGTCTAAATAACAATCTACAGAGCCTTGCTCCTTGGGATTAATTTGGATTTCCTTTTTAATCTAGTTCCCAAATGTCAGCTTCCCATCTTTTTAGCCTTAGACTTTCTCTGACAGGAAAAGCTTAAGGTAAATCTCATAGATGGTTTTTCTGAACCTCCACCAATATTTCATCTCTGTAATGTCACAAATAAAGGAGCCAAAAGAAGGATGAATATAACACCTTTAGAAAGAATTTAGAAACAGTTCTTTGGGAAAGATGAGAATTATAAATAAAATGGAATTGCACATGATTTTTCTGATAACAATTTCTAATATCTGGGGGACAAATCCAGTCCAGTTTGGAAAACTAACAGCTCACCCACCTGCTCCTTGTTGTTGTTGTTAGGTGCCGTCAAGTTGGTATCCGACTCATAGCGACCCTCTGTACAACAGGGGAAACACTATTGTCAGTGCTTCTCTGCTGTTCATAGGGTTTTCAATGGCAGATTGACTTTTGGGAGGGGGTTGCCAGGTCCTTCTCCCAAGCCTACAGCTTCTGGTGTTCCCAGGTGGTCTCCCATCCAGGTACTAACCAGGCCTGACCCTGCTTAGCTTCCGAGATCTGACGGGATCGGATGCCACAGGGCTATGGCTGCAGGCACCTGCTCCTTAGACCCCAGTGAATCACTGGCCACATAGGTCAACATGGAAATATTTTTTTTGTCTTAGGGTGTTTTAGGTATAAGGGACTTTAGAAAGGTCATATGGAAGTAACATAATACTTACTAGGACATTCTGCTTCTAGCCTATCTAAGGTAGATAACAATTGAGAAATGAAAACAGATGATTTTATTTTGAGGTACCTACTGCATGGTTGATATCATTTGGGAATATGAGCACAAGACAAACTCCAAACGTTTGTTTGGAATGAGTTTCCATTGTCATAGAAAATAAAGACTCTCTAATGAAGCAAAATTTTGGCTACCCTGAAGTTAATTGAAATAAGCTTGTTTTGAGGCTGGTAGGGCATTGCTTAAAACACCCTTCTGGGTATTACAAGGAGGAGAGGAGGACTGGTAGTGGATTTGTGTTAGGGACTCCTCCCCTCACACTTCTAAACTCAGCTGCCACTGTTACTGAGAGGTACAGAAGTGAACAGGTATCAAAAGGGTCTGCTTGAATGCACAAAGTTCAGCCTAGGCAGGGATGAAAATGTTCCACATGGATCCAATTAGAAACACAGCAGTTAGCAGTGTCCTGGGGCATGTTTTCAGAAGTTCATGATCTTTCTGACTAATCTGAATATTTGCTTTCAATCTTAACTTTTCCCAAAATATTAGTTTGCCATGAGTGGCAGTACCAGAGAATCTTACATGGCTTTACCATACTAAGCTTGGCTCCAAGATTATGCATCATAGGGATCAGACAATTTTTTTTCCTAATCACACCAACATGGAAGACTTGAGAAGACAAGGAGATAACAGGAAAATGGTCGTTCAGTGTTTATATGAGCAGGCTACATTTCACTGTCTCCTTTTGGGTTACATGGCATTGCACACCACCTACCATTGCCATGTACTTGAGTTTAATCTGTGCTTCCCTTTCTCCCCTTCCTTGCTAAATGTATTCTGCCCCTGCCCACCAAAACTTCAACTCAGATTCCATTAGTCAGACACATATCTCCAGCATTAACAAAAACAGACTTAGCATTCTCAAGAGCTTAAAAGTGTTCAAGGCTGCCCACAGTGTCATTGTGGCCAGAAAGAACCATAATGAAGGATGCTAATAACTGAATAACTCAGTCATCTTTCACTGAATTTCTAAGGATGGTGGCTTATGTTTAGAAACAAGTAATTGTCATTAAAACATACCTGGCTTAACACTCAGAGTTGTTCCTCTTCCAAAGGTCAGCTTATCATTGTTTCTGGTGTCCACAATGACACGAGACTCTACAAAAACTCAGCCCCCAAACTCCTCTTGGTACTTACTTAAATGTTTACTTATCATCCAAGAACCCCCCTGATAAAACCAGATTTTTATAATGAGGGATTTGTGGTAGGACTTACGGACCTCCTGAGGCCTTCCTTTCTTCTTGCACTTATTGTCACTTTATTGGGAATATGTCAGTATTTCCTCTCCACTACTGGCTTTGGTGAAACAGAAGCAGGAACTCCTTCTCCCATTTTATGGAAGAGGAAAATAGAAGCTCAGAGAGTTTATTGATTTTCTCCTAGTCCCATGAAAATTCTACCAATTATAATAAAAATTTCATCTTTCCAATTATCTGACTACTTAATATAAGACTACCCTAGTACTATCCTTCTCACTTATTCGATGAAATAGTATGTGGAGGTAAACGGCAGTGTCTTGCCTGTGATAGAAATATATCAGTCATTATCTGAATTGGAATCCATTAGTAGGAATACCGTTGTTTATAAGTGGGTTGTAAAACAGAATGGAAAATTTGGAAATCAGGGTTCCAGAGAGAAATTTGGAAGTATTAGTTATTCAAACTTACACGGGTTTACTGTCAGTTTTGTTCCCTTTCCAAAGATGAGCTTTTCAGATCCTCCCTGATTTACACATCTACAGACTGCTTTACAAATACTGCCAAGACCCTACTACCAGGTGCTGGGAGCCAGGGCTCCACCCACTCTCCTAGAGGCAGCAGAAAGGCAGAATCATGGTGCTGTGTGATTGGACAGGTATATGGTTATTCCTGAAAGGGGAGAGGAACCATGGAACAAATCTGATTACTCTTTTATCTAGCAGCCCATTAGGCTGTTGTCTTATTAATTAATTATTAGTTATTCTAGTTTGCTGGAAATTGCAGTTAATTTGAGGGAGTTCAGTCTTTGGGATCAGAAAGACTTGAGTTTGAAACCCAGAACAAGTACTTTAATTTGCTACATCTCAGTATCATCACCAGTAAAGGGAGGAGAATGATAACAGCTTGAAGAATTTTTTGTTTGATTTTTTTTTTTTTTTTGCTTGTGACAGGGGCTTGCTGTGTAGCCCAGGCTAGATGCAAACACACTATCCTCCTGCCTCAGCCTCCTGAGTTCTGGGATTACAGATAGGTGCCACCCAGCCCAGCTTGATGATGTTTTAAGGATTAGGAATATGTACCTGGATGACAGTTTCTTGTTGCTCAATCCCTAGCTTTACTTTCTGAGACATGCTTCTTTAGAGATGATTTTCACAACTACACAGAAAAGCACCAATGACTTTTCCCCTAGATACACTCCTCTCCCTAATAAGCATTTGGCTCTACAATCTGTACGCCATGAATTAAGTTACAGATGCTCTTATTGCATCAGCTTGAACAAGTTATTCAACCTTCATGTGCTTCTATAAAAACATAAAAAGTTCTTAAAGTGAGGCTAATAACAGTACTGAACTCACAGAGACGGAATAAAGACTAAGTGTGTTAATGGATAGAAAGCACATTATCTAGCACATAGTATGCAATTAATAAATCATTATTATTTTCCTCACAAGAAGCCAAACATACTAGCAACATTCCTCTTTTCACAATGACCTAAAAGTCTGAAGTCTCTGGGCCTCTTTCTCTAACTGATAAATCAGCATACTTTGAGGGCACAGAAGAGCCACCAAGAAGTGTGATGAGAAAGTTAAGTAATATGGGGAGAATTTGCTGGCAGGAGTTAAATATTGGCAGAGATGGGAGCAAGAAGCCACCTCTCCATTAGTTGTAAAAAGGATCTCAAATCCCATTCAGGAAGAGGGTTCAGTGCTCTCCACCACTTACCAGGGTTCACTGTGAGCTGCGTTCCCTTCCCAAATGTCAACTTAGAGCCCTGGTTTGCTGAACACTGTGCTGAGGGGCTTTGCAAAAACCTGTGGTGTCAACTTAATGAGCCCAGCTTTGTAGAGCTTCCCCAGGCGTAGAAGTTTTCTCCAATCCTCAAGTTTCAAAGGAAAGATAAGTGATGATATCTTTCTTTTTAGTAATCAAGGGCTTCAGGCCTGAGACCTACATCCAAAGATAGAATTTTCACTTCAAGACATCAGAAGGCTCAGCAAGCCAATTCAGTATATATATTCCATGGTCCAAAGCAATCACATCGTTGATGCTATGATGATATCGTAGAATATAAACTCTTACTGGGAAAGAAATTAGCTATGAAGAATTCATAGGTAGTGTTTGATGGTTGTTATTATTGCCCAAAGACAGGGCTAGCATTTTCATTCAGGTTTTTTCTATCTCTGCCTCAGTCTATAGTAATATCAAGTTGAATTATGGTTCCTACTTCAGCTACTTTCCCCCACCAACAAGTACAGAATGATTTTATCTCCTTTTGGAACTGAAAGTTCTGTTTTGAGTTCACTCTGTTTTGCATAAAGAATGTTTGGGATGCAAATAAGGCTGCCATGCCAAGGACCATGATGTTTTCTCTCCCTTGGGTCTGGGCTGGACAGAGCTATGAGTCATCTTAGTTTTGCCCTGGACCTTGGTATCAGGCTTAGCTATGACCTGGAGCAAGTTCACAACTTCTCTGAATTTCCCCAAGTCATTTGCAAAATTAAAGGCGTGGATTAGGAGATCTTTAAGGACATTCTGTGTTGGGTGTCTTTGATTTGTTTCTCTGGATCTAACTTATCAAAAAATGCTCTGCAACTTTTTTTTTGGGGGGGGGTCTGGTGCATCTAATTCTTCTCCCCATTTTCTAGACAAAATAAAACAAACACGCAAACAAAAGTAGGTCTCTACTTATTATATAGGGAAATGGAGTTTTCCGAGCCCACCACCTGAGTTAACATTTGATCTTTTTAAAAGTCTGAAGTCAGAATTTTAGAACCAGATCTTCAGGGAGAGGTGTTTTTTCTTAGAGGCTTCCAGATAATTGAAATACCAAACCAAATAAGCTGGCACCTTTGCTCAGATAGTTCTTATTGAGCTTAGAGCTCGTTCTGAATGTGAACTTTGTTTTCTTCTTTCCTGCTGTGTTTGGAAACCAGAGAATTTTCATACCCACCAGGAAGGTGGTTTGAGCTTCCTGGGCTTTCCCTACTGGATAAGTGTTTCAGCACTCTAAATGCCAGGTCTTGGTACTGAGGGATTCTTCCAACACACCTCTGAGCAGAGGCTCACCCAGGCTTACAAGTCCATGAGTCCCTTTCCCAAGCCAAATGCCTTGATCCTCGTCACATAGCATTGGGCCCTTTCCCAAAGGTCCCCTGCAGTGCCACCCTGAGGCTTCCTCCCCTCAGATCCTGGGCCTGTCTCAAGGCACAAGAGGAGACCAGCTTGATAAGCTACATTTGAATGAAGTTGTCTCTGTCCTACTAATGCAGCCCAGGACACAGGCCATGAAGGGGCCAGACAAACCATGACAGAATGGTCCAAAATTCCTGCCTGGATCTCAGGGAACTGAGACTCTATTTCCCAAAAGTCTCTCAGGCTGCTTCTCATTGTCTAGGGGGTTGTACAGTGTGTAAGGAGAAAACCACCTGGTGGTTTACCACTGCTCCTGACTCCCGTGGGGAAGGAGCCTTGTGGGCCACCAAGTACTGGGGTGGTGCCTCTTCATCATAGCAAAGACAAAAAATGCCAGGTCTCCTTTGTTGACTGCCAGCAGCCCAATTTCAGCCACATGATTCTTAAAATGCTTCTCTCTGTAGACTGTACCGATCATCGTAACAAAACTTGCAAATGGGAAGATAAATGTGCCTTACAAAATAAGGAAACCCATGTGAAAGCCAATCATAAAATAACCTGTTGGACTGCTTGGTGGTGTAGGTTACCCACGCTGTCCCGCACAGCATTTTCTGAAGCTAAGCTACTTACTCAGGGCCACAGTTAACAATGTCCTGGTCTCAAAGCTAAATCTGTTGGTCATCCAGTCTTGACTGACAGAAACCCTATTTCCCTTAGGGTAATGACAATGTCTCCTCAGAAACTGATCCAGATAATCATTGAGGAAAACCGTTGTTGTTGTTAGGTGCTGTCGAGTCGGTATCCAACTCATAGAGACTCTCATAGGGTTTTCAATGGCTGACTGTTTTGGGATTGCCTTGGGAGTGGGTTGCCATGTCCTTCTCCCATTTTTGTGATGCTGGGAATT
Source organism: Pedetes capensis (assembly GCA_007922755.1). Taxonomy (NCBI): domain Eukaryota; kingdom Metazoa; phylum Chordata; class Mammalia; order Rodentia; family Pedetidae; genus Pedetes; species Pedetes capensis. The sequence goes on along the minus strand of VMDO01000689.1, from coordinate 96,962 downwards.
GACTCGGGACCTCCGAGACTGCAGCGCAGCACTCTACCAACTGAACTAAATCCCAGCCCAGAGGAAAACTGTAGGTTCTTAATAAATATTTGGTAAATTAAAGTGTATTAAACATTTACATTTTGCTCCTATTCCTTAAGGAACACTTGAATCTCTCTCTGACAATTTCCAGATTTTTTTAAAAAAGGAATTCTGCTAGAAATTACTTGCTGAATTTTATGATTCTTTTAGTTGGAGTTTTGGCTCCAAATGTCAGTTTCCTCTTAATTCCATACCCACAGGAATGAACACCTTTACAAAAACCAGAGGTGTCAGCATGGTACAAAGGGATGTGATATCAACTTTGCTCTTTCCTCACTGGTGAGAGACTTCCCTCTGCTCCCCACTAGTGTCCCATCTTCCCTGAGAAGGATCAACCTTCATCATGTCTCTCAGAGTAGAGATAGCAGGGAGAAGAGTGGGTTTCAGGGTTTCAAGGATGAAGATGATAAATAAGATATCAAAATGTTATCACACTATGCAGAGCTTTTTTTTTTTTTTTTTTTTTTTTTAACACCAAACTGGCAATTTTCTCAAAGGCTGTTTTCAGCACTTTTCTTTCCCCTCAGATGCAATAATAACTGGATTTCAAGCTGGCATCTGGGCATGGACCTCCAGGCTCTGATGAGTCCCATATATTACACCAAGAAATTGTGTTACCCTCCAATGAATAAGCATGTTTTCCTTTTCTCCCTTGCTAGGCAATATGGGGTTTAAACAACATGCATAGGGGATCTAAACTCATAACTCTTAGGCCAGCTCTATTGCTTTAAATATTAGTATATTAGAGTGTGAGACCTGGAAGGGAATTTAGTGATTGCCTGGGCCAATGTCCTCATTTCAAAGATGAAAATGCTGGGCCCTGAGAGGTAAATTTGCTCAAGGTCATGTTGGTAGGTAGAGGCAGAGCTGGGACTAGAAATCAGGACACTTGAGTCCTAGTCCTGCCTTCTCTTGTTCCCTTCCTGAGTCTTAGGGGAACATGGGCCTTCCCTGCTGTTGGCTGGCCCTGGGTATAATTCTCCCTGTTAAACAGTGGATAAGTCATACAAAGGAGGATGTGACACATAGTTTATGATTTTTGAGAGAGATAGAACTTCCTCATTCATTTAAAAAACATCATTTCTAAGGCTGCAGGCAACAGCAATTGATAGCAAGGGAAATGGCCCATGAGACCCCAGGGAAGCCAAGCAAAGGACAGAGATTGAAAAATTCGCCCTTTACCAAAAGGATAGTCCAACAGAGAGTTGGCTCTGATTATTCTCTGTGCAGGACTCATTTCAGGGAATGACACTCAGTGCAGGGATGGCAAATAACATGGTACCGTGCTGTCTCCTGTGCCCACTCCCTTGACACATCACTCTTTTCCTCTAGGTGTAGATGTGGCTTCAGAATCTTTCTTACAAATGTGTGCCAGGGAACCACTACTGATTGTCAGCTCTTGGTAATTGAGATATAACCTGTTTGCCCTCCCTGACCTGGAGAACAACCAGAGAGAAGACCCTGTGGATGGCTTGAGAAATCTGGTTGGCAGGAGCCAGGCCCTGTCCACACAGCCCCATCATGAAAAGTATCACTGACCTGGTTGGATCAAGACTGTTCTTCTCAGTCTGTTCCTGAAGTGGCAACAGTGACACGCTGGAGTGTCCCTTCTTTTTCTCAGCTTTTCTTCAAACACCAGCCTTATAGGGGGCAAAAAACCATGGTAGGGTTCTTCATGCTCATTATTGTCCAGATCTGCAAGGTCTTTCCCCAAAGCCCAAGCCCTGGGGGCTACTGTGTTGCCCCTGCTGGGGGGTAGAAGATGTCTACTGGCCCTTGTTCTTCTGTGGTGTGTTTCCTGCTATCCACCATACCAGGTCTTTCTCAGGGAACTTGGAATGGAAGGTGCCACAGGAAGGAAGTGATGCAAAAACTCTTTTTCTGGACACTTACTCCCTTGCCACACATTCAGATATTTCTTTCTCTCTGCTGTAACATATTTCTATTCTTTCAAAATAGATCTAGTTTTCTGTATTCATCCAAATAAATTTCCCTGTGTCCTTGACTTTTGCATTAGGCTTTTTGTAGACAAATATGTCCATCTATCCCTCTTAGGGTGCTATCTCAGGTCTTTGAAGACAGTCCTCCTTTTGTGACTGGTGAGGAATAGGCACTTGGGGCCAACAGAGGAGCAGCTGCCAGTCTGAGAGTTGAAAGGAGAATGGAGACAGAAGAGTAACTTTGACTTAAACTTGTGAACAAAGAATGTCTTCCTTCCCTGACCTATTTTCTGTCAACCTCTAGTATGACCTGTTTACTGGGATGGGAAAATTAGAGCAGCAGAGGGCACTGCAAGGTCAAAAACAAAGCAGCCCACCTCAAAGAATATTGGGAGAAAGGTTTCTTCTTTGAGTGACAAGAGTGGTCAAAATTCAGATAGTAGGATGGAGGTGGTTTTGTTTACACAATCTCTTGGCTCCACCAGGTCCAAGGCCACTCTTGAGTGGGCTAAGCCAAGGCAGAACTGCTTCACTGGTGGGTAAATGGTGCCTGCAGGACTCCCAATCTCCTGGACTGTAGATACAAATGCATTTAAGGGTGACAGGGTGGAGATCTCAAAGGGCATTAAATCCATAGTGGGTTTCTGAATCTTTCTTTTTTTTTTTTTTTTGCGGTACTGGGGGTTGAACCTAGGGCCCCGCACTTGCATGCTCTGCAAGTGGGGGACCACTGAACTGTACCCTTAGCTCATTTTTTTACTTTTTGAGACAAGGTCTCACTAAGTTACACAGACTACTTCTGGTCTCAAACGTGCGATCCTCCTGCCTCCATCTCCCCAACTGCTGGGATTACAGGTGTGCGCTGCCGTGTTTGGCTCAGGCTTCTGAATCTTGAATGTCTCTCCTATCCCTAAATTTTGAGGTCACTCAGTCATACAAAGGTGGTAACTTTTGGAAGACCTAAGAATAGTGGGCTCAAAGACTCATTTCTCATGCTCCCAATGTTCTTCAGGATTTGGGACCAGCATAGCTGCCTCAGGTCTTGGGGGAGGGCTGTGTGCTATGACAATGTGCTCGCCTCACTGACTGCAAGTTACAGATGTGAAGTCTTTTTTTTTTTTTATAACCATTGATTGGTACAACAAGTGAAATCTTTTGCCAGATTTCACTTTATTTTTTACATTTACTTAGCATCTTTTCTCTAAATAGCTTTGATGAGAACAATGCTCTTAGGAACTATATTCATCTGTCAAATAAAATGACAGTAGCAACAACAATACCTAACATTCACAGGTCATTTATTTGCTGGGTGTAGTGCACATGGCATTTCATTTTATTTTCCAATAGTCCTGAGGAAAAGTTATTGTTATTATCTCCATTTTACAGATGGAGAAATTGAGGCTGGGTGGGGTCAGGTCATGTTTATGGTCACACAGCAAATAAGATGCAGGAGGTGATATGAACCAGGGAGGCTGACTCCAGAAGCCCACTTGGTTATGACACTGTGTGGCCTTCTGGGAAGTGCCCTTCCTGAAGGAATGCCTTCCAGGGAATTTGGGAAAGACACCAGAGCAGCGAGAGCTTGATTATGTCGTTCCCTGTGTCTGAACCTTTGTGTGAAATCATAAGGACAGGATGTGCCCCTCTGTGAGGGTCCATGATGCTGTCTCCGCTGTTGGGTGTGGTCAGATGTAACTGAAGTTGGGCAGTTAGAGGAGTAAAGTTCACCTTGAGAGCCATTCCAATCCAGATCAGAAGGGGAGCCATTGAGCCCTATATAAATACCAAGGCTGTGGGTGGGGATTGAGGAGAGCCCTGGACTGGGGAGACCTGGAAGCGCTGAATTGAACTTCTGCCAGAAGGGGCAGAAGGTTCTACGGAAGGGATGCACTAATGGCGGTGTCTGGGCAAGTGAGGCAGTCTCTGTGCCCTGAACCTATCCAGGGGCTCTGGGGATGCTTGGTGGGACTTCAGCCCACTTGGTGTTTGTTTTTGCTTAGAGTTTCCAGATAAAACACAAGATGTCCACTGAAATTTGAATTCCAGATAAACAATGAATACATCTTAAGTATAATTATATCCCAAATATGGCATGTTCTAAATATTACTAAAATTTTCATTGTTGTTTATTTGAAGTGCACATTTAGCTCAATGTCTTATATTTTTGTTTGCTAAATCTGGTAAATTTTCTGTGCCAATGGTGAGTTTTTAGGAGAAGAAACTTGCATTTCTTTATTGCACAAATTATTTATTGTATTTATTTTCAAGGTAGAACACATTATACAAAACGTGAAAGCCAACTTCTTGACCACATTACCCAGCAAGGCTGTATTTACTAAGATAACAAGGAACACAATTACAATGAGGACACCAGCATTGCTGAAATGCTCAGTGGTGCGTGTTTTCTTTCTTTCTTTTTTTCTTTTTTTTTTTATATTAGCAAACATTCATTGTAAAATACAATTGATTTTATTGTGATATTTTCATACATGTATACCATGCGCTTTGCTCATACTCACCCCTATTACCCCAGCTTGTCCCCACTTCCCCATCTGCATGTTCCCTTTCTCTTCCCAAACAGTCCGTCTTCTACTTTCATGTTTCACATCTATCTGTGTATGTATGTATGTATGTATCTATCTATCTATCTATCCCACATCTGAGAGAAAACCACAAGTATTTGTCCATTATCTGACAAGCTTACACTGGAGATAGATCAGTGAAAAGATGAACAAGGATGTTATCCTTACGGAGCTTCTGTTATGGTGTGTGTGTGGGGGGGGGCGTGAAATGGAAGAAAGAAGTAACAAATGTGTATAAATCTGGTGATTTCAGAAGGCAGCATGAGGGAAAATATGAACAGAGCTGTCATCAAGAGTGATAATGGGTGGAGTGGATAACTAACTTACTCTGAGTGGCCAGAGAAACCTCGTTGAACTGAGATTTATGAAAGAATGGAACCAGAGTTTTAGACAGCTGGAAAAGAGAGGCAGTGGGAGGGCCAGAAGGAAGGTCACTGCAGCTGAAGGGGAGCAAGAGAGCAAAGAGGCTGGAGAGGAGGCAGGGCCCAGATCTTTCTAGGGGGTTACAGAACCAGGAAAGGAGGTCCAACTGCATCATGTGGTTTACATTTCATAACCCAGAGGATGGATTATTCAGGAACAAGAGGAGAAGCAAGGGGACCAGTAAGGGGGATATCACAGTAGTCTTTGTAAGAGATAATGATTGCAGGAGATGGGAGGAATAGATACACTGGCTGTTTATTTTTATGGTAGAACTGATAGGTCTCCTGCTGAATTGGATGTAGGGGAAAAGGAAGACAAAGGAGCTCTCACAGATGCTCCAAGGTTTGGGGACTGAGCTAGTGTTCTCTTTCCTAGAGCAGTGCTTCCCAAGGGTGGTGTCATGGCCTGCAGGGAAAATCCTATTTGTATGGCATGTGGCTGGGGGGCACAGGCTCAAGGGCTCAGCCACCCCAGGCCTGCATGGCTACTCTGAGCACCATCTCAGCAAGCTTGGAACCTACTCATGGTGGTTTACCCACAAGGAAGCTCTGCTTAGGGGGAGAATTTTCCAGTTGGAGACGAGTGCGTACTACAGAGGCTGAATGGGAGATGGGAAGTCACGCTGGTGAAGGGTGGAGAGCACTCCCAGCATCAGGGCACCCCGTTAAGCATCTCATATCAAACATTTTTACAATCACTGGTTAGGGCAGAATTTAGAAACAATCTCATCCAATTTGCAGCCATACCACCTGAAAGCACCGGGTCATTCCTGATTTCAGAAGCTAAGCAGAATGGGGCCCGATTAATGCTTGGAGGGGAGAAACAATTGTATCCAACTCTCTTTCCTCCTTCTTTACACAGAAGAGTAGGGGCTTATTCATTTATTCCATGGATTGAGAACTACAAAGGTATTCATTCATTTGTTCCATTTTGTTCTACAAAGTGCATACAGCTGTGCTTGGTGTTGTGAGACAGGGTTACTCAAAGTGTGATTTGCGGACTAGTACAGCTGTCTGAGAAGAAAGGATACAGAAATGGAGCATAAATTACTTTTATAGCAATGGGATATCCAGTCAGTGGGCTGCACTTTCTTCCTCTCCCTCCCTTCTTCCTTCCTTCCTTCCTTCCTTCCTTCCTCCCTCCCTTCCTTCTTTTTTCTCTCTTTCTTTTTCTTTCATTCTTAAAAGTAATTCATTTTCATTGTCAAAAGTATAAGTTCAGGGTGGATTGAAGACCAACATCACTGTTACCACAACAGCTTCCTTCATGGAGGTGTTGGCCTTAAGGTTGCCGCTAATCTAGTCACATGCCTCGCAGGGCTGCCTGCCTCCTTTCATTTCCCTCCCATGTCCTTCCTGTCAAAAGCCCTAAGGTGGACTTGGAGAGTTCAGGAACCCTGTTTTATTCTAAATCCTCTGCACTGATATATAAAGAAGATGGTTCTCATCATAGGCTTTAGCCTTTTGTTTTTCTGTAAGTGGATTCTTTCTCTTACACACTTGGTTTTCCAGTCATTCTCTACCTTTGACTTTCATTTCTGTGTCCTTCTCTGAGCTGGCCTGTGCTGGACCGAATACTTGGGGAGTGCAAAATTCACTATTGTCTCATTTCTCCTCTTCACAGATAAAGGCATGCTGTGTAACAAAGTGACCCAGAGTTCCCCAGATCAAACGGTGGCAAGTGGCAGTGAGATAACATTGCTTTGCACTTACGATGTTACACTATCAAACCCAGACTTATATTGGTACCGAAAATGGCTGGATCAGTCCTTTCAGTTCATCCTTTACAGGGATGACACCAGCTCTGTTGATGCAAATTTTGTTCAAGATCGATTTTCTGTGAAACACAGTAAGAGAGATAAAACCTTCCACCTGGTGATCTCTCCAGTAAGGATTGAAGACAGTGCGACTTACTATTGTGCTTGGATTCCTCACGGTGCTGCAGGTGCTCAGGAAGTCTGTGCATAAACCCCTGAGGCACAGCCCAGCCAAGGGACCTCCCAAAGAAGGTCCGGGCTGGATCTGGCATCCTCCTCTTAGTAGTTTTGTGTCCAGCCTGGTTTTCACAGGTGCCTCGGTGACTACTGACTAATCGAAGGCCTGGCCACATACAGGGGAATTCCTGGCTTCTGAGGAGCAGAGCATCTCCCACTTCTGACTCAGGGGGTCCTTGCTATCCAGGGGCTTGTGGTTGACTGGGGCGAGCTGCAGGGTGGAGGGGGTTGTTTCTATGCCCCCCAGTCTGTGCTGTGTCTGCTGCAGGGTATCAGAATGATGTGGGCACAGGGCCAGTCCAAGAAGAGGCCAGCAGCCTTGTCTTTATTTCAATCTCCATCATCACTTATTTGTTATTGTGAATTGGTCTGTTTTCATTTCAAGAATCAAATTGGACACAAAGTTAATTTACTTAAAGCAATTTCCCTTCTTTCTGCATATTGTGATGTCTAGCAACTTATTTCTCCTGGGTGCTTTCTACCCTCCATTTTATTTCATTTGGAGAACATTTTCTTTCACTGAAGAGCACCAAGGTGTTCCTAGACAGATGTCTGTGAGCACCAGAATCCCAGATTCCAAGGTCCCAAGTTTGGAGCTCAGTGGTGTCCCCAGAGGGACCATTTCCTCCAGGGTAAACTGACTATGTGATGTTGGAAAAGATAAACCCTCAGTTCCTAGGCCTCAGACCCTTCTTCTGCTTCTATTGCCTTCCTTGAAAGAATTATTGGAGTTGTTAGATACATTTTAGAAATGGAAGAAGCCTTAGACATTGTCTTACAGGAAAGACACTAAAGCTAGAGAAGTGGGGAGCATTCCTGAAGTCTTAGAGCTGGTGAGTAACAGAGCCAGGATGTAGTGCTGACATTCTAGGCCTCTGTCCTGCACCTGCACCCAGGAGGCCTTATCAAAAGGCATTGGGCAGTGGTCTGCTGCACTGCAGATAGCCACTGTATGAAGCAACAGGAAGAGCACAGGGTGAGGGAGCCACCAGCCTTGGGCAAGTAGCTCAGCCTCGTAGGGCTTTTGTTCTGCCACCCACTGTGCGAGTCACACACCTATCACCTGGTCCACATACCTTGGCCCCAGATCAAGAGGCGCCAAATCTCCCCTGGCTCCTGCCTTACATTTTTTCTGGAAGAAATTCATGGTCCTATGATGTACTAGGATTTTTTTTTTTCTGTCAAAGTGAGTCAGAGATTGTCTCATTTATTGCTGACTATAGGACAACCCCAGAACTCAGTTTAGCTGATCTTTGGATCTATCCCCTGTCTTCATTTGCGGGAGGCAGTGCACTCACAGAACAGGTACTTTGGACTGACTGTCTTGGGTCTTTGGTTCTCTGACAACTTCACAGTAGCATTCTAATGTGACAACAAGGTAACACAAGAGAAAGTTTTGGAAACAGGCATTCTTTACATAAAAGGTGAAGTTGTGTAGTTGTGTGGAATCTTTTGTGTCCCTGGGTGGATCTGGTTTATCCATCAGGTTATCTTGCACCCACTGACTCTTGGCGCTATTCCCTCCTTTGGTTTGGGCTATTAAGGCGCAATGTGAGAGTTTGCAGTGGGTGGTGGCAGGGAGAGTTGGTGGTAGTGGCTCTTTCACTTGTGACATTATGACCCCCACGGCTTGACACTCCTTATAGGAGCTGAAACCACACTGCTGGGTGGCTCTGGGCTGCTACTTAGTGTGTGTACATGGTAAAAGCTGTGGCCTTGCTGAGGTGGGAGTCACAGGGGTCAACGCCACAGGGAAGGCACTGCTGTTGTTATTGCTGTAACAGCAGCAGGAAACCCAGGGCTATGTCCCCCAGGCGGGAGCCTCAGGCTGGGGGCTCAGGAAACCACAGTGTGATTTATAAGCTGAGTTTGGCATTCGGCCGCTACATAGTCAGTTTACAGAGCTGAACTCCCCCAGCCCTCGCTACCCACAATGAGTAACGCCAGAGGTGAGGTACACATAATGCAGTTTAATAAATGCAACAGACACAGGAGCTGAGAAAAAAAGCAGAAAACCATCAACTTCAAAGGCCCAGGCAGAAGAATTGGTGTCCAAGGATCTCAGTCTCTCTACACACAGACTGGCATGCAAAAGACAAAAGAGATATTGATTTTACAGGGAAAGCTAGAGGTCTCATTCCTATCTCTCCCTCCAAAATCACTTGCACAGTGAGTTGCTTGAAGGCAGGACTCATATCTTATTTGTCTCTGCACCCTCAGTCCAATGCCTATGCTTCAGAAGGGAGACACAGTTCATCTACCTGAAATCAATTCACAGAAAGGTGTGCCTTTCTTCTGTATTTTCCTTTCATCTTTGCTAATAGAGTGGAGGGTATTTAGATGAGATTTTAGAAAATCCATTGCCTGCTTGGAGAGTATTAGGAAGCCACATGTAATTTTTGTTCTTAAAGTGCTAGGAAAAGCAAAGTGCTGAATTTGTCCCCTACCCCAGTACTGTCATGCAAAACCTCTAGTGTGGTGGCCAGAGCAAATAAAGAGGGTGGGCCAAGCCACAGCAGAGGAGGGTGAGGATGCTAGCTTGGGGGCAAATCTAGTGGTGGGCTTAGGAAAGCTATCCATGGTTATGTAAAAGTACACTTCTCCCTATATCCTGGAGCCTTTTTTCCCCAATGGAAAATGGAGATGTTGGCCCCTACTTTCTACTTTTGAAGGTACAGAAAGTAAAGAGAAACAAAACATCATTTTCAAAGTGTATCAATTGTAGTAGAAAATAAAAGAGGTGTATATTTTAATATTCCTTTATCCCTTTATAAAGCAGCATATGAAGGAGTTAGGACCATAAACTCCCATTCTGCGGGACTTTTACTTTTCTCCCAGACAAAAGGATGATCTGGGGTCATTGTCTTCAAAGGGAAACTGGTTTGGTCAGCAGCAACCTAAGTAAGGCTGTGACAGGTCAACCTGAATCATGAAGAAGTCAGAAGCCTAGGAGACAGCCTCTTTGTGAGTTTTTGATTTCTTTCAGGAAGTGTAGCATCCTCCTGTTGGTCCACCTGCAAGTTAAGGAAAGTTGTAGAACCATAAACCATGAATGCTGAAAGGAGTTGTAGGGGTGATATCATCTGGGCATGGCTGGTACTTGCTAAGCTGAACCATTGCAGACATCACTAATCAATTGTGGCACATGTCACTTCTACACATGGCAATTGTTTAGCTAATCAGTGTAGTTTATCAATATTTGTTCAGTGGTCATTCTTAAACCTTGGCCCGGAGAGGGGAAGGAAATTGGCTAAAGTAACACAGTGAGTTAGCAACAAAGTCAGAACTAAAGCCTGGGTCTTCTGACTCCTAGGATAATAGACCTGTGTGACTGTTAATAAAGTCACAGTGGGGCTGGGCACCCATTTGGGAATGACTGGGCATGCTTATATTCTGGGTCCGACCAGTCCAGCACTCTAAGTCTAGGGTTGTTCCTAGAACAGCAGCTAGTACTGATGGGTATTTGGGGGTACTGGGAAAAAAATAAGGAAGAGGAGCTTTATAAGCAAACCTAGGCCCTGGTTTGAATCCCATGTTTAAAATTACATGAAGATGAAATGCGGGTAACAGGCAAACAAAATCTCAGCCCCAACTTTGTATGTTTCCTGAGTAGCTAACCCCGGGCTGTCCACTACTAATGGGGGAGTAGGTTTGTCCCCAAGGCAAGACGGTCCACACATAAGGCCTTCAGATTAAGGAGCGGGGGCTGGCATTCCCTTTATTTGGGTAAAGACAGGATGTTTCTCCTGAATATTCTTTAGGCAAAGCTTTACTTATGGCCTTGAAATAACCTACAGCCTCTTGGCCAAATAAACAAAATAGCAGTTAAAAAAGAATAATTTTAAAAAAACTTTGCCTCAATTTTCTCCTTGGGGTGGAAGTGGTGGTTGTTGGCTGGTATGTTAGAAAGAGACTACCTTGTAGTATGTAACTTTTTAAATTAAATTAAAAAAAAAATTTTTTTTCTGTATTTGGGGAGGTTGAACCCAGTGCCTCGTGCTTGGATGCTTTGCAAGTGCTGTACCACTGAGCTGCACCCTCAGCCCATTTTTTTACTTTTTTTTTATTGGAAATTTTTAATGTACATCTTAATGTGTTTCATTTTGACATGCTTTTCATTGTGACATTTCCATATATGCATTTTGATAAACATTATTCATATAGGTTACCCCTTACCCTCCCCTATGCTTCTCCCCCTCCCATCCTTCCCATCTAAGTTTCCCATCTAAGTCTTCTCTATCTTTTACTTAGTAATATTTTTCTCTATGTCCTTGGGTTCCAGTTCTGTTTAAGATAGAAACTTTTCCTGTAGTGGTCTTTGTTTTTATCTTGTTAGAGCAATTACATGCATTTTCCAGACCATTTATATTGACACCATTCTTATCTTCCCCTCCCCCTTTTATTATGATCTGACCTTTGAATAGGATTTTTCCTTCTTATAATTTTGAATCAGCTCCCTCATATGAGTGAGAACATGTGGTGTTTCTCTTTCTGAGCTCGTGTTTGTTTGCTTAAAATAATTTTCTCTAATTCCATCCATTTTGCTGCGAATGACCTTATTTCATTTTTCTTGATTGCATTTTTTTTTTACTTTTTGAGACAGGGTCTCACTAAATTATGCAGACTACCTCTGGTCTTGAACTTGCGATCCTCCTGCCTCTGCCTCCCCAGTCGCTGGGATTATACATGTGTGCCACAGTGCCCAGCTCAGCCCATTTCTTTTACTTTTTATTTTGACATGTTGTTAGGTGCTGCTGAGTTGGCGTCTGACTCATAGCGACCCTATGTACAATAAGTAAAATGGTATTGTTACTGCTTCTCTGATATTCATAGGGTTTTCAATGGCTAGTTGTTTTTGGGGGGAGTGGGTTGTTGGATCCTTCTCCCAAGTGCACAGCACCTGGTCTCCTATCCAAGTACTAACCAGGCCTGACCTGGCTTAGCTTCCAAGATCTGATGGGATTGGATGCCATGGTGGTATGGCTGCAGGCTATTTTGACATATGGTCTCACTAAATTACATAGGCTGCCTCTGGTCTTGAACTTGTAATTCTTCCACCTCTGCTTCTTGAGTCACTGGGATTATAGGCATGCGCCACCATGCCTGAACTGTAATGGGTTTTGAGTCTGACTTAAAATAAAAGGATAAGAGGAGGTGGGATGCTATGCTGAGTGTCTGACACAGCCCACTTTATTAATTCTAAATATTTCTTAGTGTTTCTCCCCTCCCAATGTTTCTTGGTTTATTACCATCACTAAATCTCTTTTCCCCATGTACAGTATAATTTGGGTGGAGGTGGGGACAAAACATGACTAATTTTTACCTTAAAAGAAAAATAACTTGGCAGTCAAGAGAAAATTGATGGCGACACTCTTGGCAAACAGCATTCGTAGCCCCAACACTGTGAGGGACATCATATTCACCTTCTCCGTGTGAACTGTGATTGAACAAGAGTGAAGATGGTCGCATCATGAGAAACTAAATTGCCTTCTACAACATCAGCAACACTGACCCCACATCACCATGGTTCTTCCTGGCCTGCCCGCCCAGCTTGGTGCCAGGTAGTGCTCAGTGACCTCAGGCTGCTGCTCCCACCTGGCCAGGCAGCTTTGGAAACCCGTGCTTGCAACCAGGCAAGTGCTGCTGGGACGGTCAGAGGCTGCGGGGAACCAACTGAGCTCCGGATGCCTTGTGTTTTCTTTTGAAATCTAATGCTTTTCAGTTCCAGTTGACAAGGACAGAGTTTGCTTTGACCCTCAATTCTGAAACTGGCCCTTTGATTTGAACTAACCTTTTGATTCATGGCAGCTCTCTGGAGTTTGTGTCACGTTTTCAGGTTTTAGATGATCTGGAACAAACAGCAGTGGTCAAGGTTACATTGGCAACCAAGATGCTTAGAGGATTTCAGGGTTTGGGAACTGGAGGAGACTTTAGGCAAGTAAACTGAAGACCAGAGTGTGCAACTTAGTTAAGGCCACACAGCTGTTTACACAGCAAGTATACTTCCTGAAAGGGATATTTTGGGCACCATGAGGCCAACATCCAGACATGCTCTAATATGGAGGTAGAACTAGTATTTTTAGCCCAATGATAGGATGGGATGCTGGACTAGACTGTATAATGAACCTTCAGAGCCAGAGTCTAGTAATAGGACAGTCATGTGTATGAAAGGGACAGTGGTTAGTGAAAATGAGAGATGGGGCTGAAATAAGATGGCCTTTATCTTAGATTCTTGCTAGGGGTGCAGAGCATTTCCTTCCTGGTCAGAGGTAAGCACCTTGCACCTTTTTTCCAGCATGATGTTAAATTGAAAATAATCTGTCTAGAGTTCCCATATTTAACTTCTTCTTCCCCCAACTTTTCTTCCTCACAGTCTACATCCCTTTGAGGCCAGATACCTACCAAAAGAATCTGTCTTCGACTCAAAGTCAGTGGAGCGCACAGTTTCATTGTTGTGTTGAACTGAACACGTGACTGAATTTGAGTCCTCATACTGACCGAGCTTGACAGCACTGTACTTCCCGCTGGGAGAGATGACAATAGCAGGGTCAAATTCTGCTATCTTATTGGATGATTCGAGACTTATATGTACATTTTTGGGATAGAAATCTTTCACCAGGCAAGCAACGTTTGTTCCATTTTTCATGATGAAAACAGATGGCTTGGTGGGCGGCTGAATTCCTGTGAATATAATCATGTTATTTCATGAGATGATTATTTGCAACTTTGTTAGAGTTAAACAATAGTGGTTACCTCAATTATCTGGGGGCCAACCACTGTAATCCAGAACTCCCTGTGTCCTATTAGTGGCCTGGCCTTGTTAGTACCTCCATGAAAAAAGGCTCAAGTGAGAAGAAATGAGGGGTAGTTAGATTGACTTCTAGTTAAGAGCTAATAAGAGATAAGAGTTGGAGGCAGAGATAGAAAATCTCAACTGCAAAGAAATTTTTGAATCATCTGGGTTTCAATTATGTACAATTTATTAATCAATCCTTTGAACAACTGAGGTCAGGCTGAACATCCCCACCAGTTGGTTTATTTTAAATTAAAAAGTCCTGTGAGGGAGATTAGGTCAGGGGCTCATGCTTTGCATTATGCCAATTAAAGAATCAAGGGTCTGAGAAGGTCTGCATAATTGGTTAAAAATGCTCTGAGAATGGCTGTCTTGGAGTCACTGCAGGGTGGAGTACCCATTTAAAGGACTGGAAAGGGTCTGCTGAAGTTAAGCGGTATATCTCTTTGCCTTTAGGTGAATATTTAACACATTTATAGGAAACTGATTACAATACAATTTCCTTTGAGTCCATCTCTCCCTCTCTCTCCCTCTTTCTCGCTCTCTCCACCCCTACTCTGTTTTGTCAGGGTCTTGACATGTAGTTCAGGCTGGCCTTCAAATCGCTATGTAGCCCAGGCTGACCTTGAGCCTCCTGCCTTAGCTTCCCAAGTTCTGGGATTTCAGAAGTGAACCATCTTCTTTGAGTCTTTAATCAGAAGACAATGATTATCATTCTCAGGCAGAACTTACAGACTAAAACCGGTTTAAGCTATTTCTTCCTCTATTCCAAGAGGAGCTGTTGAATGTTGGTCCCAGTAATTGGGTCCCCTACTGGCCTTCTCTTTTTTCATGCTTCACCTTAAACTATCATTTTCCTACTACTCTGTGTATGCAACTTTTTCTTTGCTGAAAACTGAAAGTCTTGAAGCTTTGAGAAAGGTAGTAATGATTCTTTCACACTGTGCCTTATTGAAGTCTCTGAATTGTGATAAATTTTGTGTCCATGGAGGCTTACTTGGATTCTTAAGCTATCTTCAAAATAACTGTTAAAGAAGAGCCTTGCTAGTACCTGTAATCTGGAAAGACAACTGAACTATACATGGTGATGTGTGTATATTTCCAATCTTAATATTTATTTTTGATTTGCAATATTAATTGCTTCTGTGCACATGGCTCTTTATAAATTTGGAGACTTTGGCTTCTTGGTATCAACTGAAAAAATATGTTGAATTCTACTGTACTTTTTTTTCCCCCCTATACTCTGTAACCAAGACTTTGGCTTGTGGTTTAGCTCAGTTGCTACAGTGCTGCTCTGCACTCCCTGAGACCCTGGGTTTGATCCCCAACACCACAAAAATGGGAGAAGGATGTGGCAATCCACTCCTGAAGCAATCCTGAAACAATCAGCCATTGAAAACACTACATATGGTCTCTATGAGTTGGACTCAACGCTACAGCACCTAACAACACAACAATAATCAAGACCTTAGGCATTATTAAACAGGAAGTCTTGGTAATGAATTTGTAAACAGAAAAGAAATGATTTTTCTAATGCTCTACCCTGAATTTGGCTTTGAACCTCAGCTGTGAGGGCCATGATAGTACACCTATAACCAGTTCAGTTGGTTATAATTGGTTGAGAGGAAGTGATTGTTAGTCAGGAAATTCTGCTGATCACTACTCTGTAAATGGACCATGGCTAATCAGGGGTTTCCTAGGGAATAAGCTATTCAGAGAAGCCCCTGCATCACTACAGCATAATTCTCCTTTTTTTTTTTTTTCTTATCCACCAAGAAGCTCACCTGAAAGAATGGATTCTGTTTGGGTCACTCACAGCAAGAGATTCATTCTTATGCATCTGATTTTTTTTTTTTTTTTTTTTTTTTTTTTTTTTTTTTTTTTTTTTTTTTTTTTTTTTTTTTTTTTTTTTTTTTTGCTTTAGCTCTAGACAAGACAAGAAGGAAGATGGGGCTTTCTTTTCAAAAGGTTTTCCTGGAATGTGCTTTCAACCTATGTGAGAAAACCTTCACTGTTCTACTTTCTTGCATACCTGAAACCACTGATAGCAAAAGCTGATAACCCTAGCATTAACGGCTGGAAACCACAAGTCTGGATTACTTGCCTTTTCAGAACTGTGGCATTGCATGAGCTTGCCTTAGGTTTGAGATGTATTATGGTTAATTTTTTATGGGAGTTATGAGTTAGAAAGGAAATTTGTCCATAATAAACCAAAAGAAAACCAAACCAAAACCCCAAATTAAGCTCAAAGCCTTGTTGTTGTTGTTGTTCGGTGCATTCGAGTCGGTATCCGACTCATAGCGACCCTCATAGGGTTTTCAATGGCTGACTGTTTCGGGATTGCCTTGGGAGTGGATTGCCAGGTCCTTCTCCCATTTTTGCGGTGCTGGGAATTAAACTCGGGACCTCAGATACTGCAGCGCAGTATCTACCAACTGAGCCAAATCCCAGCCCTTTAAATATTTATTTGGACAATTAAGCTTTGCTTGGGATTTGTTTTTGTTTATTTTTATTTATTTTTGAGACAGGGTCTCACTAGGTAGCCCAAACTGGCCTTGATCTCATAATCCTCCTGCTTCAGTTTCCTAATTCCTGGGATTACAGGTGTGTACCACCACACCTGGCTGTTCATTTGGGATTTTAAAATGTAAATTTATCAAGCAGTTGTCAATCACTTTGGACTGGGGAGGTTAGTTTTGAATAATTTGAATAATATAATATAGATGAGAAGACAGATGTCTGAAGGGAATTCATACACAGATGACATTGAGTGCTGAACCTATTAGTCAGCATTTCAGGAAGAGCATAACGCACTGACTTCATAAAACATTTTTCTTAGACCCTTTTTCTAAATTAAGGTCTATATGTTCAAAGTAACTGAAAGAAAAGTATTTCATTTAATCCATTCTTTGGCATCATAGTAACCAATGAATTGAACCTTTTTCCTTTCCTTTTCTCTCTCTCTCTCTCTCTCTCTCTCTTTCTTTCTTTCTTTTTCTTATAGAATGTACTCCATGTAGTTGCCTTATGTATCCTAAGCTATTTTATGTTTGATTTAAGCCAAAATTTGAAGTCACGTAAAATTTAAGACAAAATTTAAATGAAAAATTTAACTGTTTATCTTTTAAGATATTTATTTCTCTCTTCTTATTCCATGAATACTTATATTTCAACATATGTTTCACATACATTTGTTTGGACAATTGTTATTTCCAACTGTCTCTTTTTATGATATTAATACAATGCTAAGATTATGTGCTGGTAAACAATACAAAAGTATATACCCTTCCTGAACAGTCTTTTCTTAATTTATAAACTTAGATATCATTATAGATTTGTGTAGAGTATCTTACTGGTCCCCTAAGAATTGAGACATCTATAGTAAATGTCACTCAGAATCTCAAGACTCTTTGCTAGTATGGGATTTAACTTAACCCCTAAACGTTTGCTCTGCCTGATTACTCTCACCAGGCTAATCACCTATCTCCAAAGCCTTCCAAGCTGCAGGATGTTTGTGGTTTGCAAGGAGACATGCACCCTGGTCAGCTTAACCAAAAGGATGTGTAAGGATTGAGCAATTTCCTGGCGAATTTGGGCCAAAGTGTCCCTGCCACTGTCTCCCCTGCACCTGAATTCTCCAAGTATTAGTGTAATTCTCTTAGGTTTCTTTGTGTTTTCTGGATTACTTGGAAGATTTAAGAAGTAAGTGGGAACTATAGTTTTAAAGTGCCTCTACCACTGTGGTGTCCGATCCTGTCAGAGCTTGGAATCTAAGCAGGGTTGGGCCTGGTTAGTACTTGGATAGGAGACCTCCTGGGAACACCAGGAGCTGTAGGTTTGGGAGACGGACCCGGCAACCCACTCCCTGTAAAAACCAATCGGTCATCGAAAACCCTGTGAATATCAGAGAAGCATTAACAATAGTATTTCCCCTGTTGTATATAGGATCACTATGAGTTGGACACTGACTGGATGGCACCTAACAACAACAACAACAACAACAACGTTTTAATATTTATATATTTAAACATAAAAGTAGTTACAGAGTTACTTCAGTACTCAGTGTCTTCACTCTGGACTGTACATAACTCCATCTCCTAGTTACAAATTAATGTACTTGCTATAATTTGTAATGTAAACTAGATGGCAGCCCCAATCCCAGGACTCAAGTTATACATAGAAATATAGTTAAAAAAAATCAACTCGAGGGGCTCCACAAAGAGTTTGGTGCTAGTTCCAAAAAACATCTGTTGGTTATCCCACAACTGCATTGTGATGTTGCTTTACAGGTAACCAGCCTGGGGCTGGCCCTGGGGTCTGCTGAACATCTGTGCCCTGCCTCCCAGGTTGCCTTTTAGCGTAGACACTCCACAGCTCTGAGAACTACAAGGCTGCCCTGGAAAAGACAGGGGGTTGAATGCATAGTCTCAGTTTCCCTTTGAAGCTAATAATAGTTGAATGGCTAGATAGGAAAGTGAGCACAAATTCCCCATCCAAGAGGTTCTGGGACAGAACTGAGACACAGGAGCAGAGAGTGACAGATGACTGCTAGCTTCCTTCAAGATGGAAAATTTAGCTCCTAATTTATTGAAGACTTCCCAAGAAGAACACAATAGTTTGATGTAGGGATAGAGCACTGAATATTGACATTTATTATAATGAATTCAGGGCAAGGAGAGGAGAGTTTAGAAACAATTCTTGTTCCCATACACTGCTTCCCTTCTCTTGGGTTACAAATGCTGCTTTTTGATCAGAAACCTAATTTCCCCTCCATCACTCAGAGTGAGTTACACAATAATAACGAATCTGTTTTCTAAATCCCTGAGCCCAATAAAAGGCTTTCTAAGGATCTGAGGATTGAATACGAAATTGGTTGCTGTTGGGCGAGCCTGCTAGTGCTGTGTGTCATGAATGTAGTTCAGAGAAGCCAGTGTTTACTTTGGATTGCTTATTTTTGTTATATAATTTCTCCTAGCTCTGGATCCAGAAACAGTCTTAGGGATGGATAATAATCATGTGAAATAGAACTTAAAGACCATATGGATTACTCATCTTATCACTGAAAGTCAAGGGTAGATCTAGAACCAGGCAAGAGAGAATGACTGCTGTGTAGGACCATTATTTGTTGCCAAGACTATAAGGCCTAGGGCCTTGATTTGAAATTTTCCCTTCCCTCCCTGAGCTTTACCTCATCATATTACACTCCATCACTGCAGGTTAAAATCAGAGAAACAAGCAGAGTATCATTGGGAAGTATGGTCAGTGTCCCGACAGAGAGGCTAAACATCAGTTTCATCAATTTCCTTTTTCCCTAAGATTCCCAAAGGCAGAGCCTCAAAGATTTGGTTCTAACACTGCAGATAATTCTGAATTTAAAGTGGAAATGATTTAAAGGGAAAATGAAACACAATACTTTTTGCTCAGATGCAATTTGCCAAACATCAATCAGACTGCAATCAGCTACAACATGATTGTTTCCCTCCTTCTTTCCATTGCTCTAGTATCTCTCTCCTTAAATATAAGAAAGCTTAACAAATTCCACTATTTCCCCAAAAGCAATAGGAAGGAAGAACCCCTACAAGTTTATATTATCCTTTGTAAGGCAGGGGCTGGGATTTGGCTCAGTTGGTAGAGCGCTGCGCTTCAGTCTCTGAGGTCTGGAGTTCAATTCCCAGCACCGCAAAAGTGGGAGAAGGGCCTGGCAATCCACTCCCAAAGCAATCCCCAAACAGTCAGCCATTGAAAATCCTATGAGGGTCGCTATGAGTTGGATACTGACTCGACGGCACCTAACAACAACAACAATTGCAAGGCAGAGACCATGTTGACAATATTGGTCACTTTTAGCCATACCACTTTTGTGTACATTTCCCTCGCTTCTTTATTTCCTCTAGATTTAGCAAAATCCATATCTAACCATCTAAGAGGTACTGTCTGCTCCACTGGACCTGACACTTTGGAAAACATTTGAAAGACTATTGTTCTTTGGCCCGCTCCCAGTGATTGTTGGCAGCCAAACTACCTGAATATGGCCCCTGGATTTCTACACACTGGATCAGGCTACCAACAGACACTGTCTCCAGGAAAGCATCATTACTCCTGTTATTCTGGACTGGGTGGCTGTGTTTCTACATCAGATGTGGGCTCCTGAGCCCTTGTGCAGAGTCCCCAGATACAGGGCCAACAGAGGAGGTGAAGCTATAAGTGTTCTCTGGTGAAGTAGGCTAGGATGGAACGCCGGGAATCATTTAGTCCCAACCAGCCACACTGGTTTAATTCAAGTCCTCAGAAAAAAAAAAAAAAAAAAAAAAGATGCAAGGGGCAAGATTGGAGAAAGAGATAGAGACAGAGAAGGAGTAAGCAAGCAAGAGAGAATTTATTTTACCTCCTTTCATAATGTGTTTCTTCTTTCTAACCCTCCTTCATTCTTTACTGTGCCCATGACTCTTCACTCATCAACAGAGGAGAGACCATTCCTCACCTAGCTCTTACCTCTTCCGTGGTCCTACTCTCTGAGACCAGGGTATCAAAGCCAGAAGCCTGACTTAGAGATTTTTTAGGTAGTTGTAGAAAATTTACTAACACTAAGCCTCAGAATAGTTTCTAATCATATGCAGAATATTTTGTTAGGAGAAATCTAACACATTTGCCCTCAGATTTTACCACTATTCTTTGCAATAAGTTTCTAATTTAGAACCTCCAACTTCCCAAGAATTGCCACTCATTCAGTACTGTGTTTGTTGTTTTTGTAGGGTGCTGTTGAGTCAGGTGCAACTCATAGTGACCCTATGTACAACGGGATGACATACTTCCTGACATGGTGCCATGCCTGGCACTATGTCAGTGCTTCTTTGCTACTTACAGGGTTTTCAATGGCTTTTTGGGAGTTGGCTGTCAGGTCCTTCCCCCAAGCCCACCTGTTTTTCCCAGCTACAACAACTCTAAGGCAACATACACACTGAGCTGTGGTCATTTGCTTGGTTCCACAAGGAGTTGAGTCCCAATACCAGAGCTGAGCTGAGCTGTTAACAGTACTATGCTAGGCATCAATACACAAAAACCTTGCTACCTATTTTCCCTTGTCAGTCTAGTTCATCTGTTTGGAACTTCATGAGGTATTATTAGATCCACCTCACAGATAATGTTGCTGAACATACAAGTGGTTAAGACAGGGAATGTTGTCTTAGGCCTCTTGGCTTCTGGATCCCAGTTTCCATCCACTGAGCCAGCATAATAGGTAATAAGACCAGAAGTAGCTTCAGCTGTCGCTTGTCCAAACCTCTGCAATCACACGAGGACTAATTAAGAGATGCATAGAGTGTTGTTTTGATCTCTTGCCAGTGCTTTTTATCATGAAATCACAGAATTTCAACTGGGTCACAGGACAGTCACACCACTGGACTTCCCTGCTTTTCCTACCCCATTATTTCTTAGAACTTGTCTAGAGGGTTCCTCAGAATCATATTGTATTAGAGCCAGAAGAAACCTTGGAAATTCTTCAGCTTAACCACAGGGAAACTAGGGTTCATTGAAGTCATAGGGATCCTCAAAGATAAGGATTGAAACTTGGTCTCTGAATTCTTAGTTTAACATGTCCCTTGTTACACCTCACACCCACCTCCTAGAAGGATAATGGTGAGGGTCTTGTCATAGTCATGGCCTAGAGCTGTATGTGGTGAATGTACAGGTATTGACCAAGCTGCTTCTCTTGAGTCTGCAGGCAGAGGGAAGATAATGAAGATGACTCAGGAAGGATACTGGATTAAGAGGGCCAGCTGAAGCACATCCTGGACTTTATCAGAAATTTCAATTCCTGCTCCTCAAACAATACCTTGTTTCCCTTGTTCAATTATTTTCTGGAAAAAAAATTCAACAACCTGAGAACTATCTACCAATCTGGTGACTTAGGGAAATATGTAGCAAAGACAATTACCAAAGAAGGAAAAGTGAGTTACTTATATGGTTCTACCTTCAGATGCATCTTGTATTTTGGACATGTTGTCAAGAGGGACCAAACCCTGGAGAACAACATCATGTTTGGGAGAGTGACACAAAAAAAGGAAGACCCTCAACTAGATGAATTGACACCGTGGCTGAAATAATGGGCTAAAACATAAAAAAGATCATGTGCCTAGCACAGTGTCAGGGAGGGTTTTGTTCTATTGGACACAGGATCACTATGAGTTGGACCTGACTTGGCAGCATCTCACAGCAACAGCAACACCTTCAGATATGTCTCTTTGCCAAAGATCAGTGTGTCTCTGCATATGATAAACCTAATCAAAAAATGACTTTGCTTTTCTCTTTAAGGCTGCCCTGGCCCTGGTTGCCAAGTCACAGGGCACACATCCATGGGATTTTCTGTCCCATCTGGCCTAACCTCTTTTCTCAGCTGTCTTAGAGGCCATCATTCGGCAAAAACAGGAGGACTCCCATGTTACATAGGAACCTAAGTTTTTTCCATCATACAGTCTGACAGGATTTGTCCTCTGAATGAGGGATGAATGTAGACTGAAAGGAGAATTTTGGTTTGATCAGGAGTAATAAAAGGCAGGATGCTGGTCAAGAGTCCTGGTTCTTGACCTATGGGCAACATGGAGGTGGGGCAAAACCTTCGTATGTACTTCACTCAATCTAACCTTGGAGGAATCCTATTTCATATCCAGTCAGAACTTTACTTCATTGCCAACCATTGTGCAGCAGTCAGACTTCCCAGTGAAAAACAGATGTAGATTTTTTGGTCCATTTTAGTAATATATACATGAATACCAATTTTTTTTTTTTTTTTTTTTTTTTTTTTTGCAGTACTAGGGGTTGGACCTAGGGTCCTGCACTTGCATGCTCTGCAAGTGCTGAACCACTGAGCTGCACCCCCAGCCCATTTTTTTACTTTTTGAGACAGGGTCTCACTAAGTTATGCAGATTGCCTCTGGTCTAGAACTTGTGATCCTCCAGCCTCCGCCTCCTGAGCTGCTGGGATTACGGGTGAGTGCCACTGTGCCTGGCTCAATACCAATTTTTTAGCAAGTTTTAATTCCACACTCACACTTAGAAGTGATAGGTAAACGAGCTTTTGTTATATGTAAAAATTGGAGTCTATGAGATGGCCTGTATGTCACCAAAAACCAAGGAAGGTATAAACATTTTCAGATCAGTTTAGAACCTATGACGAACTGTAAGTCATATTTTGAGAATCACTAAAAGGGAGGGTACTTCTCAGCTGTAGTGAAGTAGAAAGATGCCAGAAGATCAGAAATCTAGTTTTAACTCTGTTTCTCACTGAGAAGGTAATCTTGGCCAAATTCCTGAAGTTGCCTGAGCTCTGTCTCCTCTATTATATGAAGATAATTATCTTCTGTATTGGTAGGTTGTAAGATAAAATGGAAGGATGTATACAAAGAATTCTGTAAACTGGGAAGCCCCAATGTAATTATTAGAGTGTTTATTAGGTTTAGACTCAGAGAAAATAAGTTTTACTTGAAGTGAGAGAGATGTAATTTCCCCAAGAGCAGAGCTCCCTCGTGGGAAGGATTGCTGCAGTGGCAGAGCAGATTCCTATTTTTTGGTGTTCTTTGAGATGAGGATGGTGCCCACTTCTTAGGGTTATGGGTGAGGATTGGAATCCAGGTTTCTTTCCCCCTTGATCTTTTCTCTAAGTCAGTATGACTTCCACTCCTTCCTCCAGTCTTCACTCTCAAATCGGAAAGTAGAAGTCCTTACCACAGACTACAAGCCACTCTTCCCCAACCCCCTTGCCAAGCTGACCTCATCTTCAAATTCCCTCCCTGTTAGTCTCTTTCCTCCAGCCAGCCAGCCTTCTGACTGTTCTCCACCCACTCCAGGCCCCACCATGACCCTCTGCGTGGAAGTACTCTCCCTCCACATAGCTGCATGGCTCACCCTTCCACCTCCTCTGGTCTCTGCTCAAAGGTCACCTCTCCAAAGAGGACTCCACGACTCTTCTGTTTAAAATTGCACACTGCTCCCTTTGCTAGTACTGTTTATTCTCCTTCTCTGCTTTTCTTTCCTTCAGAGAGGTTATTACCACCTAAAATACTATATATTTTACCCTCTGTCTTTTGGCATTAGAGTGTGCTCTAACAAGGCATGAATGTCTGTCTGTTTTGTTCATGCCAATTTCTGAGTACTGAGAATAGTGCTTGGCACAAAGCGACAGTGACATATGACAGATTGCAGAACTGGGAACCAGATTTGGCTCTGTAGGTTTCCATGTTACTCCCATTTCTATTTTCTTTTGCCTTACACCACAACTGACTTGTCCTCTGATTGACTGATTGATTCACTCCTATAACAAACAGTTATTTTGTGTCTTTAGTGTATTTGTGGGTAAGGTAAGGAAAATTCAGTCTTTGCCCTCGTGGATCAAGGGAGGTAGATTATAAATCAGCATGCAATTTTGGGTGGACAAGAAGAATATAAATGCTAGAGCGGGAAAAGGAGTCTGTGGAATGACAGGTTGGAGAAGACCTCATTGGAAGTGACATTTGAGTAGACACCTGGAGAAGGAGGGAGAGAAAGTCACACAAGTCCCTGGGAGAAAAAGTAGAGGCTCTGCAGTTACAAAGGCTCCTTTCTGGCAGATGCTCGTCACAAGGTTGAGAAACTACCAAAGGTGCTGGGCCAAGGGCTTGTGGATGGAAGAAGTGGGAGAGTTATATCTGTGGCTTTGGACATGTTACCAAATTCAGGATTTTCTGGACTTTTTTTGGGGGGGAAGGGAGAAGCTCTGATCATTGTCTAGACCTTCCTGTGTTTAGGGGCTCTCAGGCTCCAGGGCTGTAATGTGAGGGATGGGCCCATCCTGGCTTCTCTGGGGGAAGGAGAAAGGCTCTTTGGGGAACTGATTTTGGTGGGTGGTGAGTCCCTCCTCAATGAAGAAGGCAGTAGGGATAGAGGCGGAAAGGTAAGCAATGTACCTGTCATTTCAGATTCTGCTGCACCTCATTAGAGTTCTGAGGGAGAAACTAGACCAAGGGGAAAGACCTTCCCTGTGTTTTTACTGCAAATGGAGCTGTATCCCTGATAGAAGAGCAGGGATATTAAGAACACAGATTCTAGCATTAGACAGGTAATTCAAATGATGGCTTTGCTAAGCTGTGTGATTTTGGGGAACCCCTCTGAGATTCCCTCTCTTGATCTATAAAACACAAGTCATGGTAACTAATTCTACATCATCATTGTGAGAACCATAGAAATGACATTTATAGTGCCTAGTGCAATGGCCTGACACAAGGCAGACACTCAAAAAAGTGGTAGTTGACATAAAGATGATGTATAATATGCAGCTTTTTAAGTCCATCTCTTGGCCCACTTTCGTGAATATGTTCCTGATGACCGTGGCCCTTTTCTAAACTCCTGCAGTTGTTACTATCAGTAACACATATTTATATTCTGGTACTTTATTGCCTGCAACTTTGGCCTCTTCTATTTTTTGTTTCTTATGAAATTATAGTGCTGGAAGATGAGCCCCTTACCCCTCACCAGGCTGGAAGGCATTCAAGAATCGACTAGGGAAAAGTTGCTTCCTCAAAGTAGAGTTGACCTTAATGATGGGAATGGAGGGAAACCCCTGGGACCTCCTTTTGCTGATGTGGCATGACTCAAAGTGAGAAGAAACACAGTGGTTGCAACATTAGGCTCAAACATAAAAAGATTGTGCACACAACACAGTATTGGGCACTGTTCTGTTGTATATAAGGTCACTATGAGTCAGATGCAGCTTGATGGCATCCAACAAAATATTCTGTTTTTTATAAAGTTAAGTGGTATCCCCAGGTTAGTCTACACAGAGGGCTAAAAATGTGTAGTGGGGGATTTGTGCCAGTGGGTTTAGATTTTTTTCCCTCTTGGTACTGGGGGTTGAGTCCAGGGCCTCACACAGGCTAGGCAAGTGGTCCACCACTCAGCTGTACCTTTAAATAGTAAAAAAAAAAAAAAAAATTCAAAACAGGATCTCGCTGAGTTGCACAGGCCACCTCTGGCGTTGAACTCATGATCCTCAGGCCCCAGCCTCCTGAGTTACTGGGATTACAGGCATATGCCACTGTGCCCGGCTAAAGTTTACCATCTTAACATTTGTGTGTGTGTGTGTGTGTGTGTGTGTGTGTGTGTGTGTGTGTGTGTGCGCGTGTGCGCGCGCTTGAATACTGTGGGGTTGAAACCAAGGTCTTGTGCATGGCTGTCAAGTGCTATGCCACTGAGCTGAGCTCCCAGCACCTGTGGCTGTGAGTTTGTATAGACCAGTTCTGTCAGCTTTATGCTAGCTGGGTGTCCTGCAAATAAAAACTTGAAAGAAGCTCCTGAGGACAGAAAGTTGGCTTTTGAGAAGTTAAAGGCCTGAGTTTGCAGTGATGCCACTTTAGTCCAATGTTGTTGTTGTTGTTAGGTGCCGTTAAGTCGTGTCCAACTCATAGTAACCCTCATAGGGTTTTCAGTGGCCGATTATTTTGGGATTGCCTTGGGAGTGGGTTGCCACATTCTTCTCCCATTTTTGTGGTGCTGGGAATTGAACTGGGGACCTCGGAGACTGCAGAGCGGCGCTCTACCAACTGAGCTAAATCCCAGCCCAGTCCAATATTAGTTGGCTAAAAAACGCACCATCAAAGATATTCTGGAGTCCCCGTACTCTTGATCATTGTCATT
Source organism: Pedetes capensis (assembly GCA_007922755.1). Taxonomy (NCBI): domain Eukaryota; kingdom Metazoa; phylum Chordata; class Mammalia; order Rodentia; family Pedetidae; genus Pedetes; species Pedetes capensis. Next base: position 70,487 of record VMDO01000689.1, on the reverse strand, counting down.
TGAAAGCATGATGGATGGAAGGTACCTGGCTCAGTGTTTCTCAAATTTTAATTAATCATGTCTTTTTTGGGGGGACAGAGGCTCATGTTCATTTGTCACAATTTGCTAAATAAATTTCCATAAATTTACTCACTTTTTGACTTAAAATATAATTAAAAGGAAACTTTTAATCATATGGACTTGATCCATTTGTCCTATTCTGGTATACATTAAAAAATAGAGCAACTCAAATGAAATATCTACTTACCATCTAAAATCCTGTGCTCTGCACTTCACCCCCAGGAAGCCACAGGACCCAGTAAGTCAGTGCACAGGGAAATTGATTCATTAGGAAGAGCTTGGTGAACAAAGGGAGACTGGGGGAATCTTTATTGGGAATGTGGACAAACTATTACTTTAGTGAGAAATTTTAAAGTCACAGAAGATTAAAGGCAAGGACCTGAATTACTTGAATTTACAAAACTTTACTAAGATTTTTATTTTTATTTTCTTGTTTTTTTAAATTGAATTTCTGTGCTCTGACTTGGCTGGCATAATTTTGAGTCTCTCTCTTTCCCTCTACATGCAAAGGCCTTGCCCCACTTCTCCCATATGTGTGAGGTCTGGGAATGCCCAGCCAGGCCTGAAGTTCTCCTTCCTCTGCTCTCACTTTGCTTCCTTCACTTCATACACCCTCAACTGTCCTTGGCTATTCTCTGAGAGGCACCTACCACATTATACTCTTCTATGTTACGGATCTAGAGTTGCCTCTTCCATCCTTCTCTCTCTTCTCTCCCTCTTCTTTCTCTCTCTCTCTCACCTTTCTTTCTCTTTTCTTTTCTTTCTTGAGACTGGGACTCACTATGTAGCCTATGCTGGCCTAGAACTCATAATCCAAGTGCTGGGATTATAGGTGTGGGTTGCACACACTGCTAGAGCATTCTTTTAATCTTGGAAAACCCAAGCTGAATGTCAAGGCATGAGGAAAGAGTGTGTTATTTCTTTTCTAGTAGAGAGTTCCAGGCAAATGTGGGGGCCATTGACCCTTACTACTAGACTTCTGTAGGGCCTTTGTAATTTTTTTTTTCTTATTACATTCTCTGGTGTAGGATTAATATCCTCCAACCTGTAGCCATAGCGTTGTCATGTCCGATCCCACCTGATCTCTGAAGCTAAGTAGGCTCCGCCTGGTTAGTCCTTGGATGGGAGACCATCTGGGAATGCTAGATGCTGCAGGCTAGGGAGAATGACCTGGCAATCCACTCCCCAAAAAATCTGCCATTGAAAATCCTATGAATAACAGAGAAGCACTGACAATAGTGCCAGGCATGGCACAGTGTCAGGGAATGTTTCATTCTGTTGTACATAGGGTCACTATGAGTCAGATCTGACTCCACGGCACCTAACAACAACCCAACTGGAAGCTGCTACCAGATGGAAACCACTCTCTTATTTTTTTCTTTTTTTTAAAAGCAAGACATCACTGGATTCAAATAACACTTAAATAACAACAAAAGACATCTTCTTGTGTCTTAAGCATAATCCTTCAGCAGCTTTAGTACCATATCCTCATAGTGAGAAAAATAAACAATATTAAGTCCTTAGGGAGCTGCTCCTGGCTGTGTCCCACAGACTGTAAAGCAGAGGGGTTCCTGACCCCCCACAGGTACTCTTGGCCTATTAGGAACCAAGCAGACCAGCAGGAGGTGAGCAGCAGGGGAGTGAGTAAAGCTCCAACTCTACTTACAGCTGATCCCCATTGCTTGAATCAGCCCCAAACCACCACCCATCCAGCAGTCGGGAAAAATTGCCTTCCATGAAACTGGTCCCCAGTGCTAAAAAGGTTGGAGACCACTGCTTTAAAGCATTTCTCATTTGGAGCACTAGATACTTCATTCAGCTCAGAATCTGTTCTCACTGGGAACCACAATGTTGTATATTTCTAGTAACAGCTTCCATCTGCAGCTCAAACAACCAGAAATGAGTGTCTGCAACACCTTCCTTCCTTCTAAAGAAAATGTAGTGACACAATTTGTAGCAAATGACCACTTGCTTTTGCCTCAACCTCCCCAACCCCCCTCTACTTCTGCCCATGCCCCCAACACCGACTCAGTTCTGTAGTCTCCTAGGAGTGCGCATTTGGCCTAGGCAAGGTCAGAACTGTTTCCATCTGGAGTCACTGTGACACTGTCACCCAGAGTCAGGTCCGCCCCACTCCAGGTTCATTCTGACTCTCTGCTCAAGGTATTAGACCAGCAACTACATGGTTCCTACACCCTCACCTGAGTCCTGGGCAGGGACAGAATTTGCTCAAGTTTGTCTGAGCTGTATCAGTACTTTTACATCCCCCAAATTCTATTTTTTATGCAACACCTCCCCCCAACTTCTATGGAGGAGTTAACCATAGTTCACCTCTTTCCAAGAGTCACTATTATACCACAATAGGTGTTACTAGAAGCTGGGATTTAGTTCAGTTGATAGTGTACCACTCTGGAGTCTCTGAGGTCCGAGGTTCAATTCCCAGCACTGCAAAAATGGGAGAAGGACTTGGCAATCCATTCCCAAGGCAATCCCAAAACAATCAGCCATTGCAAACCCTGTAAGAGTCACTATGAGTTGGGCAAGACTTGACAGCACCTAATAACAACAACATAGGTGTTACTACTGCCCCTTTCACATTTCTCGATACTTCTGCCTCCTTAGATGGAAGATCCCTTAACCCCAAATTCCAGAAAAGTGTTACTTACTTGGTTCCACAGTCACTTGGGTTCCTTGGCCAAAGACCAGCTTGTCTGTGTTACACTGCTGTTGAGGGCGTTCCAAAAACCTCAGCAGCGCTTCTGCCTTCCTTCTTCCTGTTAGTGTTAGGGCTGGAGGGTCTTTTGGGCTCAGCTGATGGCACTTACTGCTCGTCCAACTGTTCATGATGATTTAACAACTGCAGATTGGAACAGATTTGCTTTCGGGAGGCTGTTGTCTGAAGAGTAGCTGGAGCCCATATTCCCATGGTGAGTGTTTCCAGCACAGTATACTTACAAAGTTCTCTCTGCTGCAGCTGTCCATTGTTTTAGATTTTTCTCATTTCCTAGACCCACGCCTAACCCTCAGTCTTGAAAAGCTGGTGCTGTCAAGGTGGTTGGTCTTGGGTCCATGACTACTGCAGAGTCAAAGCCTTTACCATCACTGTGTGGCTTTAAGGTCAGAACATGCATGGTCCACCAAAGGGAGACAGGGTCGTATACAGCACTGGTCAGGTCCAGGTGAGTTTCAGCCCAGTGAGCTTTAGAATGACCAAATGTGGCTGGTCCACAAACAAATCACTCTCTTTAAATCCACTTTCCCAAACTGCAAAAGCAAAGCCCTCAGGCAATTCTCTGTAGGGTCTTGAGTTGAGAAATTCCATATGAAATGGCTACATTGCTTTTTATGCAGTAGAACCGAATGAAAGCGATACAAGGATCATTTTTAACAAAATACCTTTTTGTATTCTGCACATGTGCTGTAAAGTTAAAAGTTGAAATGACATTTTCAACAAAACTGAGCATGGTGGAGCATGTCTGTAATCCCAGCAAGTTGGGAGGTGGAGGCATGAGGATCATGAGTTCAAGGCCAGAGGCAGCCTTGCAACTTAGCAAGACCCTGAGTCAAAATGAAAAATAATAAAAAAGGACTAGGGGTGCAGCTCAGTGGTAGAGCACTTGCCTAGTATGCATGAGATCCTGGGTCCATCCCTTCAGTACTGAAAAACAAATAAATAAAAAAGGAAGGAGGAAAGATGGGAAGGAAGGAAGGAAGGAAGGAAGACGAGAGAGAGAGAGAGAGAGAGAGAGAGAGAGAGAGAGAGAGAGAGAGAGGGAGAGAGAGGCAAGACAATTTCACCTAGGGAACAGAAGTCAGTAAGAGGCCCAACAGCTGGGGTCATCTCCCCTTGTCCAGTCAACTTCCTGGTGTGCCTTCTGGACTACACAGCAAGGAGAGGTAGCTTCCTGCTGTGTTGAGTCCTGTGGCTCCAGATCCAGACTGGGAATTTCCCAGCCAAATGCCACTTTTGCCCCTGCTGTTTTTGTACAGGCGTCTGTAGGTTTTGTATCACTGTGGTCATATAGTCCCTACTCACAGTGCTATAGAGATTTACAAAAACCTCCCCTGGGCTTCGCACTGTAGGCCTCTGAGAACCTCCCAAAGCCAGATGTTTTCTGCAAGTCAAGCTCCTGCAAGATCAAAGGGCTTGGCAGTTAGGGAGGGCCAGGTGTTTGCCCAGGCTCTTCTGCCTGAGGCTCTTCTGCCTGAAGGTCTTCTACCCTGCTGTCTGGATCTGTCCCAGGGTCGGTGACTAGAATGGACTTTTAGAAATTGTTATGTCCACTCCCATCTGTGATTTCTGGCCAGTCTTGCCTCAGCTGGTTTCCCACAGAGGCGTTTGTCCCATATCTGAAGATTTCATGTGGGTTCTACATGCTGTGGCTTAGGCAGAAAATGTTTGTGGTCAATGTAATTTCTCTTGTCACCTGCTAGGCTTGGACATCACCTCTGCCTGCCCTGCTTTACACTTGAATAGTGCTCCACAGTCTACAAAGGGCTTTCATGTAAATTTAAAATTTTATCCTCTCCATTGACCTCTCAGTTGCTTAATTCATAGCCAACAGCCCATATGGTGCTTTGTGAGTTAGAAAGGCAACCCGCTGGGTAAATGCAGAGGCAGCCTCCAGGTCAAGCTTGGCAAACAGCTCACACTTTTGTGGGCTTTATAAAAAGTATCCCTCTCCCCAGATGCTGCTGTTTTGTACCAGAGCCTCACCTACTCCAGCAGAACAGGAGCTGAATTTTAGCCTGACTTATCTCCTTGGCCCAGAGCCCTTGTGGGGAGCACAACCTGAGCAACCACAGGCAGTGGTCCTGGCCAAATCCAATTGACCCGTTTTAGTTATATTCTTATTTGACTTCTGATTTTTGGTCCAGTCATGTCCTTGAAACTTTCTTTGAGGCTGTCAAACACTAGTCTGGTTTGCTCTTGATCTCTGTGACTACCACTGAAAACAAGGCAATAAATAGATTCATCAAAAGTGATCTTATTAGATGTTAACCATTAAAAAGATAGTATGAGTTTTATTGTTGTTATTGTTTATCAAAAGGGAGCAGGATTGGATTAGCCAGGAGTGGTGGCACAAGCAACTCGGAGGTGAGTCAGGAGGACAGCAAGTTCCAGGCCAGAGCAGCCTTCATAATTTAATGAGACCTTGTCTACCAATAAAAACTTAAAAAAAAAAAAAGAGGCTAGGTGTGCAGCTCAGCAGTAGAATACTTGCAAAGTATGTGTGAGGCTCTGGGTTCAGCCCCCCTAATCCTGCAAAAAAGAAAAAGAAAAGAGGGTTGAGGAGCAGGATTGAAAAACAGTTAATATTCATACTTTCTCTGGAGCTTTTAGCAAAATCCATGGCTTAATTTAGGTATTACTATTTCATTTATGATCTTCATCTATATGTATCTGCATCCCTCCCCATATACTCTAAACAACTTCATCTCTATATATGAAGTCTAACATTCTTTTGCTGATTTAAAAAACTTGAAAATGAGGAAAAGAAGATTTGTTATTGCCTCAATAACAAACAATGTAAGAAGAAATGACTTTGGACAGAAAGCAGGAAAATATGGGTTTCATGGGTACGGCCAGATGAAAGTAAAGAACTGTATCTTCGACCTTTGAAGGTAGCTGGTATGGCGTGCTATTTGAAATGGCAAGAAATGGATGGTTACTGTGTCAAGTAAGAAATTCAGCTCCCAATTCACCCATTTGACACTCACGGACTTCTTCCTAGTGCTCATGTACAGGCTTTCCTAAAAAGCAGCCATCAGCAATTGCCTTGACTAAAACAAGTTACAGGAAACAAAAAGTTGGAACCCCAATGAGAATGCAGCTGTTGTGTTTCCCGACTCTTCATTTTCTCTCCATCATGGAAGTCTACATCCAGATTCTTTGCCACATGACCTGGGAGGCCTTCCTGCGACAGGTGGAGTGCACATCCCATTCTATTGACATGGGTTTTTGCCACACTTTGATTCCGTGTCTATGGATGCAGGTGAAAGTGTTTCAGTTCCAAGCTGAGCCTCCAAGACATAGCCCATCATGGTTTTCCACCAGCATTTTTGAACTTCTACCTTCTAAGATGAGAACAGTATACCCCAAGGAGTCACTGCTACTTCACCTGGGCCCTACAATGAAGACACATAGACCAGAGCTGAACCCAGCTCACATCTTGGAGCTAAGTCCAGCTGACCTGAAGACCAGTGAGCAAAAGCAACATAGTAAGCAACATAGTAAGCAACTAAAAATGTAGGGTTGGTAAACATCATAGCAGAAATAGCTGACCACTATAGATTCTGAGTCTTGAGAGAATCTCAACCTTCGTATGCTTTTAATTCTGTACCTCCAACAATTGCAAAATTACATGCTTAGGATTTCTGGTGGGTTACTACTATCTTCAGAATAAAATGGTATAAAACACTAGACTTCTGCTCACTTAAACTCATATGCATTGAACAACTTCCTTTCTCAATGTTCCATGTTTTTTTCATACCTTTTGTCTTTGCCATATGATTCATTTTTCATGAAATTCCTTTTTCTTTCTTCTCCAATTGGTCACTCCACCTCCTTAAATTGTCTTCACTTTGTGGGTCTTAGATTAGCTATTGATGTCCCTGGGAAATGCAAAAGCCTACCCAATAATGGACTGTGTTAGATGCTTATTCTTCCCTGAATTTCCCATGGCATCTAGTGTTTATCTCCGTTGTTGCACTTAAAATCCTTCTTTTTTATCTCTCCTTTATTAGGTAGAGAGTTTTGAGAGAAGGAATTTGTCTTGTTCACCTCTGCGTACCTTGTGCCATCACAGAGCCTGACTCATTGAAGGTTCAGAAAGTGCCTTTGAATTCATTGTAGGAATGAGGTATTCCAGGTTCAGAAAGGATAAGCTAGGGAGCGACAGAGCCATAGCCACATCTTTCCAACACCCACTTCCTTCTTCATTCTCTGACACCAGGCTGCATTACCTTACATTTGTTTAGTGGTGCACAGCACCATTAGTTGTAAACAAATTGATTTTTAACATTAGCCGGGGTTAAGTATCATTGAGAATATTAATTTGTTGTGATTTGCTCCATACAATATAATATGTGCTAAAGCCAAAGAGAAATAAATTTTGGGTTGTCTACATAATTAGAGTATTCAAGTCACATTCTTTTTCACTAACACGAGTGATCAAGGACCAATTGTGCCTCTGATGATGAATCTTAGAATGTCACAACTGGCAGACACTTCAGGGATCTTATATTTACTCTGTTGGATTTTTAGATGTGAGAATCTAGAAATATCCAGAAAGGTTTTACAACTTGGACAGGACACCCAATTTCAAAAGATCATATAAGAAATCAGGTACCCATATCCCAGTGCAATGATCTTTTGGGTACTAGTGGCCAAAAAACCATGGATCTCTTAGGGATGGCCAGCTGAGAATTAAGAACTGTAACTTATTTACACAGTCTTCTTTGATCTTTTATTCAGGCATTTATGATGTGAAAGTCTTTCACTTCCCTAGATGATCTTCCCTGGAATGGTCATAGGATGGCCTGGGAAACCTGGCCTTTTCTTTCTCTATGGCTTTTCATTGTTCTATGAGATGCTTTTTTTGTGTGTATGTGGGAAAGAGGATGGGCAGACACAAGGTGGATGTATCTTGACGTTTGGCCACTCATCCTGAAGGAGGCTGAGCAGTTATCAGTACTAGAAAGGCTCATTTTTAGAGGAAAAGGGTATGTGGGGGGCCTGGGTACTCGTCCAGTTCTGGCTGGGACCAGGTCTTGTGCTTGGAGATTCAGAGCCCCTGCAACAAACTTATGGAGGCCTCAAATCAAATAAGGACTGGTTAGGGACATCCTCTAACCTTGAAATATTTGGGATTGTAGAGTTGGCACTAGTGTTAATTATCTCTATCTCTTGCTCTTGGTATTAACTTTTATAGTTTGAGGGTTTAGACAAGCTGCAATGTATTTGAAAGAGGAATAGTCTGTTTAAGAGACTTCAAACCATGTCCAGGGAGGAATAGGAAAAAAAAAAAAGGTGGAGGGAGTGTAGATCAAAGGAAGAAAGATACTGGGGGGGGGATTTGATCATAGTCTTCAGATATCTGTCAGGGAAGAGCTGGCTTATCAGAAGACAGATGGATTGTCATATCCATTTATGCATTCTATCAATTGCAATATGTTGGGCTGGTTGAAATATATGAGAAAAATCTGGCTTTACACAGATATGCAGTTCAAAAAGAAAGGGGTGTTTTAACATCCTTTCAGAAAATTGTGGGTTATAGTAGCCTTGATACTACACAAAAATTTGACAAGAGGTAGTTTCTTCAAGGTTAGTGACAATGTGGAATCTGAAACCATGCTAATGAACTTATCATATTCTGTTACATTAAAATATTGATCTTCTTGTAGTTTTCATGGACCTTTCACCCAGGCATGGTTTTTTAAACATCATCCATTGGTCACTTGGGAAATAATTGGTTCACTGAGTTAAGCAGCTTCCACAAATTGACACATTTTATTATACAATATCAAATGTCACAGTAATTAAAGGCATCACCACCAGTGTCTTTGAATCAGGAAAAATGTTTAAATATTGAGACGCCATCTAGATCACAGTGGCAGATATAGGTTTTCTAAGACTTTATTTTTGCCTGAAAGCTTAGGTTTTATCATTAGCAACAACTAGCTGTTTTGCTTGATGTGACTAGCTCAGTTTATTCATTTTCAAGAAAATGCCTGCTAAATACTCAAGTCTGAATGGCTATAGTCATCTGTCAGGATTCTTTCAAATAGAAATGGTATTTCCTGGTAAATGTGGCTAGTTTAGCTTGCAACTCAACTCCACAATGTTTCTCTTCAATATAACTATAATAATTTGGGATTTTATAGTAATGCTTTATGTATACTTCCAATTTTGTCACACAGAATAATAAAAAGGTATGGCCAAGGGTTGAGGTTTAATGAAAATACTGTCTTCCACTGCTTTTGTCAGTATTATGGCTGAATTGTGTCCCTACCTCTCCTTCATATGTTGAAGCCCTACCTATACAACTGGGAATGTGACTGTATTTGGAGATAGGGCTTTTTAAGAGGTTATGAAGTTAAAATGAGGCCATGAACATGAGCTCAAATCCAATATGTTTGGTGTCCTTATAAGAGGAGAAAGGTTGGATGTATAAGAGAAGAGACACCAGAAATGTGTCCACACAGAAGAAAGACCATGGGAAGACATAAGAAGAAGCTGCCCATTTGCAAACCAAGGAGAGAGGCCTCAGAATAAACCAGTCCTGTTAGCACTTTGATCTTGGACTTCTAGTCTTTAGAACTGTAAGAAAATATATTTCTGTTATTTAAGCCACCTTGTCTGTGATATTCTGGCAGCTAGGGAAGACTAATTTATAACGATGCAACACACTCATACACACACATACGTACACAGACACAACCCTAGCACACTCATACACATGACCTTAGCAGCCTAATATAGTCAATGATATCTCTATGTGAAACTGTCTTCTTTTTCCTGTACACATGTGGTAGTGAAGAATACAGTGCATATTAATACAGATTTGATGGTACTGCATTGATTTACGCTAAGGCATCAGCAGGTGTGCACCATTGTTTTTGCACTATCAGTACAAATGTCAGCACAATGAAAAAGGCAAATAATGGCCAAGCAAGCACATACCTGTAATCCTAGTGACTTGGGTGGAGGCAGGAGGATCACAAGATCGAGAACAGACATAGCCTGTGTAATTTAGTGAGACCCTGTCTCAACATGAAAGTAAAAAATACAGGCTGGGGGGTGGCTCATGCTTGAGGCCCTGGGTTCAGCTCTCCAGTGCCCCTTCCATCCCCACCCCAGAAAAGGCAAATAATAGTTTGGTATTCTTAGGGGAACAGTTCTGATCTTATTATTGTTGTTAGGTGCTGTCGAGTCAGTGTCTGATTCATAGTGACGCTACATACAACAGGTGAAACACTACTGTCAGTGCTTCTCTGCTATTCATAGTGTTTGCATTGACAATTGATATTTGAGAGTGGGTTGCTGGGTCCTTCTCCCTCTGACCTTATAGACTCCCTGAAATTGACTTGAGGCCCCTAGAAGTTCATGAGCCGTATTTTGAGAACCACTGCCTTAATTCTATGTTGTTTGTATTGCGAAAACTGCAATGTTGTTGTTAGGTGCCGTTGAGTCAGGTCTGACTCACAGTGACCCTATGTACAATAGAAGGAAATACTCCCTGACACTGTACCAGGCATATCATCTTTTTTATGTTTAAGCCCATCGTTCAGCCACTGTGTCAATCCATTTAGTAGAAGGTCTTTCTTTTTTTGTTGACCTGCCAGTCTCCTAAACATGATGTTTTTCTCCAGGGATTGGTCCCTTCTGACAACTTGTCCAAAATACATAAGACACAGTCTAACCATCTGTGCTTTCAAGGAGCACTCTGGTTGTATTTCTTCTAGGATGGATGTATTGGTTCTTTTGGCAGTTCATGATATATTCAATATTTGTCTCCAGCAATATAATTCAAGAGCACCAATTCTTCTTCAGTCTTTGTCAGTTTGTCATACTGTGAGGGCTTGCATGTTGCTGTGATGCTGAAAGTTATGCCACTGGTGTTTCAGATACCAGCAGGGTCATCCATAGTGGAAAGGTTTTAGCTGAGCATACAGACTAAGACAAACTAGGGAGAAGGACCTGGCAGCCCACTCCTGAAAACAATTAGCCATTAAAAACCCTATGAATAGCAAAGCTACAACAGCATCAGGAAAGCCTATGCTTTTTCTACTACTTTACTACTCCCTCCTTGCTTCTGCTAGTGACTAGCAGATCAGTCATATCATATGCTTTGAGTGATCAATTAGCAAGTGATCAGAAGCCATTTGAGTGATAGCCTTCTAGTTCCATAGAATTGATGAAATTTACCCAGATACTTTGGATAGAATCTCACGAGTAAAGGACCATGAATCTATATGTCATCTGCCCCTTATTTCTCCTTCCTGGTAGTACTCTGAAGGTCAGATGCTGGATTTATCATGGTTGTGTTTAGTAATAGAGAAGGGCTCAGTGATGCCTTGAAAGTCTGACTTTATTATCTTCAGTATGCATACTATATTTCTGTGACAATACTTACGTCTTTTCACTAAAAATAAATGCTCATTTGTTTAAGTGACAGATACTTGGAACTGAAACTTGAGTTTTTGGGAAAACCATAAAGAAGAAGAATGGAGCAACATGGCTTGTAGGGCTAATGGGCTAAATAATATACTTAACTGGACAGGAAATAAAAGGAGCTAGATTTTTGAACTGAGACCCACATAAAGCATTAAAAATGTTTAAAATCTAGTCAAATTCTCCTCTTTTGGAGTGTTTAGACACATTGATTTTGTCCAAACCATTTCTTAGCATCTGTGTGATGCCCACTCACATGAAGGAGAAGTGACCTTGACAGCCAGCTGGTAGGAGTTCAATGGTATAACTCTAAAAATCCACAATCTCTCTCATCCCTACTTCCACCACTAGTGAAACCATGACTAATTTTACGCTATTGTCTTGCCAGATCTTGAAAGTCAATGACTTTAAGATGCCCAGTTATGTTTATGCCTTGAAAAAGGATATTATGCTTATGTCTTGAAAAAGAACAATAGGAATACAAAATATGCAACATCATTACTAGTGGTTTTCTTACTTATATTACACACTGACTAATACTGTATTGTCAGTGACAGAACTCATTATTATGTTAGAAATATGGCATATCAACATATAACTTCAATTTATTCCAACTCTTATAGATTCAGGGAGTTTTTTGAGCAGAGCAGTATTATTTAAGGAAGTATGTGAATTTTCTGAAACATTATATTTCATTTCTTCATTGTTTAAATTTGCTGTAGACTTGTTGACCATGTAAAAATGAGAATAAAAAATCATTTTCTACCTTTCCCCCTTTCTGCAGTGCTGGGATTGAATTCAGGTCCTCAAGAATGCTAGGCAAGCATTCTACCACTCAGCCATACCCTCAAGCCCATAAAAAACAAAAACAAAAACAAAAAAACCCCCAAATCACAGTTTCTTATAAAAACCTTGAAATATTAAAAAAGATATTAATAGAATAAGTATCTATCTATAGAATGATCGCCTAGGTTTAACAATTGTTAATACTTGTCATATTTCCTATTGATTTTGCTCAAATATTTAAAAATAAATTACAAATATGAGATGATAACTCTTAAATACTTTGGTATGATTTTTTTAAAATAATATTTTTCTACATAGCCACAATCCCATTTCCCACCTAACAAAGCTAACAGTAATTCCCTACAATCATGTAATGGCCAGACCACAGTCAAATGTGCCTAATTCTCCCCAAAATGCCTTTTACAGATTGTTTTTTAAACAAAAATATCCATTTAAAGATAAGGAATTTCAATGGTCAAAGTGGTTATATCTGATAAGGCTCTTTCAGCTCTTTTTAGTCTCTTTAATAGTATCTCTGCCACTGCTTCCCCTCTATGACACTTTTTCTGTTTTTCTTTTTATGACATTAATTATTGGAAGGATTGGGCCTGTTGTCTAGTGTGATATCTCACTGTATTAGTCCATTTGTTGTTGTTGTTGTTGTTGTTAGGTGCCGTCAAGTCGGTATCCGACTCATAGCGACCCTCTGTACAAAAGGGGAAACACTATTGTCAGTGCTTCTCTGCTGCTCATAGGGTTTTCAATGGCAGATTGATTTTTGGGAGGAGGTTGCCAGGTCCTTCTCCCAATTAGTCCATTTACCTTTACTATAATGAAATACCAAGGCCTGGGCCCTTTACAAAAGAAAGAGGTTTATTAATCTCACAGTTTTAGAGGCAAAAAGTCCAAACTGCATGGTGTTGGCTCTGTGAGGACCCCCTGGCTGTGTCATGTCATGGTTAACGGTACCATGGTAGGAAGGCTTGTAAGAAGGAGAGATCACATGGCAAGAGGTGAAGCCAGAAAAGACCAGGAGAAATGAGGCTTGTTCTTTTATAACAACCCTCTTGCAGTCCCATGAGAACTTTAGTAACCTGATTACTTTCCATGAGGCTCTACCTCTTAAAGGTCCCACATCACCTCTCTACACCACCACACTATGGACCAACCTCCCCACACATGAACCCTTGGGGACACATCAAGTTGTATCCAAACTACAGCACTCACCATCTGGATTCATTTAGTTATTACTTTGTGGAATCTTTAACTAGTTCTAGTTCCTGGTCATCTATTAGAACTAAAGGCTTGATTAATTTTAGCTTCTTTCTTTCTTTATTTTCTTCAAGAATACTGGGAAAGTGATATGCACTGTGTACCAAACCATGTCAAGATGGACATCATGGCTTGATGAAGTTAGTACTGATCACGAGGATAAGATGGTGACAGTCACACTCAATTTTTGTAAGGTTACACATTCCTATTGCTATTAGCATGTATTCTGAGAGTTTAAAATGTTTTGGAACTTTTGTTTTGGCTTGGAGTATCTTTTTCTGTGTTTTTTTTTTTTTTTTTTTTTTTTGGGTAAAGCAGGGAGCTATCCATATTTCTTTCTGTAGCCGTGAATGCATACAGTCTGCTATACAGAAAGAAATATAACTTCATCACCTTATGTTGTAAAATGAATATTGAAGAGTCTGTACTTTTATCATATAAGTAATCTAAGGATGTGTGTTTAATTTCTGCACTAAAAATGAGAATTTCATTAAAAGTATTATTTCTGTGAGTTCTTCATGTTCCCTGAAAATGGGCTCCTTTGATTTTATTTGGATTGGGTTGATGTATTCTATGCTTTAAGTGTTACACCTAGTTTATTTTGGCCAACCTAGAAAGGAGGCCTTGTCATGATTTTCTTTCCTTGCACATTGGTTTGCTCTTGTAGACCGAAAAGGAGCAATCAGACCTGATGTGCTTACTGGTGATAGCAATGGATGAAGAGATTAATTCCTGTGTCCTTGGATCAAACTCATAAGGGGTCAGGAGAGCCTAGATCTTGTAAACTCTCAGATTTATTACATTGTACCACTCATGTTGGGATTCCTAGTGAGTACCACCATGACAGGGGCCTATCTAGCCTGCCTGGAGGACTAACATCTATCCTCCAGGGCATGAGAGCCCCAGGCGATAGAGAGGACCACATTGGCAGGGTCCCCTCTGGCCTGCTTGGAGGACCAACATCTATCCTCCAGGGCAGTGACCCTTGGACTACATCCTGGTCTTTTGCTCCTCCCCCTCCCATCAACTGACCAAAGATGGCCCCTGACCAGGCCAGCTCTGACGCAGCCATCTCCACCTTGATTGGCCACCAGAAGCTCCCTAATAGGTTAGTAAGGGAACACCCCTGATTTGCCTGGCCTGAGGGCAATCCACCTATCCAAAGTGCACTGCAAATTCACCTCTTTTGAATAACTGCCCCACCTGGCAGGTATGGCAGGTAAACTGACGTACCTGTCAGGGAATTCACTCTGAATGGCTACTTTCCTGCATGTTCCTCTTTTCCCCAAAGCTATATAAGACAGGCCACTGGCCACCCCCCTGTTACCCTTCTTGTTTCCACCTGCTATCTGGACCCCATCACCTTGAACCAGCACACCCTCATCCTATGGCAGACCTTCAAGCAAGACTCTGTGTCAAGCCCAGGGGCCCCAAAGAGCCAAAGGCACCTAGCAAGACATGAATAGTTCTCCAATTCCTCCCCTTGCCTGGGAGGAGGAAATTAGAGAAGGTGAACTGCGAGAGCCATCACCAGCGGACCATCGGCATCCACCATCACTTCCAGCTAATCAATCCAGCATTGCTGTCCCTTGCAGGAGCAGCTTAATAAACCTCCACCTTGTTTTTAAGCAGGCTCCCGAAGTCCTTCCTTTGGTGTCACTGACCAGGCTCTTACCCTAACCCAGAGGGTCCTGGGACATCACTGGTGTTGAGGCAAGGCCCCGAGGCCATAGCCGGGGGCCGGAGCTGACTCCCAAAACACTCTGATCTATTAACATTGATTGATTCTCTGAAGTGAGCAGAAGTATTGCTTGGCTCCCAGGAAATATCTTTGAAAAATATAATTCAATTGAATGTAGATAAAATGTGTCTTTGCTTTGGAATATGGGAATTGCTTGGTGGCATTAGTCAGAGTAGGAGATTCCTTGACTCTGAAATAATATTGCCAGTTGTTCTAGGTCTTCCACCATCTTCAAGGACCATTTCAGGATTCATCTCCTTTGAAACCTCTTCCAGATAATTCCTCCCCCCAAAAATTTCTCTCCTACCACCCTTTTACTTACTCATGACTTTCCAATTGCTCAGATTTTACTTATGAAGAGCCTGCATTTTTCATCACATCCTGGGACCATTTGTCCTGTGCTATTCACAAGCAACCTTCTTGCCACTATTGTTTCCTTGTGTGGTGATTTTCTTATCAGAACAAGGGACATGAACTTTCAGAAGTTAGGGATTCACTATCAGAATTTCATCTTGTTAGACCTGCTTCCAGTGATGGCCTTTAGAAATATATTATTCAAAAGTTTGACCTCTGTAAGCATGTCATACTCCAGTAAGTTGGAGTTTATTTCACCACAGCTGCTAGTTTGGGCACTTGTTTTGTTTTCTGTTAGGAATTAAGCTCTTTGAAAGAAGAAATTATGTAAATTACATAGATTTGTGTTCAACATCTTGGTTCTTCATATACTAGTATATGACCTCATGTACAGATACACAAGTCACGGTTAGTCCTAGTCCCATTAATTGTCCCTGACATTCTGTTTTACAGTGCCACAGATATTTGACAAATGTTGAAGTGTGTGGTTGGGATTATTTATCACCGATGACTTTGGTGATACTTTTTCCTATTCTAAATCTCTTGAAGTAGATGAAACAGAGTAAACATCTAAAGAAAGGAGTTGGGGGAAATGGGACAATGAACTCATATATTATTTTCTCATGATACTCAGTAGACTCTTCCCAGTGCTGGGACATACACAGTGGATCACAGCTAGGTGTTTTTGAATAAAGGTTTAATGTGTTTCAACCTATGTGGCTCGTAGACACAATGAAATACAGCAGTACAAAAACACTTTTCTTCCGTTTTCTCTTTCTTTGGCATTTTGCCATTACCACTCTGCCATCCATAACACCTCAGAAATTTCCTTTCACAAGTGCTGTTTTTTTGTAGTTTAGTGCCTTAGAACTCAGATGCACAAAATAATTACAGTCACACAAATCAATAAGTAAAACACTAAGAACTTAAATACGTGGGCAAAGGAGACATGAAGACAGTTTATTATTGGTTAAAAAAACTTGGAAAATATTTAAAGCCTCTACTAAAACAATGTAAAAAGGCATTAAAGAACTAATTTTTTTCCCACAGATATTTAAGTAATACTTTTTTAGAAAAGGTGGTATATTTAATGCTGGTAAGATGTTGATAAAAGTATAAATTGTTATATTTTATTGGAAGACAGCTAATATCAAAAGGGTGAAAATATTTATAGTAGTTTGAGCAAACATTTCTACCTTGTGAGAAAATACTATATATATTTGAGTATAAAGTGAGGTTTATTATCCTCAAAGAAAAGGGTGTTGCTTATATTTGATTCCTTATAAAAATCACACAAAATAATATTGCAGTGCTTATGCTCAATTATTTTATGTCAAACAGTGAGGTACAGTGGAGTGAAGACACCCCGATCTGGAGCAATCTCCAACAGTGTTAATTTTAAGTGCTCATGGAGTTAGTAAAAATGATGATAAAGTAGTTTAATGAAAACTTAGTAACTATTTTTTTTTCCTCCCAGTGCCTTTGAAATTACAGTGTTTGATACTGTTTAAACAAGTTTTTAAAAGTAAATGTTTTTTTGTGGAGATCGGGAATGTTCACTGAGAAGAAAAATGTCAAAACAACAGTTCTAATGTTATATGAATAGTTGTGGCTCAAAAATGGATATTGTGATAGCTTCATACATGGATTGATAATGTGCTATACTTTAAACAACTTAGACAAAAAAGAGTTTGATATACTCTGGAAAAGTATTCAAAGATTTAACAAGTGGCTTCAGCCATGACAAATACATTGATTTGAGCTGCTGTGAAGAATTTGAATCATTATTTTATGAACTTTCAGAATGGAAAAAGACAGTAATTAAAAATCTATATATTGTAAGTGTGTGTGTACACAAATTAATACATTAAAATTTAAAGTGAAATTTGATAATTTAGTCTACAACTCTAATGATTTATATATTTAGGTTAGCCGAAACCCTAAACTTTGAATCTTCTAGTTGAAAAATGGGGCTTACTTCCTTTATTTCGTATGCTATTTATTTGCAAGTCTAATCCATATTCTTTCAACGGTTTTAGAGGGCTAAAAATTAGATGCATGTTAGAATTATGTGTGAATTAAACTTGCGTTCGAGAGCTGGTTTGGGGGAAAATTATAGTACCACTGTTCATTTTGTAAAGACAATACAACGTAATAATTTAGGATTAGATTAGGTGTGGATTAGATTTGAGAATATACATATATAATGTATATACAATATATGATACCAATTATATAAATAAAATTATATATAATTTCCTCATATACATATGTGATAATTTTTAAAAATAAAAAATTATTAGTATAAGTATGTTCATTATAGCAAATTTTTATAATGGGAAAAATATAGAGGCTACCTAAATGTACAACTGTAAGAAAATTGAGTAAACTATAGTAAGTCCCTAGATACAATATTAATGTAGCTTATTAAAAATACTGATCAGGAAAGTATCCAAAAACATAGAAAACTGATGATGTAATGTTAAAAAGATACAAATGTGTAGATTACATTTTTACACACTATGTGTTGTTGTTATTAGGTACTGTTGACTCATAGTGACCCTATTTACCACAGACACAATGTTATCCAACACTGTGCCATGACTGGCACTATCGTCAATGCTTCCCTGCTAGTCATAGGGTTTTCAATGGCTGATTACTTTTTGGAAGTGGGTTGTTGGGTCCTTCTCCCAAGCCTACAGTACCTGGTGTTCCCAGGTGGTCTCCCATCCAAGTACTAACCAGGCCCACCCTACTTAGTTTCCAAGATATGATGGGATCAGATGCCAGGGTACACTGAAAATGAAAACTTGAGAAATATACCAAAAGAATAAATGTAGTTGCTTTCTGGTGGCAGATATGATTTTCTTTCAGCATAGAGTTCTACAATGAATTCCAGGGAGGAAAAGAGCTTAGGTCATTGAGTTTACCTTCCAACCAATGTAGACCATGTTTCCAGTATAGTCATCTACAGAACTTACTCACTGCTGAACTATTACAAAGCTGTTCTGCTATTGAAATGGAATGTCTTCCAGGTATCTTCTCCCAGCCCCTGCCCCATTTCCCCTAACTTTGCCCTCTGCTGCTCTTCCTTCCTCCATGGTCAAGTCAAGGTTCTCTTCAGCTGGATGCTCCAGCCAGCCTCTTCCTAGACATGGGAAGAGAAGGCTCACTCTGCATGTCTTCAGATTCTCCATGTGTGTTCCACACAGAGCCTCCAAAGAGATAATTGCCTCCCATCTTTCATTTTGGATAATATTTCTCAAGCTTTGGAAATTCCACTAGAGTTGCTTCAGTCTTTAGCTTATTATCTCTTTTAAAATATAACGCTCCCTTTCCCCTCAATGTCAGAAATGCAGAAGCCTTCTCATTTTCATCACACAGACATTAGTGCAAATTGGTTTCATTTCTTGAGATTAGATTTTGATGGGAATAGAATGAAAGCATATGAGGGATATGATGATGAGGAGAGTCCAAGGAAAGGGCCCAGAAAGATGAGGATAGGGAGGCACAGATGGCCTACTTTACATTCACAGAGGGCTAGCACCTGGCAGCCTCCCTTCATCTCTGCCAAGACTTTGGATCATTTTGGCCACAGCTAACCCCTTCCCTCATTTTGGCAGTAGCACTCCTTGAATTCTCACATTTTCTTTCAGAGACCTAGGGAAATATATATCCTAATACTGACCATGACATTTTCTGGGGAGGCCAGGTTAACACCAATTCATATGATAAACACTCTGAGTCTATAACATTTTCCCTGATACTAATATATATCTCTCTTGTACTTTGTCCCTCTCCTTCCCATATTTCTTAGCTTTACTAAGCAGGCAGTGCACAGCAAGGACCATTTTCTTGGAGAAAATAGAAAAAAAATCCTACAGACTTAGGGATAGCCAAGATACAATCTCCTACAGGCAGTTGCCAACAGGACATCCTTGCAAGGCTTGGCACAAGCTAGCAATGGTATTCTGATCACTAGAATCCTCACTCACATTGTCCTAATGCAGAGAAGCAAAGCCCTGCTGCTTGTGGCTTTGAATATCTATCCAATGTATAACAAACACTAAGTAGGACTCAGAGAATGAGATGGTGAAGTCAGCGACATAGGAAGGCATCATGTCAAGGCTACAGCAGATTTTCCTAAAGTACACATAAAGCTGTAGCACACATCCTGATAATTTTTTTAAATTAAGCTTCTTAAATCTTAGTAGTAAACTCAGTCTTCTTAATTCCTAACAGAATGAATTAAATACCTGGAGAGGCTCAGGAGAAAGTTTCCAGTCTTTGTGAGAATGTGTTAAGTGATTGGTGGGGTCACAGGTATGGGAATTTCTAAGAAGCTGATTCTCATGCCTTGTTCTGGTGCTGCTTACTGGGAAGCTGGAGGTTGTGGCCCACATCTGTTGTGAATTGGCCTAAAGCCAGCAGCCTTTGTGTTCTCCGGATTGGAGAGGAGCTCAAATGCAGAGTCCTAGGGGTACAGGGAACCACAGGATGTGAGCATTCTGGAGCTCTGGTGCCTCATGAAGAAGCTGCTTCTGTTGGATCAGGCAGCAGGTGAGAAGATTGCATCAGCAGCAGACATGAGCAGTTTCCCAGCACTCCGGTCTCACCCGTCCCACCACTTCCTACTTTTCTCTTAGAATACAAGCTTCTCCAGGTTTACTAGCCAAGGTATGGAGTCAGGTCTGACTAAGGCATCAGTGTGATGGCAAACACACTGCTCCACAAGGAGATCCTTTCTCCAGAGGTGGTGCAGACCAGGTGGCTTGAGATATGGAAGCCAAAGAGCCATGGCAGAGCCATCCCAACCCCTGTTGGGAAGTAGTCTCTCCAGGAAGAAAGTCATAGTATGAGGAAAGGTTCTGTCTTGTTTTTTTTTCATTAAAATGAAGGTTAGTGAGTTCTGGTGCAATAGTGTCTTCCCTCTACATAGTCAATCTGCACTGACAGCTGACTTGATTAATACATGTAAGATAGAGTCTCAAGTTTCATCATTAAATTCTTTATATGCAGAAACCTTGTACAGGAGCTGTGACACATAGTGCTGTTTTTGTTAGGTGCCATCAAGTCAGGTCTGACTCATAGCGACCCTCACAGGTTTTCATTGGCTAATTGTATTGGGATTGCTTTGGGAGTGGATTATCATGTCCTTCTTCCATTTTTTTGCTGGGGATCAAACCTGAGTCCTCAGAGAGTGTGGAGCAGCACAAATATATTCAAATGGAAATATAGCATATTTAGGGACCTGCTTTACATAGAGTACTTGGAGCCTATATTGGAGGGAAGGGGAGATTTTTCTCTGGAGCCAGATTTACGTACTTTAACTTGGGCCTCCAGATTGACACAAGACTGTGCTGATTTGTTCTAGATTATTCTCCACTAGACCATACCTGGTGTAAACACATTGTAGGAAAATAAATGTAGACCAGAGGATTGGAGTCTAAAGTGATCATGCTGATTTGTTCTAGATTATTCTACACTAGACCATACCTGGTATAAACACATTGTAGGAAAATAAATGTAGACCAGAGGGTTGGAGTCTAAAGTGATCGTGCTTTTTCGTCTGCCAAAGGCATGTGATCTGAGTAGCTGTCCTTCAGTCTGTATAGCTGGTGCCTTCAGTCTTTGCTGTGGAGTTTTGTAGGATCTGTACATCCTGTACAATCTAAGATTAAGTTTTGATCCTTTACAGGAATGTCAATGGCCCAATCTTTCCCAATGACACATTACAGTGACCTGGATATAGGTAGGAACTCCTGAGTATTTCTTAGCCAATCACTTCCAAGGTTTATAAAGTCGATGGAGTTCAGGTTTAGTCACAAAATGCTGCTCTGGGGACAAGTCTTTAAGAAAAATGCCCACAAATGTCACAAGGTGGTGCTAACTTTCAGACTTGCAAGAGATGGGGTAGAGCTGAGAAGCATAAAAATAGGAATAGGAAAGGATTTGTTTCATGTCATTTGTCTGTTGAGATGTAAATAGCCTGGGAATGATTATTGTTGGAGGATATGAGGCTCAGGGTGACAGAACCTTAGAAGGAAAACTTAGAGGTGAAACATTTGTTGAGTATCAACACTGTGAGTGGAGTCCAAAACAGGCATGATTTTAAAAAGTAAAAGCCCAAGGATTAAGAAAAGAGAGAGAAATTAGAAATGAATGCTGCAGAAGACACTAAGTGAATGAGTTTGGAACAGCAACATACAGAGTTCTTTTGTGTTACTGATATTCCGTCACAAGATAGTTTAGGTTGCCTGGGATAACAGAGAAATGAAAGAGGAAATTTCTCCTTAGAAACTTCTGAAGAAATTCAAAAATTTACCTTGTATGTTGACCTTGTAATGGAAATGAGAATACACAGGAAAGCCCTGGTGAGGGTTAGCTTTCGAAGGGAAACACTGAGAAATACAAATAAGTCACAGCACTTGAAGAAAAAGTGAAAATTCCATGCTTAATAAATGGTCAGACTTAACTAGCTTGGAGCATAAAATTTCCATCAGAATATTGGTAACATTTAAGTTCCACTCGGATCTGGGATGTGTTGAGTAAAAATGGTAGCTGCTATTTTATGTGAGTTCAATCAGGGAAACACAGGGGATGATGAATCTGGTCCTTGCTTCTGGTGTTTAGTAAAGCCTCTGGCTCAGAAGCATCCTGAGATGTCTTGTGTTTTCAGGCCTTTTGCTTGTGAATGATGAACAGGACTGTTAGTGCACCTGAGGACTTTGCCTTTTTCACCCTGTATGACACTATTCTGGAGACACAGATGACTTATTGCAAGCCATAAAACCTCACGTAGCTTATCAGATTGGATTCAGAGGCCATAATGTAGGAATATATGTTTGCTGGTTTATTTCTAACTGATCCCAAATATACTAGATAATACTCTGTCTGGTTATTTGGGAGTTAGCTGTAACTTATTTACTTGCAGGAACATTCGAAGAGGTTCCTTCAGAAGACTTGGGAAAGTGTAAGACTAAAGACAAACCCCAGCCTAAAGCCCAGGCTGCTGACTTGAGCACAGATGGAAGAATGTTAACAGCCAAGAAATATGAGGCCTTTGGCTCCTTTCCCAGAACTTCCAGGCTAAGACCTTGGCAGAGACTCAACAGGAAACTGAACTCTATTTGCATATCCTTTTATACATGAGAGATTAAAAGCTTCAACCTTGAGTGATCACAGTTTTTGAGAATCACTACAAGGCACTAAAGAAGAGGATGAGTGTCTCAAGGGAGGTGAGCTGGGGGTGATGCAAGGTAGGTGTGAGGTTAGCAATGACTTTCAATCCCCTTTGATTAATCATGAGTGTAGTTTATTTGGTTCCTCTTTTGATTTTATCCTTATAGGGTTACAAAAAGGGATCAGCAGGGCAGGGATCTGTGCTTCCCAAATCTTGGGAATCTTCATATTTGATCTCCTTTGTCCCCCCCACCCCCTCCACCCCAGCTAAATCCTCTTCTTTCTTGTTAGAGACCTCTATAGTTTAGTGCTGAAGATTTTAGAGATAATCTAATGTAAACTATTCATTGTGAGATGAGAATCTGAGGCTCAAAGATGTCCAAAGTCACACAAAAAGTTAGGAGTGAGAGTTCTGACTCCCGGATGATTTTCTTTTTCTCTAGGCTGCTAGCTCTCCTTTTAGCAGGTGGAAGTTTCCTCAGATCTCAGATTGCTTCTTTGCAGCATGTGATTTGGCACAGATACCTTTCACCATCCTCTCCCATCAGAATGTGCATTTCTAGCAAGACAGCAGCTTTGATTTTCTGGCTCTATTCTCCAGTTTCACTGGACCAGGTCCCTGTAATTCCTTAATCCAGGGGACTGGAATTCATATTTACCCTTGGGATTCATTAGGGGAATTGGTTTTCTTGGCCAAGTACTACACTGAAAACTAACCCCATTTAGGTATTATGGGCAACACGAAGATGGACATAACAGGTTAGTAATTAACCTTATAGTTTCCTTTTTCAGGGTGGAGAAAGGTCTCTCTATTTTTAAAAGAGTACATTAATTAAATGTGTGCTAAGACTGGAAAGCTTGCAGCAGTACCACTGTGGTGTCTGATCCTGTCAGATCTCGGAAGTTAAGCAGGGTCAGGCCTAGTTAGAATTTGGATGGGAGACCGCCTGGGAACACCAGGTGCTGTAGGCTTGGGAGAAGGCAACCCACTCCCAAAAAACAATCAGCCATTGAAAACCCTATGAATAGCAGAGAAGCACTAACAATAATGTTTTGCTTGTTGTATGTAGAGTTGTTATGAGTTGGACATCGACTCAGCAGCACCTAACAACAACAATAACAAGACTAGAGAGGTCCTTTGCAAGAATATTCCTAAAGCTCGATAGGGCCAAGTTTTCTGAAAATTGAGACCCACTCTCCTTGTTTAGCACTTGTCCCAGACATCTGAACCAAACCAATTAGGAAAAAGTTTGTTATGAAAAATCATTCTCTGTTACTTCTGATGAAGTGGAGATGACTTCATCTGGTACAGACAAAGGGCAATACAGACCAGTGTTTCAAGACTCTCTCAGTGATGGCCTTGCCTTTGGGCCTTTCATTATCATCAGAGTAGGGAGAGAATTCAGGGAGGCTGTTTGGGATAAACACTCCTGAAGAGATATTTTATGAAAAATGTGCCAGTAGCACATTTGGATTTGTTGGTTTAGAAAAATGCTAGTGGTCCTGGGTAATGATGTCCCATTATGGCTCCTGCAGTCTTTTCTCTTCTGGGTAAAAACCACTCTACTTCAGACCATTAAGTGCTGAGAGAAATGGAAGGTTAGCATTATTTAGCATCTTTGGTATACTCATCACTGAGATATGCCAGATTGTTAGTAGCAGTTATTTAATTTAATCCTTGTAATAACTCTATGAAATTATTGTCCCTGTTTTATAGGCAAGGGTTAGAAGCTCACATCTTGGTAATCAGAAGCAGAGAGAGCTTCCTGGAGGGTCTTGTAAAACTTCCCAGTGACCCGCTTCTGCAAAGGTAGATCCTGTCCTCCAAAGTTTTATAGACTCTGAGGATAGTGCCACTGCCTGGGAACTAAACATTCAAACACATGGTCTTTGGGGGACACTTTAGATTCAAACCATAACAATTGGGTAACAACTCTTCACATGCATCAATTAAACACTATAATTTATTTGAGTCTCAGGAGAGCTCAGAAATGGGCCAATCTGGTGACCCTGTGGAATGAGCTGACCAGTGCTGAGTATAATAAAATTGTGATTCTTATAACCTTAGCGCACCTCACTGAGTTTCTTTGAATTATAGCATTGTCATATTATGGAGTTGGTTTTATATTGAAAAAGAAAAAAGGTTTTTTTTTTTTTTTTTTTTTTTACTCTGAATGGAAGGGAAGGAAAAGCTGTCTGGCTGTTTCTGCCCATTGATCTGTCTGGTCCTCAGCAGGGCAGGCCAGAGGCCCTACTGGGAGGAGCAGGGTCCCTAATTATCAGGGTTCCACAGGTTGAGATGAGAGAGAAGGAGACCAGCTTTTCTTCCTTCACCCAGCAGCATTACTGAGCACCTGCCATATGCCTAGTAGGATGCTGGGCACCTGTAGGAATCCAGGACAGGGCTTGAGATTTCAAGGAGTTTCTTTAGAAAGAAGTAGAAACTGCAGACTGAACTGTAGGTAAGCTCTCTGAGTTTTTTTGAGAGCTTTGTAGTCCCATAACACAAAAGAAACTTCTTACTCTTCCAGCCTTGAAAGCCCTAGTCAGGGGCTCAGCTTGGGTGGGAAGAGAAAGGTTTTCCAGCTGCCTGGAGGGGAGAGTGGTTTAGCAGTGATGGGGACTGGAAGTACATGGATAATAGAGTGTTTTCCTAGGGCAACTAGGAACTAATAGGGTGTCAGGGTGTGGTGGAAGGAGTGCTAGACTAAGAATTGGGAGGCCTGGGTTCTTTTGGCTTTGCCACTTAGCTGGTTATGTGATGGTAGGAAAATCACTTAATTCCCTATTATTCACTTTCTATGTGTTCAGTTGACGAGGCTGAGCCAGGTGGTGATTAAAGCTTCTTGGGTTCTGACATTCTCTGTGTGGGAATGGATGCCCTTCATATGGAAAGAGTAATGATGGTTCTGAGGCTGAGAAGGGGAGTAGCTGTCAACTCAAAGATTTTAAGTTGATACTTCCTACCAAGGAGGGTCATTGTCCCTGAGCCACCTTTCTAATTTCAATAATAGTGCCAGTTACCCAGCACGTTGGTGTCCTTATTTATGAACTTGGTGTATGAAATGCTTCTTCATTTCTTTAGAAGATTGAGACAGTGAATCCTTTATCAATCACTCATGATTCCAACATAGGTGCGATGCAAACACAATCTGAGGTCCTTATGTAGGAGGAGGCCTTTGATGTGACAGAACTGTGACAACACTCACCCACACTGCATCTCCTAGGCATTGTTTCTGTGGATGCTGACTTCTCTTGTCACTGCCTCTGAGTAATATTTTGTCAGGTGGTGAGTGAAGTGGAAATTGCCCTGGAGCCTTCCTGGGCTTTGTGGTTCCAGCATACCCAGAAGCCCCAGAGGCTTATCTCCTAAAGCTTGGTTCCCCAGCCAAGAATTGCAAAGAGCCACGGGCTTTCTCACAGTCCCTCTATTCTTCAGCTCTCCTGAGACTGGCTTCCTAGAGGGGAGTCCCGCTGGTGTTTTATTTCAGTGTCCCCATCTATTGGGGCAATTTGGGGGAGGCACTTTGATCTGCAAGTGCAGATGAGGCTGCAGGTCATCTCTCAGGGCTGCTAGAGCAGAGTCAGCATGAGACCAGCAAGAGAAATGCACCATCCAAGTCACATTCTTTCCTTTTATGGTTGAGAGATGCACCCAACAGTCCACAGAATGTGGCTACACAGGGAGGGACAGAGTCAAAGCAAAGGGCTCAACATTACATATCCCATTTTCCACTTGTCAATAATTAATTCAGGCTTCTTCCTTTTCATGTTGTAAGTTTTGATCTTCTTTGGACCTCTTCTGGGCCACTCCCTCACCCCTAGCACACTTTGTGCCAATTAATGGAATTCCATCATTTGACTTTAAAGAATGAAAGTCTGACCTACTGTGAAAGAGCTCTCAGCAAGGTAGGAAGGAAAAACTGTTCTCTTTTCCCCTAACCTACAGAAAAGGTGGTATTATTGTGCCTTAAAATTACATGAAAATGTTATTCCTGACAGAGGAGTCCAGCAAACATCCAGATTCCAAATATTGGACTCATGTCCAACCAGGCCATTGCTGGAATGTTATCTTCTTATTGTAGCCTTTCTTAATAATCTGATTGAAAATTGTAATCTCCCCAGCCACTTGCCAACACTCTCTCTGAGTCTGCCTTCTTCCCTCCATCTCTGTTTCATTCTTCTCATGGAAATTATCACCATCTAACATGTTTTACTTATTAATTTAATTTTGTCTTTATTCCCACTAAAATATGAACCTTGTGAGCTTTTAAGACCCATATTCCTGGGGTTTCTAAAAAAAAATACCTGGCACATACTAGGTACTTAGTAAATTGCTATTGAATGAGAAAATGAATGTGGTTACATTCTATGAAAGAAATTTTAATCTCCAAAAGTCTATACTTGGGATTGATTTTCTTTCTTGGTAATTTGTTGCCCTGGTAATACTGACATTTCTCTTTCTGATAGTAATAAATACTCATGAGGTTTTTTCCTTAAGCTAGAAGAGGATAATTTAAACTTCCTTTTCTACCAATATGTATGCAGGTAAAAAGAAAACTTGTGACCATTAGATTTATTATTTAAATACAGAGTTTGAGAATATGACCTTATTTAAATTAATACAAGTAATTGCATTTTGGCTTGCCTGCCTTTGTCCTATCCCCAGGTGCTTCTCCTATAGAGCGTGGTGTGCTGGGTGGCACACTGCCCTGCTGGCTGACCACTGCCATGGGAACCCTGGGGCATCTAGGGCATGCCTTTGGAGGATTCCTTAAGTATTCGATGCACACTACTCCACGCTGTTACCACACATCAACGTCTGTGTTTGTGTATATGCAAATTGCTGTAATAACTTTTAAAGACCCCAATGGATTTTGCATTCTTAAGGAAGACTGAAACCATTTGGTGGTGGTAATAGGGTGCAGGGGAGTTAGGAATTGCTCTTTGGTTCAGCAAAATGTGTAATTGTGGTTTTGGTTATGAAATGGTGGCCCTTGCAGGCGTGTTTGAGGAGAAAGTGTGCAAAATTCCTTTGTGAAATAAAGTAGAAATGTTCAGCTTTCCCCCAGACAGCCTAAGACTCAGGGCCTGGAGCGTTGGGACTCAATGATGAGGAAAGGTGGAAAATAAGGGAAAGCCCTCCATCTACTGATGCCCAGGAACTAGCAGGTATTTGTGTCTGCTCTCCAAAACTACCTGGGGTTCTAGAGTGCTCTATTGGTAGCCTTTCAGAAAACCTTATTGTAGTCAGAAGCATTTTGTTGATAGACAGACAAGGCTGAGGGACAGCATTTCAGAGGGCAGAGTGAGCACTAAGCTTGTGCACTGCTGTGTCTCCAGCACCAGCACTGGGCAGTGTGCGTGGCCTCCATCAAGTATTCCACTCCCCGATTCACTTAATGCATTCATTGAGTGCCTAATATGTGTGAGACTTTTTCTAAATGCAGGAGTTAAGGCAGGAACAAAACAGACAAAATTCCCGTCATCAAGAATCTTGTATTCTGGTGGAGAGTTGGACAAAAATAAACAAGTAAGATATATAACACATCAAGGGGTGATAAATGCTATGGAGCAAAATTAAGCACACATGAGAGATGTTATTTCCTGCAAGAATAAATGAAGTGCCTGACCAAAAAATTTAAAGCTTTATAATCTTATCCTTTCAATTAGTATGTGGGGGAAATGTGTTCAATTGAAGAGTAGAAATAAAGGCTTGATTTTCGAGTTTGTTCACCTTCTCAGTATGAAAGATTTTATCAGCCAGCAGGGATTGTCTGAGACTCTGCAGTGTGCTATGACCCACCTAAAGCAGGGGAGATTTGTCAGAAGTTAATTTCTGTTCTTTGCATGGTTTCTCCTGAACCCTAGTCCACCACAGTGTTTTCTTTTCTTTTTTTTTATTGGACATTTTTAATGTACACCTTAATGTGATTCATTCTGACATGCTTTTCATTGTGGCATTTATATATATATGCATTTTGATGTATATTATTCATATAGGTGCCCCCTTACCCTCTTGTGTGCTCCCCCCCTCCCCATCTAAGTCTTCTCTATCATTTACTTGGTAATATTTTTCTATATGTACTTGAGTTCCAGTTCTGTTTAAGATAGAAATTTTTCCTGTAGCGAACTTTGTTATTATCTTGTCAGAACAATCGCATGCATTTTCTAGACCATTTATATTGACACCATTCTTAGCTTTTTTTTCCCATTTTATTTTGATCTGACCTTTGAATAGGATGTTTCCTCCTTATAATTTTGATCCAATTCCCACATATGAGTGAGAACATGTGGTGTTTCTCTTTGTGAGCTTGGGTTCGTTCACTTAAAATAATTTTCCCTAATTCTATCCATTTTGCTGCAAATGACCTTATTTCATTCACCACAGTGTTTTCAGACTCATTTGCTCAGTTTTGAATGGAGAGAAATGTAGATATCAGATCAGAGCCTGTTTGTCACCTCTGTTTAAGCAGTAAGTAGTGACAATGGAAGAGACATACTTGGAAGTTTTGTCTCACAAGTGTGGATGGATTTGGGTGGTGAAGTTAGCAACTCTGTGAACCTGACAGAGCCCATGGAATTTCTCCAGCTCTTATCACGTTAGCCCGAGACCCCTGTTGCTGCTATTCCAGGCAGGCCCATGAGAAGGAGAGGAAAAGTCAGGGAATCTGGCAGTGAGAACTGCCAGAGAATTAAGGGAGTCCAAGAAGACTGGGATTTAGCTCAGTGGGTAGAGCGCTGCGCTACAGTCTCTGAGGCCCCGAGTTCAATTCCCAGCACCGCAAAAATGGGAGAAGGACCTGGCAATCCACTCCCAAGGCAATCCCGAAGCACTCAGCCATTGAAAACCCTATGAGGGTCGCTATGAGTCGGATACCGACTCGACGGCACCTAACAACAACAACAACAAGACACTGCCTTTGACAAGCATCAGGAGGAAAGGGCATAAGGGTTCCTTTCCCTTGTTACATCCTGGAAGAGAAAATGGGCAGATGGGGTCAGGTAGGGTGAGGTAGGGCTTTGTGCCAGCTGTCCTCCTTTAGCCATGGAAGTGAGGCAGAAGAGCCTGGAAGCTGAAATTGCAACTGGTGTTTTAAAGTAGGAGAGGGAGGTGGAGGAGATGCAAGGAGTTAGATAATCAGCCTCTGGGCTGTCTTCTCTGGAGACTGGCTAATGAGTTTATAATAAACTGGCCTTCAGCGAAGAAGAGTGGACTTCACACATTTGTTCTGAGCTGTTCTTTAATTCAGATGTCTTTGAAAGTAAAGAATTTCTTTAGCTTATCTCACAGCCCTGGGCCCACAGTGTGGACCATCAGCTTTCAAAATAGACCCAGATTCTGGCTCTGCTTCTGTAAGCAAGCTGTCTGGTCTCTCTGAGGCTCTGTATCCCTACCTGTAAAATGGGGCTGACTTAGCTCAGTTGGTAGAGTGTCGTTCTGCAGTCTCTGAGATCTCAAGTTCAATTCCAAGCACCACAAAAATGGGAGAAGGATGTGGCAATCCACTCCCGGGGCAATCCCGAAACAACAAGCCACTGAAAACCCTATGAGGGTCACTGAGTTGGATATGACTCGACAACACCTAACAACAACAACAACAACATCCTCAAGGGGTTGTCAAAAGCACATGGAAGAAGTAAAGAGAGAGACAGGGAAGGGAGGACAAAAGACCTTAGTGAGTCAGTAACCATCAAAATAATACAGAATGCTACAGATGGAGTCTGGCCCAGTATGTTGGGCAAGATTACAAGGCACACATTGGGTCCTGAAGGCAGGAGAGGAGTCCCCTCACCTTCCCAACCCTCTGTCCTGGAACAGCTAGTGTCATGCTTTAAATGTTTGGGGAGAAATTGGATGTCATCCACAGTTGTGTTTTGAAAAGTGCCTTTCTGATTTGTGCCATACCCTATGAATTATGGGTGTGTTGCCAAATATTTTCTGAAGCTCCAAGAAAATTGTTAGAGTAAATGACACAATTTATTACTCCAGCTCCATATTTCTCTTCTTCTGCCATACACTGGGCTGTACCGGCTTAGGGGCTGCTTGTCTGTGTCCCTGAGAGGGCAGGCTAAGAGTGACAGATTCTGAGGCAAAGGCAGGAGTACAGACTCTCTTTGGCCTCCACTTCTTAAATTGTTTATTCAAGAGAAAATCATGACCTTACCAGAACTGCTGTTCTACATAGATCTTGATGATTTCTCAGCTGCTACAGAGGGATACTGATCCTTCATCTGTCTCTGATGTCTCAAGAATATTGAGTAGAGCCTGATTGTTTGCATCACCAGTTTCATCTTCAAGCCTGTCCTTGTAATGAGGGCCCTAGGTATTCTCTTCTTGGTATGAAGGTCTGTGTGTTACCTGGGTCTTCTTATACCAGTTAGTGATAGTTTCCCCTTCTCTAGGGCAGCTGAGGGTCCTTGATGGTACCTCAACCCTTCCATAGACACAATCATTGCTTGATCATGAGATGTAACTGAATATCTGTCATGACTGTTGAGAGAAAAGGCTCAGTGAGGATTGAGGCTGAGCTCCTGAGTGAAGGCACTGCCCATGGGTACCTTGTCCTGGGAGCCTTAATGCCTGATGGCTGCTGAGTCTGACTTGGTTGAAGTTCCCCGGAAGAGGGTGAGACGGATGAAGAAGAAGCTACTAGGCAGGACTGCACACAGGCACCACTCTACCTCTTCACTGACCCCTGGCTGGTCCCTCCTCTCACCCAGCACCTTCTCTGTGATGTACTTGCACCAGACAGAAAACCAACTCCTTTCTGCAGCTGGTTCATTTATTCCCCAGAGGAATCTTTTTTTTGTTGTTTTTAATTTTTCTTTTTGGAGACAAGTTCTTGCTATGTAGCCTAGGTGGACTCTTGATCCTCTTGCCTCTGCCTCCCAAGTGCTGAGATTCCAGGTGTGTGCCAATAAGCCTGGCCCCAGAGGAGTCTTGCCAACAACAGTAGGTTTGCCTCCTGTTAGTAGGATGACCAGGCCACCTTCAAGATTGTTAATGTGAGCAGGGCGTGGTGGCGCACGCCTGTAATCCCAGAGGCTCGGGAGCTGGAGGCAGGAGGATCGCAAGTTTGAGACCAGAGGCAGTCTGCATAACTTAGTGAGACCCTGTTTCAAAAAGTAGAAAAAATGGGCTGGAGGCAGTGGCTCAGTGGTCCAGCGCTTGCAAAGCAAGCAAGGGCAAGGCCCTGGGTTCAACCCCCAGTACTGAAAAGAAAAAAAAAAAAAAAAAAAAAAAAAAAAAAAAAAAAAAGGATTGATGATGTGATTCAGGACTTAAGGGCCAATAGAGAGGAGGTTGAGGCAGCTTATTTGATTGACCGGATGGTTTCTGCTTCCTGCCCTAGAAGTTAAATTTGATATTATTAATCCATTTTCAAAGTAGATGTACATATTGGATATTCTGCT
This sequence comes from Pedetes capensis, assembly GCA_007922755.1. Lineage (NCBI taxonomy): Eukaryota > Metazoa > Chordata > Mammalia > Rodentia > Pedetidae > Pedetes > Pedetes capensis. The sequence continues at coordinate 38,499 of VMDO01000689.1, read as the reverse complement.
TTGATGTCAAGGGTTAATACCAAGAAGAATTATTGACATTTATAGCTGTAATCAAAAGAACCATCAAACAAGGAGATCAATACTATGTGCACAAATACTCTGAGGATGCTGTAATGATTGTTGTATTCACTGAAAAATCCCTATAGGCAAAGTTGGATAAGGGTTATTCACCCACATGTAAAAGGACAATCCAATTAAACATTGTCTCCAAATTTAAGCCAAAGTTTCCTTGTCTTTATTGAGTTAATCTTTTTTTTTTCTTCTCAAGGATCACCTATGCTGAATTACACAAAGCAAAATTTTGTCAAAAATTTAGAAACTATAGCTATATCCTAGTTTATAATATCCTAAGTTTATATAAACTTGAAAAAAGGGGAGTGTTTGAATTCTTTGGATCTATACTTTGGAAGATCAATAATCTTGGAATTTTGAAATTGAGTAGCTAAATTAATAATAGGAGCTAGAGAGTACAACAGAAACTTGGAAGAGGGTCACTTGGTAAGCAATGGGGCAAAAGAAAAGGTTGTCATGCAATGTTTGGGGTGGATCCAGGACCTAAATTCCCTTACTAGGGGAGGAAAGACCCACCTAAACTTTCTTGACTTCCCCAGTGAGACTGGGACCAGGCCCACCTGAGGAAATGTAGGTAGGGTCAGATCAAGTTTGCTTGACCCGTTGTAGTTGCTCTTTCCATGCCCCTCTGCTGTACTTCACTTTGCCCAGCTGCCTATCCTACCCACCATTCCTGGAGGACTGTAATGAAGTATCCATGGTGGCCACATTATTTGGTACTATAAATTGCACCACATCATCCAAACCCACATGGAGGATGTAATGGTGCTCACTTTGAACAGTTCTTTGAAAAGTTGCCAAGGGCAACTGCTCTGGACTTAATGCTTGATCTTTTCATATTGGGTTGTCTAGTTCTTGGTATACCCTATAAGTCTAGTACTCTTACTATGCCTCAGACCCTGATGCTTCACTAAGGAATGACAGACATGGTTTCTTCTTTCATGGTGCTTATGCTCTAGCATGAGAGCCAACCATCAGGCAAAAAGTTTGATAATCCAAATCAAACTACATTGAGATCCCATCTCACCCCAGTCAGAATGGCTATCATCAAGAAATCAAACAACAGATGCTGGTGAGGATGTGAGGGAAAGGTACCTTTATATACTATGGGTTGTTGTTGTTGTTGTTAGGTGCCGTCGAGTCGGTATCCGACTCATAGCGACCCTGTGTACAACAGGGGAAACACTATTGTCAGTGCTTCTCTGCTGTTCATAGGGTTTTCAATGGCAGATTGATTTTTGGGAGGGGGTTGCTAGGTCCTTCTCCCAAGCCTACAGCTTCTGGTGTTCCCAGGTGGTCTCCCATGACCCTGCTTAGCTTCCGAGACCTGACAGGATCAGATGCCACAGGGCTATGGCTGCAGGCATATACTATGGGTAGGAATATAAATTAGTGCAGCTACTATGGAAATCAGTATGGAGGTTCCTCATAAAACTAAAACTAAAACTGTCATGTGATCCAGCTATACCACACCTGGGTATATACCTGAAGGAATGTGAGTGAACATACAACAGAGATACCTGCACATGTATGTTTATGACAACACTATTCACAATAGCCAAGTTATGGAATCAGCCTAGGTGCCCATAAACACATGAATGGATGAAGAAAACATGGTGTATACACACAACAGAATTTTATTCAGCCATAAAGGAGGATGAAATTATGTCATTGCAGGAAAATGGATAGGACTGGAGGTCATCATGTTAACTGAATTAAGCCAAATTCAAAAGGCCAAATATTGGATGTTTTCTCTCATATGCAGAATCTAGATTTAAAAATAAAATTAAAGTATAAGGGGACTATTTGGGAAGAGAAAGGAGACTACTGGGCGGGGGTAAGGGGTGTAAGAGAGGGTAATGGGGAGTGAATATGAGCAAAATACATGCTATACATGTATATGTCATAATGAAACACATTATTTTGTGTGAAGAATATACACTAATAATAAAAAACTTGCACAATTAATTTCTACACTGCAGCTGTGATAATTATTTGGCAGAAGCAGAAGGCTCATGACAGCATGTTGTAGGGACAAGTTCTGGTCAGGAGAGTGGGGAAGTGACGTTGCAATTGGCACTGAGTTTGTTATCCTTCCAGATCCACTCTACTTCCTACTATTTTGTACACTGACCTAAATGGACCAGATCCACCTGGTCTCCTTGTTCCCTGGCATCCCCTTTGGTTTGGCCAACAAGAGACGTCAGGAGTCTGGAGGAAAGAAGAGTGAGGTGGGTGTTATCCCTCCAGATTCCTTCCTGCCAGGCTAGGGTTGGTGGAGCCTGCCTTCCTCTGCTGGAGGTTATAGCTTTTCTCCTACAGCTGCGGGGTTCAGTAAAGGCTCCTTGCCACATTTCAGGCCTACGGTGCTAATGGCTTCTCTGTTGCCAGCCCCTGGCTGTTTCAGTATCTTGTTTTGGCCTCCAGTAACCCTGCTGCCTTAGTTTCCTATAGCTGGGTGGCTTAAAAGAACAGATTTCTTTCTTCTTCTTTTTTTTTTTTTTGTCTCAGTTCTGGAAGCTAAAATCTGAAATCAAGATATTAGTAGGGTCATGCTTCCTCTGAATGCAGTAGGGGACCCTTCCTTGCCTCCTCTTAGTTTCTAATGGCTTGCTAACAATCTTTGGTGTTCTTTGGCTTGGTGAGCAGCTGCATAATTCCAGTATCTGCTTTCATTATCACATGGTGTCCTTACTGTGTGTCTTTGTCTTCACAGGGCTGTCTGTAAGAACACTAGTCATATTGGATTAGGGACACACTGTACTCCACTATGACCTCATCTTAGCTAATTACATTTGCAATTTTCTATTTCAAAATAAGGTCACATTCTAAGGTATTGGGGGATAAGACTTCAACACATCTTCTTTCTGGAAGGACACAATTGAATTGTAAACTCCTGCCCACATCTTAAAAAATGTTCCTTTCTTTAGACTTTCTCTAATCATCCTAAGAATGCCCTTTGCCTCCTGCCCGGATCCTGCCTGAAATGTGAAACTTCAGGTATAGGGGGCATGTGTAGAGAAAGAGCATTCTACATAGGGACTGAGGAGTTTAAAAAACCAACAACGAACAAACAAACAGATGGAAAAAATACCATGGGCTTAAAGCTGTATCCATATCAAAAGAATAGTTAACAGGAGAGCTGAGGATGTGTCTCTATGGTAGAGCATATGCCTAGCATATGCCTGGGTTCAATCCCAAATACCTTAAAACAACAAACCAAACCAAATCAGAAAACAAAACAAACAACAACAACAACAACAAACAAAAACAAAACCTAACCAACCAGCCAAACAAAAAAAAGCCAAGAGCTCAAATAAATCTGTGTTCCTAGAACTAGCCCAAATTATTGGCAAAGTCTTTTTTGAAAATCCCAATGATGTGTGTATGTTTATGAGTGCAATTTATATCTTCCACAGGTTAGAGGTAATTTTGAGAGTTCATTGTTAGTGGGTGAAAACAACCTTCCTCTGGGCCTGTCCAAGAGAGGCTGGTGTAAACAATAAACCAAAGCCAGAGGCGGAAGGCAGAGCAGGATGGGTGGTGATGTGCTGGATGTGTGGAGTGTGGCATTTCTCTAATGCTCCTCCCAGGTAGGGAGAGTCAACTGGGTCCATGGCAAGAGCAGGATGGAACTAGAACAAAAATGTACCTGTCCTGGGGAGTTCTGGTGGAAGGCAGGAACAACTGCTAGGGCTCTGCCTTTGGTTTCCACCCTTTCAGGATCTGTGAAGGCTGTGATTTTTGTGCTCATTCTTTCTGTGTTAAGGCCACAATTAGGCCACAACTTCCCAGGCCCTGGGGACTGTCTGTTGCTTTGTATGACTTCTGGAGAGAGGTAATTTTTTCTTTACAGTCTATAAAGTGGGAAAGGATAACTCATAGGATTTCTAAGAGAAGGAAATGAAATTCTATTTGCAAACCACTTGGCTCATTGCTAAGCTATTTGTTCGTTTTCTCCTTGCCATGAAAATAACCCTCATACCTGAGATTTGAACAGACAGTAGGAGAGGCAAGAGTAGTTCTGGGGGCTTTATCCATCCCTCCTCATAATCTCCACCAGTTGCCCATTCTTTCATATTTTTCCCAATCTTGTGTGCTATCAAAGTGCAGGTGTAAGGCAAGTCCCTGAAGCATCTTCCAAACAGATTACCATTCCTCAGCCCCTCGTTTGTGGACATTGTGGAGCTGCCATTGTATACAGTGTTTGTGATATATAAATGTTACTTTGTACTTGTTATTTGGCTCATTTTTATCTCCTGTGTCATTTTCCCAAAGGGCTTGTTGAACTTGTGCTTGAAAATGCTGACTGAAGTAACATGATTTCTTCTGCCTGCAGGATGTCTGACCTGAAAGCGTGTTGCTTCCCACAAAACTCAGAGCAAATGAAGAGCAGGAAGGAGCTATTTCCCAAGATCAGAGCCACTGAAGGATCCCAGGTCTCTGGGTTGTGGCTCTGAAGTCAGGCAGTATCATTACAGGAACTTCCACTCCCTTCAGGCAGAAGGGGGTTAAGAAAGGAACTGAAGACCCTAATAGGCAAACAACCACCAGCATCTCTTGCTTTTCTACTAGTGTAAGATATCTAGAGATGGCTGGAGGCTGATATGGTTAATATTTCATTTTCAAGGCCAGGATGCTAATTGGGAGGACCAGGCAGATCAACCAACAGATTAAACAGTGATGGTGGAAAATGTGTTTTATTGGCTTCATTGGGAACACAAAGAAGAATGAAAGATTTGAAGGTAGAAGAGACCTTAGCAAGCCTTCTAATCCCTGTTTCAGCCTTCACTTCCCTGTAATCATGAGCAGAGTTACTTTATGTTTTTCAAGTAAGTTCCTTGAACCCACACCACATTTCTTTTTTAAAATTTAAAACTACTTTTTAAAATACACATAAAAACATAAAATTGTACATATTAGTGGGGTACTTTGTGATGTTTCAATATATGTATACATTGCATAATATTTAAATCAGATTAAACATATCTATGTCCTGAAATGTTTGTCATTTCTTTATGATAAGAACATTTAAATTCCTTTCTACTTTTTTGGGGCTGGGGTTTAGCTCAGTTGGTTGGGTGCTGTTTCACACTATCTGAGGACCCAGGTTCAATCCTTAGCATTGCAAAGATGGGTGAAGGATGTGGCAATCCACTCCCAAAGCAATCCTTAAACAATCAGCTATTGAAAACTCTATGAGGATCTCTATGAGTCAGATATGACTCAATGACACCTAACAACAACTATTTTTTTGAAATACACAGTACATAATTGTTATCCATAGTCACCCAACTGTGCAATAGCACCCCAAAACTTCTTACTCTTACCTAACTGTGACTTGGTATCTAATGATCAATCTTTCCCCATTCCTCTCCCATCCTGACTCTCCCCAGCCTCTGATAACCACCATTGCCCTCTCAGCTTGTATGAGGTCAACTTTTTAAGAAAGTGAGTGAGGTCATGTGGCACTTGCCTTTCTGTGCCTGGCTTGCTTCACTCAACAATTTGCCCAGATGTTGAGGAGGAGGCAGTTGGACAGCCCTGCCTCTGCTCAGACAAGCCTTGGACAGAATGTCCTTTACAAGACTGGGCTAGAAGGGGTCCTGGAATTTGGGGGCCCCTTTTCCTCGCTGGCTGCTCCAGTTCTGAAGAAGCAGCTGTGCAGTCATGGGAACCACTGTATTCTGCTCAGAAGATCTGGGTTTGCATTGGCTCCACCACTTACTTCCAAGTCACTTACCTCTCTAGGCTTCAGTCTCCTGGACCAGAAAATGGGGTTGATACTATTTCATGTAGGTGTTGGTAATCATAGATTTAGGCATGTGAGTTCACATTTTGACTTATAATTGGGGCTGTGCTGGGATCAGCTGACCAGTGCAGAAGGTGGTAGGGACAGGCTTCAGTCTGTGACCTAGAAGCAGAGCAATAGCACTGTGGGCAGCTGGCACAATGATAGGTCCCTGTCTCCCCTCCCTGCTCACTGTGGCTCCCGTATTCTCCAGGGAGAACCAGCTAGATGAATTCTCAACTCTACCAAGAAAGGCAAGCTGAAAATTTGTCACTGCAAAAATTTTATTTCTTCTGCAGGAAAGAAATGTCTCCCGTTCTTTTTGCTACCACAAAGCTTGATTCCTGGGGAAAAATAAATCAAGGTAAAGTGAAATAAAGAAACTGAAGAACCGTATCAGCATAGCAAGGGACTGAGGTACCAGTGGGGGATTACAGAGCCACTTTCCTTTTCAGTCCCCCCACCAAACTCTCCCAGGGGATAATTTCATTAGAGCCGTTTATTCACTCAGTTATTCGGAAAGCACCCATGACTTCTACTGTGTGCTCACCACTAGGCTTGCTTTGTAGGGAAGACAGTGTTTTGGGCTCTCAAGGGCTCACCAGACCAAAGAAACTGCAGGGCCTGTGATGCTGAGGTTCCAAGGTGGCTTTTGTGTGGCAGGGGAGCAGGAGGACAAGCGGGAGGATGACTGCATCGCTTTCCCTGAGAACTGAGGGGCTTGGCTTCTGAGACTTCCTTCTGGCTCCCTCTCTTCTTCTCAGCCCTCTGCACTTCAGAGACTGGCTTGATGTTCTTGGTCTTGCTTGTGGGCAAGGAGGAAATGAGGCTGAATTGGTAGATTTCTGTGTCCGCCCCCCCCCCCCACCCCCCCCGCCAACAGCCTAACTAGTTGTATGATCTGGGTCCTTTTTCTTTCCACTACAAGTTGTAGCATCTCCTTCTTTGAATGAGGCTAAGGGTTTTGCAGAAGAGATGTTGATATTTAGCTTCAGATTGCTTTTAATGATTCCTTGGTCTCTATTTGTGAATGCTTCTTTTATTTTTTATGGAAAAATGTCTTTTGGATTTTTTTATTTATACACTAAGGCAACTACTTCCTTGGAAGAAAGATGTACTTTGCCAAAACACCAATCTTCCATTAGACAAGAGCCATAACTGTAGCATAGAATTTAACAGAAAATATTACTACATTGGATTTAATTTTCAGAAGCAGTTAAGTGCCTACTGTAGTACTTTGCCCATGTCAAGTGCTCTGTAAATGTTCATGTGGACTAAAGAAAACACAAAACCAAACAAACATAATGGGAAGATGGAGTAAATGGAGCGGGCAATGGAAATTAAATGAGAAAAAGCAAAGTGAACGCATATAAGAGGTTTAATGGAGTATTATGGAATTATCTTCTGAAAGGACAAAGTAGAACCAACTAAAAATGAAAAGGAAAGTAAAAGCTTAGATAAGAAGAAAGTGGAGGCAGAGAAAAGCTGGTAAGGCAATTGGGACAATTACCTCCATGTGGTGCTTTCAACCTGTGCCCCGCATTGGGAATGTCTAGGGAGTTTTTTTGTTGTTAGGTGCTGTCCAGTAGGTCTGACTCATAGCAACCCTCATAGAGTTTTCAATGGCTGAGTGTTTCAGGATTGCTTCTGGAGTGGATTGCCATGTCTTTCTCTTGTTTTTGCAGTGCTGGGGATCGAACCCTTGTCCTCAGAGAGTACAGAGCAGCACTCTACCAACTGAGCTAAATCCCAGCCCTAGGGAGTTTTAGGGATTATAAGCCTGGTGCTCCTCCTGCCCAGTCTGATTTACTTAGTGCAGGGTGGGTTCTGAGTATTAAGATTGTAAAAATTCTCCCCACAAAATTCCAGTGGGTAGCTAGGGTTGACAGCCTTTGTAACAAAAAGAACTACAGTGCAGTAAGAACAACAGTACAGTGCTATCTTCAGGGGACAAGGGAAAGATGCCACCTATGACCATGAGGGCTGTATGAGGGTGGGATAAACAGCTGCTGGTTCCTGCTGGTTTTTTTTTTTTTCCTCTGTGACAGCATGGACCTCCTGTAGCACTTGTGCCTGGTGACTGCTCACTGCTTGCCTCTTAATACATGAGGGTTTGAAGATCGACTTAGGTCAACATTACACATCTTCCGGTTTCCCAGAGCTCCCACAACAGTGCTGGACACTTGGTAGGTGCTTAGGCAGTATTACCTAGGTGCCCAGGTATAGCCTGGTCTTCTAGATCCTCCTGTGCTGAATGAAGTGGGCTTAGTCTGTGTTCTTGAGTCTTCTTCCTAATTCTGCCCTGTCCAAATTCTGTCCTAGCTCTTCTAAGAAGCAGAATTCAGCCAGGAAAGTCCACTTATTGGTCCCTGACTCTGGCCAATATTACTCTCTGTGTGAGATGGAAGATGGCTTGCAGTACATTAGATTCAGAATGATGAGTGGTTGCTATATTTCAATTGTGTGCCTCCTCCTCCTCTTCCTCCTTCTTCTTCTCGTGCCCTTCTTCCTCCTCCTCCTCCTCCTCCTCCTCTTCTTCTTCTTCTTCTTCTTCTTCTTCTTCTTTTCTCCCCCTCCCCCTCCTCCTCCTCCTCCCCCTCCTCCTCTTCCTCCTCCTCCTCCTCCTTCTTCTTCTTCTTCTTGTTCTTGTTCTTCTATTTTCCTTGTAATTCCTAGACTTATAGAAGAGTACAGTTTTCAAAGAGACCTTCCCCTTAGAGTGAAATGTATACAGTTCTCCAAAGTGTCCATCTGTTTTTGGAGGGAAGTAGGTTACTTTCTGCTTTCCTGGAATTTCTTATTTCACAGTGAAGACTTTCTCCCACAGAGAGAGCTGTGGGTAGAAGACAAAGTTCTTGCTATCTCTGGAAATCCTCTACCTTTCCCTGCTTGTTGGAAGCCTAAGGGGACTTGGTGGTCCTCAGGTAAAATGTGGAGAAGCCAGACCGAAGTTTTCATGCTTCTGATAGACTAGTCTTATGTTTCTTTTAATAGAAGAACATTCATTAAAAATCAAAAACAAAACAATCTAGTTTTGTGCTTCTGTCCATCAGCATCCCAATAGAGAGGTAAAATCTGGAAAATCTGAATTAGGAGGAGATGGATAATTATTTTTTAAGGACCTAAATAGAAGCCCTTCTCCTTTTGTAGTATTATCAGCACATAAGGAAAAGGATTTCTCTAAAGTGGAGAAAAAGAGTTTTGCTCAAGGTTCTTGGTTGGGAGTAGGCTGGAGAGAGTATTGGTCAGGGTTTGTTGTTATTGTTAGGTGTCATCATGTTGGGTCTGACTCATAGTGACCCTATGTATAACAGAGTGAAACACTCCCTGACACTGCATGCCTGGCACTATGTCTATGCTTCTGTTGTATTCATAGGGTTTTCAATGGCTGACTGTTTTGGGATTGCTTTGGAAGTGGATTACCATGTCGATCTCCTGCTTTTGCAGTGCCTGTTCAGGGTTTGCAAGAGTATAAATGCTTTCCCCCCCTCCTTTGATGGTAGGACTTATAGAAAAATGGAATGTGGATGCTTTAGTTCTCATAAGGAGTTTATAACCTGCCAATTGTGCCCTGGAGCACAGGGTAGTGATACAGCTGGGCTGTTCTAGAATCTTGGGGGAACTCCCTGCTTCATCTCAGGGGGAATCAAACAAAGACTTCAATAAACTTATCGTCCCATCAAAGGGCGAGGAGAGGGCTATGAGAGCCTCCGTGGGAGTGTGATCCTGCCCACACACTTCACGTGGGAGAGAGCAGCCAGGTGACCCCACTATCCCCACTCTGATGCCAGAGGAGGGGAGAAGACAGGTGGAGAGAATTTCTCCGCTTTTCCTTGGGACAGAGATTTGGTGGCTCTGGACCACCATGCCAGCGGCTCCCACAGCCATTGACAAACACATTACCTGTGTTTCCAGAGCACTCCCCCTGCTCAGTTCTCGGCTCTGAGCTAATACACCTGCATTTTCCACTTAGCTGTGTTAAAGAATGGGATGAAAAATGAATGAGGCTGAATGAATAAGAAAATGGAGGCAGAGTTAACTGAGGAAACAATGGAAGAAAACCACAGAATCCCTGCGGGGTCTTTGGAAGAGGCAGATGTGTAGATAAAAAGAGAGGCCCCGAGGGACGAGGATCGCTTTGGGGGCTGGAAAGAGAGAGTTCCTAAACCAATTGAATGGGGAAGGTAGTATTCAAGCAGGATCTTGGACCTACAGCAGCTCGGGCCACTATAGCCGAGTGTCCTTGTCATGTCCCAGGGCCCTGGCTCACTCTGCCTCTGCTGCCTCATTGCCATGACCTGTGCGTCCAAGACATTCTGGTAGAGTACATGGGATTTATAGTGAATTTTGATGGTAAATGGATACAGGTACAGGAGCAAGGACTGGGGTAAATACAATCTATTTGTAGTAAATAGCGTGGCTAGAGATGTAGTTGTGAGTGGTTGTTTTATAATTGCCATCATACTGCTGTGTTAAAGTCTAGTTTAGAATGCAAGTGCTATTATAAGCATCATATAGATGACAAGTGAAAGGGCTCTTAACACTGAGCTGCATAATGAATTCTTAGTATAAGTGAATGAACAGATTATTGACTAGAAATACAAGCTATCCTTTTGGCAGGGCTTTAATTGCAAAGTAGTATGCGAGTTAGTATGCAGGCATGACTGAGTAGTGATTGCAGGAACTTGGAAAGCTCTACCAAAGGAGGGCAAAGGAAAAACTGCAGTGCTGCCCTTGTATGATGAACAACCTCAGTATTCATCAAACTGAAAAAGTATTGTGAATGAAATCCTGGCATATGATGAAGCACATGGTGTCTGAATCTAACCTGACAGCAGTGTCCAGGCTGTGGTGAGAATCCAGGGATGAAAAATGACGCATAGGCAATGACATGTGGCAGGGAGATGGACTAGGAGCACCCAGAGAAACAGGATTTTTGAAAGACTCAACTGGTAGTGGTCTCTCTCTGTCAGAATACCTTATTTTAAAAAGTGCCAGCTCAAGTCCCAGATTGGTGACCCAGAGGTTGAGCTGTGAGTTACAGCTGCAGCATGTTAGTATAACTGTTGCCTTTATTCATAAATCTGCTGCGCTTCTGTTGACCTACAGTGTGGTTGGGGACTCTGCTGGACAGCACACCAAATGCTCGGCAGAAATTCCCAATGCCACCGTCAGCCCAGGGACTTCTTGTTAATAAATATTATAGTGCAAACTATATATTTACCCAGAGAAGTGTGCTAAGGAAGGGACAGTAGCAGAAAAAGAAAACAAAGTTTAAAATGGTATGGTAGATGAAAAACGTTTATTTTTGCTGAAGAGATGTGATCCAGACTATTTTTCTCTTATTTTGGTAGAGGTTAAATCCAAAGCTTCAAGTACATGGCTAAGGACAAACATTTTTTAGGGCAAACAAATGAGAAAAAGCAGCCTCTGCACACAAACAGAAAGGAGCTGTGCAAGGGGACCACGTCCACCTTATAACCAGGGCCTCCCCATGTCGCAGTGTCCCTGGCTCACACAGACAGATTGAGTACGAAGGGGCTCTTTATTTTTCTCTCAGCAATCCAGTAGTAGTCAAGCTCTGCCCGGGCTTGTGAAGCCTAGCTGCTTTGACTGGTAGAAGAGGACAAGGGAAAGGCTTGGAAAGGAACAGGATCACAATTCCAGGGAAGGATCACAAGCATAATTGCCACATGCTATTATTAGATCTGCTGGCGAAATATCTTTCTGAGGTCTAGGAGGTCCTCATCTTTTGGCCTTCTCTTTGGCCCCAAATACAAACCCAAGAATCAGCATTGTGTGGTCGAATTGCTACCCTGCTGGAGCGGAAGAGTTTTAAGCAAGCCCCTTGTCTTGTTTTTGCCTTTTCATTTTGGACAGGGAGTAGATCTGAGTGAAGACTGTTGTGGAGACTAAACACCCAAGGTTGTAATGCACCAGCATCGCCAGATGGAGTACGGGAAGGAAGGCAATTTATAAAACCTTTGCAGCAGCTTCTGTGGCCACAAGGGATGATACTGGCTCAACTTAGCATTTTTAAACTCAAGTATTTACCTCATGCCAATGTATGTAGCTGTGTTCACTCATTTGAGGTTGTTCATTTAGAAATACAGAAGGATGAGACATTATTTCTGTAAATAAAATATTCTCTTTGATTAGATCTGTGTGTCAGAGATCCGTATGGCAGAAATTCAGTTCAAACATTCAATTCAATAATCATATATTAAACACTTACTATGCAATGCACTGTGGAAATGGAAGATGAAATAGACCAACCCTTGAGGGGTTTATAAATTGGGAGGAGGATGAAGGAAGTAGTCAAACAATCATGGCAAAGGAGAGCATGTGAAATAACTCAAGACAGGCAGGTGCTGCGGTGGTTCTGTGGAGGGGGAAATGATATCCTCAGACGAGAGTTTTACACTGGAGATATAAATTTGTGAGCCATGAGCACATGTGTGAAATGTAATGCTGGGAGGATGAATAAAATCACTTAGGAAGAGATAGAGAAGAGAAGAGAGACACAGGCAAGAGTTCTGGGTGCTCTAGTGTTTAGAAGCTCGATAGAAGAGGAAGAATCAGCAAAGACAACAGAGGGAGAGGCCAATGACAGAGAGATAAATCAGCAAAACATGGCATCACGGAAGCTAAGCATGGAAGGCATCTTAAGAGGTACAGGTGGCCAGGGGTGCAGCACAATGCTGAGAAGTTGCATGATTGCTTGCTGTTACTCATGTGTTTGTCTTATGTCCTTTCCCCCATATTTTAAATGAAGTCCATGAGAGGAGGGTCCATGTCTCTTTTGCTCACTTTATGTACACAATGCCTGGCACAGTATTTGGCGTAGAGTAGGATACAAGATGGGAGAAGAATGTGGCAACCCACTCCTGAAACAATCAGTCATTGAAAACCCTATGAATAGCAGAGAAACGCTGACATCGTGCTGGGCATGGCACCTAAAAACAACAACAAGGATGCAAGATACAGTTATTGCACAAAGAAAGGAGAAGTAAAAACCAGTTTGAGGTATTTATAATTAATTCAGTAAGCAAAGAGTAATAACTGAATTGTTGTTGTTGTTGTTGTTAGGTGTCGTTGAGTCGCATCTGACTCATAGCGACACTTATAGGGTTTTCAATGGCAGATTGTTTCGGGATTGCCTCGGGAGTGGGTTGCCATGTCCTTCTCCCGTTTTTGTGGTGCTGGGAATTGAACTCAGGATCTCGGAGACTGCAGAGTAGTGCTCTACCAACTGAGCTAAATCCCAGCCCCAATACCTGAATAGCATTCATAAATTCCTAACATGGAGTTGAATCTTAGCAAAAAAATGCAAGCCTCTGTGTGGAGTCCTGTGCAGACCTGTTGGCCTCCTAAGTTTCATTAGGAGTCCTTCAATCTATAAGCACAGAAATGAGGAATCAAGAAGAATTCATCTGGCTAATTTTCTCATAATCCTTTAGGATTCTAGTGGATCTAGTAGAATGAGGCATTAATGGCTGTGTCATCACAAAAAGAATTCTGTGCTCCTAACCCCAAGTTAGCCTGCAGCTGTAGCCCTGTGACATCTGATCCCATCAGATCTCGGAAGCTAAGCAGGGTCAGGCCTGGTTAGTACCTGGATGGGAGACCGCCTGGGAACACCGGAAGCTGTAGGCTTGGGAGAAGGACCTGGCAACCCCCTCCCAAAAATCAATCTGCCATTGAAAACCCTATGAACAGCAGAGAATCACTGACAATAGTGTTTTCCCTGTTGTACAGAGGGTCTCTATGAGTCGGATACCGACTTGATGGCACCTAACAACAACAACAACAACAACAACCCCAAGTTATATAGGTATCTTTATGGTAGAGGTTCCGAGAGCATTTAATAAGATAACAAGAATTGTGACTACTCAGGTACATTATTAATGTGTTGTTGTTGTTAGATGTTGTCAAGTTGTGTCTGACTCATAATGACCCTTATAGGGTTTTCAATGGCTGATTGTTTCAGGATTGCCTCAGGAGTGGATTTTTGTGGTGGTGGGAATTGAACTTGGGACCTCAGAGCAGTGCTCTACCAACTGAGCTAAATCCCAGGCCCTTATTAATGTGTAGCATTTGTCAAAATTATCTGACCATGGAACTCTTTTTAACTGTGCAACAACTGTTATCATCTCGAGAGACAGTGACATTCTGAAGAACAGTTTGGCAACTGTTGCCCATAGCTTTGCAGTAATTCTAGGAAGAAAAGAAAATCATATCAAACTCTCTGCTATTAATAGGGTTTGTCAACATCAGGACAAACTCCCCATTATAGAGACAAAGTACCCCAGTGGAGTTGAAGGGTGGTGTAGATTGTAATTATTATTCTGAAGTGTAAGACCCCTCCTTTCATGTAAGAGGGTTATTAACTCTTACTACTGTTCTGCGTCTTGCTGAGCCTTCTGCTGGAGGGAAACTGGACCTGACACTGGTGACCTAGGGCTTGGGCAGGAAGAGCCTGAGGATGAGTGTGAGTGGACATGAAGTTTGCCATGTTAGAGCCAAAGTTTTGAGAAGCATCTTCAGCTTCTGCTAGCAGCTCTCTTGTTTGTTTTCTTTGGCCATAGAACACTATGTTTCAAGTAGTGGTTTATATTTCAGCCTGGGCACTGAAATGGACAGACACAGAGAGCAGAGCTCAGCAGCTAACTTAGCCACCAACTTGTGATACAAGCAAGTACAAAGGTAAATGTTCATTGTTGTAAGCCATTGAGAATTGGGCTCTGCTACCATTGCTTGTTGTTGTTAGGTGCTCTTGAGTTACCACTGCAGAGCTGACTAATGCAAAGAGGAAAATCTGGAAGGCTGATAAGAATAAGACTGGTTTCTTTCCAGAGTTCTCAGAAGAGACACAGCTACAGAGGAGAAGAAGAAGGCAGATTCAGAATGGCTCAGTCTATAGCTGGATTTGTTATACTTCACAGGGGAAAAGTTTTGCTCTGACTAAAAACAACTCTGTGAATGGAAACAACTCAATCTAGCCCAGATAAAGATTTATAGATCTAATATAGGCTACAAAGTGCCTGTATATCTGGGAAGAAATCTCAGCATTTCATACCACAAAGAACACACCAAAGTGGAAGTTCATAGCCAGTCCCAATGGCATCATCTGCCTCGCTGGGGATGGGGAACACCATGCCTTAATAGTCTCTCCAGGATTCCTCTTGGTTTCCATTAGCAGGATGGGGAGGTCTGTGTCCCAGCCACAGGAGGTCTGGGAAATACCAGAGGTTTGAGATGGCTTTTTAATAAAAACAAAAAGTTAAAGGGAAGCTCCATTCCTCTTTGCTTTCTTTAATTCTTTATCTTCTCAACCCAGACCATTATCATTTTAGCTTATCTGTCTCATGGTGTGTGCCATAGCCACATTTTGGAAATCTCTACGCTTCCTTTGACAGGGAATTAGCTACATTCTGTGGTTAAGGAGCCCCTCTGAAAGCTGTGACGCACTTTTATTTCCTCACAAAAAAGAAACTGATTGTGTCTGGAGTAGGGTTCAGTATTTTCCTATCAAATTTCAATTTGTTTTCAGTTATTTAACTGCGAACATCATAACTCTGTGTGTGTGCATGCGTGTATATGTGTGTGCACACGCACATGCATATGTAACCGTGGAGGATGCTTATTTTCCTTTCTGAGTCATCTTACAGAACTCTAAGCACACCTTACCCCAGGGAAGCAGTACTTTCTCTATTATAAACTCAGGTCACCTCCTCTGAGACGCCTTCCCCAGCTTTACGTAACGTCATCGTTCTCTATGTTCTCACAACTGTTTACTTCTTCTCTGCTAGTGAGGCTCTGTTTTCATGTCTGTTTCTCCCACTGGAAAGAATATCTTGAGGACGGGAATTGAGTTTTGGTCGATTTTGTAACTCTGAATGTGGCGGAGCACCAGGGATATTGTACATGCTCAGTTCATATTTGAGGGGTGAGGATATGCCTCCCTGTACTTGTAGACTTGTGCATTCTAATAATAAAGCTGCAGAAAACAGCCACACCCTCCAAAATACCAAAAAGGCTCATCATAAGCCCAGCTAGGAGTCACTGAGAATATAATAATTGTATTGAGAACCTCTGGTTTCCTCATAGCTAGTAAGACTCTCCGGGAAGGCTTTACTTCCTTGGTTAGTGTCTCTACATGGGAACAGCCTCAGATCTGTAGAGGACATTCTGACTCACTTTTGTCCTGTGTACCTCAGAATAGGCTCTTGAGTATGCCAAACAGATTGGGTGGAAATCTACAGTTTCTGAAAGCCCTCAGACTCTGGCTGCTCAGGGTAACTTTGGGGTTTCCAAGACCACTCAAAAGTAGGCATGTTCCAAGACTTAGGGCCCTGCTGCAGCCCAGAATCTGTGATGATAATTACATTCTGGGAGCTGCCAGAATCTGGGAGAGTCATCCATTTATTCATACAAGTACATTTATGCAATTTTCAGGTTCAATGATAAGCAAAATCAGATTTGGTCCTTGTTTTCCCAGAGCTTACAAACTAATGAGAAAATAGGCATAATCAAATTAATGAGAAATCATTATAAACTGGTATATAAAAGCATTAAGAAACGAACAACCTGAACCTGTTGAGGGAACCCAAGATGCCTCTGAGAACTGAGGTGTAGATTTGAACAACAACAAAAAATCAACAGGAGTTAAAGAGGGGACAAGGAAACAGGGAGGGAACAATACATGCAAAGGCCCTGAGATGGGAAGGCACTGGGTATTTTGAGACGATGGCAGGAAGGCATGTTTGAACAGGATCCTAGAGAGCATGAAGGGGAGGAGAAGGAGGTGGATAGGGGAGGTGAGACGGCATCAGAATATGCAGGGTTGTAAGGTCTGTTAAGGATGTAGGTCTTTTTCCTATAAATAGTGGGAAGTTGCTGAAGAATTTTTAGTCAGGGACATAACATGATCTTATCTGTATTTTGAAGCAATCACTCTGGCTGCTGTTGGGGGGAGGACATATTTGAAGCTATCAGAGGCCAGAGAGCTTATTTAAAAGGCTAGAAAGATAATTGAAAGGAGAAAATGATAGTTTGGACAGGGGTATTGGTAGTGGAGGATGGATTTGAAATGATGATGTTACTCACTAAGATAAGGAACATTAGAAAAAGCCCCTGTTTGCAATGAAGATCTTGATTTAAGTCTTGGAGTTTAGTTGAAGTATCTTGGAGATATCTAAGTATAAATGTTATATAGTCAAGTAGACACACAGATATTAATTCCTGTATTTAACACATATTTATTGATTACCCACTTTATGCTAGTCACTCTACAAAGACTTGTATGATACAAGAAAATGCATTGATCTCGGATTTTCTCTCAAAGAGCTTAGAATTTATTAGATAGTGACAAGGAATAGTTGGACATGATGTTGTTGTTATGTGATGCTGTTGAGTTGGGTCCAACTCATAGTGACCCTACATACTACAGAACATAACACTACCAGATGCTGTGCCATGCCTGCCACTATGTCAGTGCTTCTCTGCTATTAATAGGGTTTTCAATGGCTGATTGTTTTGGGAGTCAGCTGCTGGGTTCTTCCCCCAAGCCTACTGCACCTGTTATTCTCAGGTGGTCTCCCATCCAGGTACTAATCAGGGCTTGAGCTTTCTTAGCTTCTGAGATGTGAGGAGATAAGACACCAGGATGGTATAGCTATAGCTGGTTGTACATGATAGTTATCCTTAAATATCTGAATATTTGGAGTTTAAACTTTGTGTTCCACCAGATGGCTCAACAAACATAAAGATATGAAGTTACAGGGGACAGATCACAATTTGGTATAAGAAATGCCTTTTAAAAATAAGAACTGTCATTGAAAGTATTTGAATGGAGAATGGTTGATCATTATTCAATCAATATTTAATGAACATGTAAATTGAACAGAGATTGGTGCTTGACCTTTAAGATCCCTTCTGGCTATTAAATTCAATGATTCTAATTTCTTGTTTAAAATCTTAATTGTTCAGAATGAAGATCACAGCTTGGATTCCCTTAAGTCCATTTCCTTATCTGAACACTAGCTATATATTCCCTGTACACTTTTAAGAGACTATAAGTATCTTCTTCAAGTCTATGACACCTTACGGATATACAATGTACTGTATGCATTGTATGCTAGACATATATTTTTTTCTTTCTATCCTTTTCTTTTCTTTTCTTTTCTTTCTATTCTTTTCTTTTCCTTTTTTCTTTCTTTTTTGAGACAGGACATCACTGTGTAGTGCAGGCTGGCCTGGAACTCACTATGTAGACCAGGCTAGCCTCGATCCTCCTGCCTCAGCCTCCTGAATGCTGGGATTACAGGCTTGCATTCCTGTGACTGGGTGAAAATATATTTTCTTTGTTGGCTGTTGGTGGCCCTCTCTGATTCAGAGGGAGAGGTGAAATCACATGGTTTCAGATTCCCTTCTTTTCTATTGCCTCTCACTCATAATCATGGTTCTACAGTGTTGGATGACCTGTTTGTGAGAGCAGCCAGCTGACAGTACTATTCCTGGACACAGGATGCCTTCTTCTGGCTGATCTGGGGCACTCCAATAGGAATCTCCTTTTTCCTAGCCATGGAGGACGCCTACTATGTTAGTCAGATTTTGCATCTCTGTGATCAAAATACCTGACAGAGACAACTCAGGAAGGAAACGTTTATTTGACTCATGGTTCCAGAGGATTTCAGTCCATAGTGCTGAGGAATATATGGCAGAGGAGGATCTCAGGAGCCTGTGGGTGGGGGCTCCTCACATCTCAAAGGACAGGAGTGGAGAGAGACCAGAACAGGGCATTGGGTAGCCTCCAAAGCCCCCCTCACTTCTGCCAGCTAGGTCCCACCTCCTAAAGTTCCATAGCCTCCCCCAAACCCCAAACAGTACCACTAACTGGGGACCAAGCATTTGAACGTGAATCTTGGGGGACATTTTATATTAAAATCCTGATACTTATGGTAGCCTCTGCTTAGGACCCTGGAGGAAGTGGCATACCTATTCCCATACCCTGATAATTGAACTCAGATTTTTTGAAAAAGTGGACAGAAGCTCTCTATGATTTCTTTTTACTGCTTTGAACTCCTTCAGCTTATTCCTTTTCATGATAGATAAAAATCACAGAAAGCAGAATGGAGGGAACTATGATATGAGTTTAGGCAACTCTCAATTGTCTTTATCAATGTAGTGGGGAAGAACATGAACAATACAGAAATAGTACATGGTTTTCATGCCATTTGATTAGCTTTGAGATTTCTGTAGAGACCCTTGGTCCATGTCCATACTATCTTAGGGCCATCAGTGGCCCTGTCTTCCCCTAACTGTGAAGGCTTCAGGTATTATATAAAAAAACGTTCTCAATTACCTACTTGTAAGCTCAGCAATTACTTGACTTTCTCCAGGTCTTTACCTTTAATTCTGGTCTGGATTCTATTTTCATTGTTTTGTGCCTACACTCTCAGTCTGTTTGCTTTTGCCTAAAATGTCCCTCTCCCTAGGCTCCAGGCTGCTTTCTATGTTCAGCCCTTGCCCATCTCAGGTTCTGAGTTGCCCCACTCCAACATGGGCCAGAACTTCCTGTCCTCATCCACCCTGCAGGAAGAATGGACCATTACTGACACGCATTCTCAACTCCCATTCCTTTTCTTCTCTGTTAGACTTACTCAGGCACTAAAGATTCATGCTCTTTTTTTCTAGCTTGATCTTGAGTCAGTGGAAAAAGGTCCTAGGCTTCAGTGAATAAGCCATTATGGTATGGAGTAAATACCATTATAGATTCAATAAATATTAATTCATTTCCTGATAGGCTTATGGATGGATGAGAAATGGTCATACCTAGAATTTATATGCTTTCTTTTTCTAATAAACATATTAGGATACAATATCACCCCCAAGAAGAATATTTGTTACATTGTTAACACAAATGATCTGTTCTCTGATTTTGGGATGACCAATTGCTTATCAGTAAATCCCATACTTTGTTGTACATTAGAATCCCTGTAGGAGATTTTTACAAACACGATTCTTGGATGGCACTTGGTAAAAACTGACATATTTTTCTACCTCCATAAAAAATTTCAATAACAAAAGATATTATGGTTGAATATGACCCCCAAGGTGGTGTGTTAGAAACTTAATCCCTAGTGCAACAATGTTGAGAGGTGGGACTTTAAGAGCTGACTAGGTCATGAGACCTCTGCCCTCAGGAATGTATTAGTGCCATTATTGCAGGAGTAAGTTAGCTATCACCGAAGTGGGATTCTTTTTTTTTTTAATTAGAAATTTTTAATGTACATCATAATGTGATTCATTTTGACATGCTTTTCATTGTGACAATTTTCATATATGCAATTTGATAAACATTATTCATATAGGTTACCCCTTACCCTCCTCTATGTTTCCCCCACCGAAGTGGGATTCTGAGAAAAAGATGAGTTTGGCTCCCTTCCCTATTTCTCTTATACTCTTGCCCTTCATTCACAGGATGAAACAGTGTGCAGGCCCTTGAGAGACGTGGACCCCTTGACCTTGGAATTTCTAGTATCCAGAAATTATTTTCTTTATAAATTACCCAGGCTGTGGTATTCTCTTATAGTAGCACAGAATGGACTAAGCAAAGAATTCCCTAGACCATTGCCTGGGGTTCTTGTTAAAATGTGGATCCTGGCTCAGTATCTGGGGTAATACATAGGATTCTTCATTTGGAAATACTACTGGGGGTGCTGATGCTCTTAGGGTAGACCACACTTAGAATAGCAAGGTCTTAAACGAGTGACTTTCAACCCCAGGGGGAGGGAAGGGCTACAGGAGTAGAGGGAGGTTGAATTACCTGGGAAGCCAGAGCTCCAAGCCCACATCAATTCAATCAAAATCTCAAGGAATGTATTCCAGACATTAGTATTTTCAAAAAAATTTCCAAGATGATCCAAATATGCAGATGGCATTGAGTGAGAACCATTGTTCCAGACATGATTTGACCATATCTAATGTCCATTTCACTGAAGTTAGGGGAGAAGAATCTGGCATATCTTCCTTACATTAAAAACCTGGAGCCGAGAGTGTAGCTCAGTGGTAAAGCACTTGCCTAGTGTGCATGAAGCTCTGTATTTGTTCCTCAGCACTGCACAAAATGAACAAGCAAACAAACACACAAAATTCCAACACTTCTTTTTCTGCTTATTGCAGAATTTCTCAAAACAGGCTCTTGGACCACCTGCAGCAGAATCACCTAGGGCACTTGTTATAAATGCATATTCCTGAGCCTTCTCCTTGATAGATAGAATCAGAATCTTTACATAGGCTCAAAAATACTGGAAACAATTTCTCTAGGTGTTGGGAAATACTGGCTTATAAATTAAAACCAAATCTCTTTAGTCCTATAGTCAGCAATCTCTAAAGAAGCTGGTCACAACTTGGCTTTTCCAGTTATCTTTCTCTATGCTCCACTGCACTAATCTCCTGTGATAGGCGGCTTCCAAACTCCCTCCACACCTGTGATCTCCACTTTCTGTAATTCATGCCCTCATGAATCCCTCCTCTTCAGTGTAGGCTTCACTTCTTGACTCTTTTCTACCAATAGAATATGAGGGAAGTGATGGGATGTCACCCCCAAGATTAGACTGCAAAATGACTATGGCTTCCAACTTGGACATTTCCTCTTCCTCAGAGCTGCCATGTTCAGATGAGCCCTATGGTGATACTCACGTAAGGACTCAAGGCTGCCAATGTCTGCACAATGAGCTCCAAGTTGATCCTCTTCCAGTGAGGCCTCGAGGTGATTGCAGCCATGGCTGACATTTACACTGCAGCCTGATGGGACTCTCAAGCCAGAGGAACCAGCTAAGGCACACTAGGATTCTTGAACCCATAGAAACTGAGTTAATAAATAGCTTTTAAAAAAATGAGCCATTAGGTTTTGAGGTAATTTGTAACAATAGATAACTGGTACATCCACTCTGAAGTCCTCTTCATCCTTGCCATTTGAAATTCAAGTCCTGACCCTGTCAAGCCTTGGCTATTTTCAGAAAATTTTCTCATAGTGATTTGTTCTTTCATG
This sequence comes from Pedetes capensis, assembly GCA_007922755.1. NCBI lineage: Eukaryota > Metazoa > Chordata > Mammalia > Rodentia > Pedetidae > Pedetes > Pedetes capensis. The sequence continues at coordinate 16,579 of VMDO01000689.1, read as the reverse complement.
AACTCCTCGAGCACTACACATGAAGTTAGTAATACTCATGGTTATCTAGAACATGCTGTCCTGTATTTTTGTGTTCTTTTGTAGTCTTTATAATTTCTTTCTTTCTTTTCTTTTTTTTTTCCGCGGTATTGGGGGTTGAACCCAGGGCTTGTATGCTTTGTAAGTGCTGGACCACTGAGCTGCATTCACAGCCCATATTTTCTTTTCTTATTTGAGACAGGGTCTCACTAAATTATGCAGACTACCTCTGGTCTGGAACTTGCGATCCTCCTGCCTCTACCTCCCCAGTTACTAGGATTACAGGCATGTACCACCATGCCTGGCTAGTACTTTCTAATGCTATGTCTTTTAAAGATAAGTTGTAAACACATTAATGAGACTAGAACTTAGAGTAGAACTTGCCTTAGAATGTTTCCCAATTTCAGGACCTTTCCTAATACCGTGAATACAATAAGAGCCATATAAATAACTTTGTGATAAGGATCATAGTACATTGTTGAGACTGTCAAATAGAAGGCATTGAGAGAGTTCACTGTTAGTTGCAGCTTTCATGCTCATGTCTCCTGTGTGTCCTAATGCTTTAACTATATGTGGGGAGAGGATTCCAGACAGACACTGGATGGGAAAAACAGTTGGCTGCTAGATCCAACAGAATACAAACACTCCCTTGATGATTATTGACTGTTTTGTTATCTTTAAGCCCTTGCCCACTATTCTGCTTGGTGGCTTCCTCCAGATCTTGGCTCCCTGTAGTCTCAGACTCTCTTGGTGGTAATCCATTTCTTTTATTCACTTGTTTTATGGCCAACCGAGAAACCCACATTGCCAAGAGTATTTGTCTACAAGATCTCTCTCACCAACTAGCACAAAGAAAGCCTGTGCATTACCCCTCTCTGCCCACCTTCATGTGTCCTCAGAACTCCTCTGTAGCAAAAATATAAAGCATTCAGTACCTGAAACAATTATGGAAACAGTTCAGAAAATGACACTACTCATTCTTTTTCACAGAGTAAGGGTTAAAGCTATCTCTAGCAGCTTTGGAAAATTTGATTAGAATGCTAATGGAAAACCATCCTTGCTTTATCTAGTTCATACACATGAGTACTTCCACAATTACGACTGTGACGAGCTACAACATTCAGGATAGTAGAAATTCTGCTCATCTCTGCCTGTTTCCACAATGAGAGGGCTTTCTCTGTGTTGATGGCTGTTGTTTTCAACCAGGAGTCTGTGAGAGATAGGTGCAGGCTCCCTTGGTCTCTCCACATTAACCCTAACAGCCTCCTCTGCCTTCTTCAACTGATAAGGAAATTGCAAAGATAAAGCTCTTACCCCAACCCAGCTCCAACCTCTCTTCTCCCATGTGACTGCTGAGGTTGTCAGGAGCTCACATCTCAGATGTAGTGAATATTTGACCCTGGGGTTTCTTGAAATGATCAGAAAAAGAATTGTAGCACTGTGGATTTCCAACCCACAGGAATAGGTCTCAACATCTTTTATTGTTGCTTTTTGAATGTCAAGTATGAATTGACTTTCTAAAGTATCAATTTCCCTTTGAAATTATTGGTTAAGTTGTCAGTACAGTTGTTTAGTTTGTATATGAAAAGCAGGGAATTATCTACATTCTTCTTATACCAGCTCATTTGATAGCTCTTCAAGTCCCGTCCTGTTACTCTGCAGCAAAAAATGGCAGCCATCCCAGCTAGAACAGTTACAGTTGTGTTGTCTGGTTCCAAGATTATATCCAAAGAGACCCCTGAAATGAAAAGCCTAAATTCAGAGAGGCTCTGAAGTACTCCTTCCTCCCCAAGGGGATGGAGCGTTAGAGCCACGCTCAGCAATGACTCACCCTTTTAAACGCCCAGAAATTGCTCCAGGGACACATTTCCTGAAGCATAAAAGGCCCAGAGGCCTGTCTTTACTTGTATCTCTAAGAGAGAGGTAGAAGAGCACACAGGTCGGCAGCCTGGCTTCCAGGGGAGGCTCTGTAGTAGGCTAGTGATCTCCTGGCTGCCAGAGAGGTCTAGTCCCTTGTGAAGGTGGCTTGGTGTCAGTCATTTCCTGAGAGAGAGATGTGACAGGTTGGTAACATTACAGGTTAGGTAAGTTTTTTAATTCAACAATTCACCTACCTACTGCTGGCCAGATTCTATTTGGGAGACATACAGGTGAACAACATATGGCTTCTGTCTTCAAAGAATTAGTTTTTTGGGGAGGGAGATGTTGTTGTTGTTGTTAGGTGCCGTCGAGTCAGTATCCGGCTCATAGTGACCCTCATAGGGTTTTCAATGGCTGACTGTTTTGGGATTGCCTTGGGAGTGGATTGCCAGGCCCTTCTCCCATTTTTGCGGTGCTGGGAGTTGAACTTGGGGCCTCAGAGACTGCAGCGCAGCGCTCTACCCACTGAGCTAAATCCCAGCCCTGGGGAGGGAGATAGAGAAACAATAATTATAGAGTATCATTAGGTCCTAGAAAAGAAGAGGCTCCTAAGTGCTCCAGGGAGCATGGAAGTAAGAGCTGTTTCTGCTTGGGATGCTCAGAGCACGGGTCCCGAACAGAGCCTGGGGAGCTGAGTAGGATGTATCTGGAGGGTTCTCCCAGAAGAAGGAGAGGGAACTGGATGAATGAGGACATGAGGGTGTAAAGTCGTGAACCAGTCTGCAAGTGATGGCCCTTCTGCCTCCTGGTGGCTCTTGTGTGATCCCTCCTACCTCCTGACTTTGTGCCTCCACCTGTCTCACTTTTAGGCAGTTCCCACCTCCACACCCCCCCAGCAATCAGTACTTTAGCCATGGAAAAATAGACTCCAGGTCGGAAGGTATATTACAGGCTCCATTTGCCCCTACTGTTCCTTCTTTCTGGAACAACCTGAACTTCCTCCTCTGCCCCACCAGAGTGGACAGGTCCATGGCATGGCCCCCTGCACTCCTTGAACATGTTGGGCCATGGCACTGATTACCTTTATTATGTTGTTGTTATTAGGTGCCATGGAGTTGTTTCTGACTCATAGTGACTCTCACAGGATTTTCAATGACTGATTGCTTCGGATTGCTTTGGGAGTGGATTGCCACGTCCTTCTCCTGTTTTTGTGGTGCTGGGGATCAAATGTGGGTCCTCAGAGAGTATGGAGCAGCACTCTACCAGTTGAGCTAATCCCCAGCCCAACCTTCATTATAACTGTCTGTAATTGGTTTATTTCCTGCATTGGACTTCAAGATTATTTAGAACAGAAACTGTACCTATTTATTTTCCCATTCCCATTATCCTGCATGGAGCTTGTCAATATTAGTAGGTCAGCAGATATTTGCTATTCCAAGCAGGATTTCTGCCTGGAGCTTCCTGACTCGCAGGGAACCTGGAGGACTGCCTACTACCCGGTGAAGACTGAGATTAGAGGAGGATTTGCCAGCAGCCAGGCAAGACCATGGGGTATGCAGATCTCTGCCTACTGTTGTAGTTGTGGGGAGAGATGGGGTGCTCTGTAGCAATAAGGTAACTCCTACCCGTGTAGGACTTGCTTGTAATAGTATGTGGCTCACTGCTTAGGTGATACCACTGTCCACATCAGTTATATGCAAAAGGAGCACTGGTTTCACAGGTCTAATTATCTATGGTTTTGAATTTTGCCTTGCTACTTACCAGTAGTCAGACAATTTACATCTCTGAGTTTTAATCTCATTTGCAAACAGGAAAATTGTAGCTACTTTACAGGGCAGCTAGGTTGAAATGAAAGAATGCATAAAAACACTTATCCCTTTTCTTGATGCCCAACTGTAGGCTCACCATGGATGCTAGCTTTTTTTACTTTGCCTTGTCATGGTGGGGTTGGTACCTGCCTGAATCATACTCATCAGGGATGATAACAGAATTTGTAATTTCCAGCCAGGCACAGAACATTCCTCTGAGGAAAGGAGGTTTCTGCCAGGTTATGTTAGGCTTTCTGTAGGACTTTGGGCAGGTAAATAAATGTGCTGAGTGGAGCCACATCAGAGATGCACAGGTAGTATCAATATCTTCTATGCCTTTAGGCAAAGGACTGTCTGCTATCCAAGGGTGGAGAGCACATACAAGCTAGAGCCCCGGTCTTCTATGCCTATCTGGGATCAAGAAAAACTAGGGTTTTCAGAAGCAAAAAGAAGTCAATCAAATCAATTCCTACTGGCTGCCATGTGTCCAACTAACATCTTTCTCTCTGATGGTCTCTACCACTCTGAGTACTGGGGCATCAAACACTGATCCATAGGCACGCTGGAGTAGCCATGGGAGAGAGTCCCAGAACTTCTGATTTTCTCTATAATTGAAAGTTTCAGGACCCATTTTTCCTTTGATTTGAGTACATCACTCTCTCTAGTCTCTTAGAGTTCTCTGGGTAAAAAAAAAATACATATAAATTTATGCAGAAAGCCTCTCTTTGCTTTATTTCTTTCTTGTTACCCTCAAGCTCTCACTTGAAGCTATAGTAACTGCCAAGCCAGGTCACATGTGCCTGTGACGGGTCTCTGTTCAGGCGTGGCCCCTTATCAGCTGTTGCTCCTCTCCTAATTGCTGTCTCTTCTTGATTTTTTTGCTGTCACTGGCTGGCTGGATGAACGGTTGAAGATCAGGGACAAGATGGATAGAAAGAGAGAAGCTACATTTGTGTTTCCTTCATTCAGGAGGCACTTGGTCAGGACCTTGGGGCTGGGAGTCCCAGCTCTGCCTGCACTAAGAAAGTGATTCTGCTCTGATTTGGGCATAGAATGTACAGATGGCTGAGATTACTTTAGTTCTCTGATTTTTTTTTTTTAAACTGCAATGTCTGGCCCCATTGGTTATTTTAAAGCAAACAAGATATTTTTGGAAATTAGTGAGGAATTTCAATGGGTGTCAAGGAAAATCACAGTGTCATTTATCTTTAAAAAGATTTTGGCTGCCAGTATTCCATCTGCAACTCACTTACCCAGCTGTGTGGTACTGAGTGGAACAGCTGCCAAAGAAAACAACACAGAGGCAAGTTGGGACGCCTTTGAGTTGTAATTCTGCTGCTGTTGCTGACTTGGGACCTTGAGATGTAAATAAATAAACTTTTCCATATTTAGTTGCAGCTCATGGTTTGATCCCTTTAGGATGTTTTCCTGGCTCTCGTCACCCAACTCATCTTGAGGTGTGAATATCCTAATTCCAATCTGTACTTCCTGCCTGGAGCATTTGCACAATTATCACAGCCAATCAGTTCTCTAGCCCCCACATGGGTCTGATATTGCTCCCCTATTAGACGATAAGTGCCCGACCCCATGGTATGAACTCCAGAATGGGGGAGAACTTGTGCTGCTTGCCTTGACCTTGGCTCTTGGCATGGCATCTGGTATAGTAGACAATGTACATTGTTGAACTTAATAATGAACCATTTCAATTTTATATGCTGATACTTGTGGACATTTGCACACTTAACTAGTTTAATCTTCCAGCTCATCTTTTCTTCCATGACTGTCCTTCAAGGTTCACATGGGGAGATTGGAGAGCTCTCAATTAGATGACAAGGTGATTGGAGCAGACTGAAATATTCCATTAGCTCCACTTCCTTTCCTTTCCTTTCCTTTTTCTTTCTTTCTTTCTTTGTTTCTTTCTTTCTTTCTTTCTTTCCTTCCTTCTTTCTTTCTTTTTGGATTCCTACAGATTACTTGGAGAAGGGCCTGGCAATCCACTCCCAAGGCAATCCCGAAACAGTCAGCCATTGAAAACCCTATGTAATTGTTCTAACAAGATAAAAACAAAGACCACTACAGGAAAAGTTTCTATCTTAAACAGAACTGGAACCCAAGGACATATAGAAAAAAAATACTAAGTAAAAGATAAGGAAGACTTAGATGGGAAACTTAGATGGGAAGGGTGGGGGGGAAGCATAGGGGAGGGTAAAGGGTGACCTATATGAATAATTTGTATCAAAATGCATATATGGAAATGTCACATGAAAAGCATGTCAAAATGAAACACATTAAGATGTACATTAAAAATTTCTAATAAAAAAAGAAAAATGACATTTTTAAATGGAAAAAAAAAAAAAGAAAACCCTATGAGGGTCACTATGAGTCAGATACCAACTCGACGGCACCTAACAACAACACTACCAGGAAACATGCCCTTGGGCAGTGCTTGCCAGTCAATGCATTCTTCTTTCAAACTTTCCTTTACCTTTGTAAGTAACCAGTTTTGAAAAAGAAGAAAGATGATTGCTCTCTGAAAAAGAGGGAAGATGATTGCTCTCAGTGAGGGGTAATGAATAGCAGAATCAGAGACCTGAGTGAGAGTTACATTTCCTTACTACATGTGACATAGCATTAGTTCTTGAACTTTGACTTTGGGTAGGAATTACTGAATTGTTCTTCATTGGCAGGGCGTAAGTGTCCGTCAGGAGACCTGTGCTTCTTACACTGACATTTAGCAATTGTGGGGACATGCCACTAGAGACCCCATGTGTCCTCAGGAAGAACAAACCCAAGAGAAAGAAAAACTTACTCACTAGCCAAACTCTCCGTGGGTTGGTGCATGCCCCATCAAAGTCAAGGCTTTGAAATCTGACCCCAACACCAAATTTAACAAAGAATCCTTCCCAAATTCCCAAGAAAAACTTCTTGTTTGGTGTTAGCCTGTGCCCTTGAAGAGCTGCTCTTAGGGGGCATCAGTGCTGATAAACCCATATGCTGGCTGCAAACGAGAAAGCCAACAAGACAGCAGGGGATCTCGGTTTCCACAGAAGTGTAAACACAGAAGTTGAAGCAGCAGGGAAACTTGCGTCTTCAGAAGAGAAAGTAGAGAAGACAGTCCTCACGTACCCCAGTTCTCAGCTTAGCAGTTCATACCAAGGAGTTTCCACAAATGGTTTCTTGAATAAGCAGAAGTCAATGTGGATGTGTCTTTGTGCAGCCTGGGGTCTTGGGCTGGTATTCATTTGATATATTTTCAGTATGTTATAAGGCAGGTGCACCTTGACTTCGTTTGTTGCCTTGCTGGAGGGGGAACTTTTTTCAGGTCATCTGGTAGCCCTGTTACATTGATAGAACTAATTAGTTACTTATAATTATGCTCATATATAGCTTTAATTTTATTCCTGGCTATACATTTATAAACTATTCTACTATTATACCCATTTAATGAATGGGGACCCTGTTGTATTTTAATATCTTCCAAAGTCTACGTTTGCTTGTTTTATGAGGGTCAAGCAAAATTACTTTCATATTTGCTTTTTTCTATGTAGGAAGACCTTAATAATTTATCAGCATCCTTTGAAAAAGGACTTGAAGGTATTTTGAATCATATTTTGCTGAATTCCCACTTATATTTAGTTCCTACTAGAAGGGATACTAATGAAGAAAAGAATGCTTACTTGTCCAAGAGACTGACTTATTTCTTATCAACAACTTCCTAATGGCTCAATCTAGCTCAACTATAGGGCAATGTAGTAACCACCATCATGACATCATCACTATCAGTAATAAGAATAGTTACTACTTACAGAATGCCTCCTATGCACCATGGCTTGCTCTAAATACATCGACACCTGATAGTTCACTCAATTCTTGCAACAACCCTCTTAGAAAAATATTATTGTTTTCATTACAGAGGAGGAAAGCAAGGGACAAAGTAACTTACCGAAGGACATAGAGCTAGCGAATTAGTAAGTGGAAGATAGGCAATTCATCTCTGAAGACGTTTGACTTTCAAGACTGAACTTGAGCTCATTCACTTTACTGGGCTATTTACTCTCCATCTATCCTCACATCCACCCATCAGGTATCTCCATCTGCTTTACTTCATATGTATGTACAGATATGTAAAATTTTCCCAGGCTTTTAGAAACGTTGGTAAGCATGAAGAGTCTGTGATTAAGATGTTAATTGTTGGCCTTGATTGTGTATGTGTGTTAAATTCATTTGTTACTCTGGGTATCAGGGTTGGCGATTTTATTTTCAGGTGGAAGGGCCGACTAATTCAATAGGATTTAATTTTCATTTCCCATGGTTTAATCAAGATAAAACAGAGGAAGTGCTATCTGATGAATATATTTTGTTATTTGAGAAGTTCTTATTTTATCTTTGCATCCTCACAGTACTGGGTTTTGAATGAATGAATTGATAAATATATGGGACACATTCAAGAGGACACTGTACGTCCTTTGTCTTATTGGTAGACTCTCTGAGTTTTCTCTGTTGTGCCTGCCTGGGGCTTACAGTTTTATTTATTTATTTATTTATTTGTTTCTTTATTTTTTCAGTATGAGCTCTTGCATGTGGCATGGTGCCTGTAGTGCACAGTAGTAAATGGCTTTGTCTCTTGGCTTCACATGCTTAATGGCTAATGTACTGGAGGACAACTTTCTGTCCACAGATAAAAGGTTGTGCTCTGATTCCATGGTGTCTTGAAAGACATGTAGATATAGGCGAGTCTTTAGTTGTCTCTCTGCAGATACCAGTCAGTACACAAAGTCATAATTCCCATCAAGATTGTTATATTGGCATTGGAACTTCACTTCTCTTTCAAGAATTGCAGCCACATTGAAAGAGTGTATGATTTCAGTCTTGCAGGAGCCATCTGGTGAAGAGAAGAAGATAGGAAATGAGAAATGAGATGTGGTAGGAAATCCCACCCACTCACCTGGAGGCCACCTACAGAGGCAGGGCAGCACTAGGTGGGGAAACCAGTACATGGTGTATTTGGGTTTCTTCCCTGTGCTATGCAGCACGCAGCCTACTTTGCATGCACAGTGCACTTGAGCCACCTTATCTACAACTGCCATGAGGCTGCTTTATTGCTGCAGCAATAAAGGAAAGAGGTCCTTGGGGGTGGCTGGTGCCTGTGCTATAGAGAGACACATGTAGATTTGTTCAGAGGTGGCAATCAAAGGCCCCCTTAGAGAAAGCTTACGTGCCCCTTCCCCACTTGGGGCTTATGTTTTCAGCATATGGTGCCACATGCTTATCAGTCCCTGGCGGCTTATTCTCTGAAAGGAAAGAACCAGGGAGATAGTCTTTTGTTGAAAGATACTTGGTGGGTCATGATCTCTTGGGTCCTTGTTCCTGAATTTCAGGAATCTAAGGTGCAGAGAAGGATGAACAAAGGTAAGAACAATCATTTTTCTGAATGCACTGTGGGTGGTCATTTCTGGTTCTGGAACTTGCTCTTCAGAAGCTGCCCAAGGAGGAACTAATTTGTTCATTTTAAATTAACCTATTAATCAATCAACCCTCCACTCAGCAAATGTTTACTGAGAGCCAACTGTATACTAGCTTTCTGTTGAGTGCTGAGGATGTAACAGAAGCAAAACACAGCCAGCATGCTGCTGTCATGAAGTTTAAAGTCTTGTGATGATGTTTAACTTGAGGCAAGAGGAAAAGGCATAGCCTATTTGTTAATATGTACAAAGTTTTCGGCAGGAGGGAGGTGAGGGGGCTTCTGGAGTCGGAGGCCATTCAGACACTGTTTTCTCCCACTCTACACTGCTAGCTGTGAACTCACCATAGAGGAAGCCAGACTAAAACTCTCTCTTGCAACACATGCTCCATCCAAGAGTCAGAAGGTTCCTTTTCTGCCCACCTTCCTGTATAATCACTCTCTCATCAAGAAATCACTCTATTTGTTGATAATTGAAGCTCTGCAGTTCTGAATTTGGCACTGGTATTTTATTCTTGGAGCAGAACCAGCTTGGTTGTATTTGTTCTCACTGTGAGGATGACTGAAACTTTGTGTGATGGTTTCCTTTTTGTTGTGTACACAAAAACTGCAGAGCCAGGAGCACTTTTAATTGAGGATAAATAGTAAGCTATGTTTAGGGCCAAACTTATTTTGGGAGTTGGGAGGTCAAGGATATTTTTGCTTCTATTACTTTTCTCAAAGTGTTTACTCTTACCTCTGCTACCCTATTATCTCATCTCTTTCCTTCTCTCTCTTCCAAGATCACTTGTATTTCTGCAAAATGTTCTTATGAACAACTTTAAAGAATAATAAGACAAGCTGGAAATGGTGGCACATGCCTGTAATCCCAGCGACTCGCAAGGCAGAGGCAGGAGGATCAAAAGTTCAAGACCAGAGGCAATCTGTGTAATTTAGCGAGACCTTGTCTCAAAAACTAAAAAAAAAAAGGCTGGGGGTGCAGCTCAGTGGTCTAGCCCTTGCAAAGCACGCAAGCGCGAGGCCCTGGGTTCAACCCCCAGTACCGCAAAAAAAAAAAAAAAAAAAAAAGACAATGGGAAAAAAGTAAGGATACACTTACCCCAGGGTCCTTGTTCTTCAGCTAACATAGAAGAGAGTTGGGAGCAACTGTGACCATATAAACATTCTCACAGCCATGTGGAGATGGAGGGCTGGGGATGAGGCCATGAACATGCCTACACCAGAGCAAGTGGGGTAACACTGGAGGCCAGAGGTCCTCTAGAGGCTTGGCCACGACAGTTTGATGATGTTTGGGATGGTGGAGCTGATTGGGAAGATGTAAGTGTGCTGTATGGCAGCCCTGAGCAGGCCCAACTAAGATTCCTAGGGAAGGCTGTCCCTGGTGCAAGGGGATTGTCCCAGTAAAACAGAATGGGGCTGTAACTGACTGAGGAGGTCAATATTTAAGGCAAATTTTCTCTCAATCTGGGTTCCTTTGTCCTAAAATGAAGAAAGAAGAGAAGAGAGAATTCATAGAAGAAAAAGAATATAGACATTCTGCCTGCATTTCATAATAAGACAGTTATCCAATGGTTGCAGGCACATTAGTTGAGTGCTTATTCACAGAACTGGCTTTACAAATGAGAGTCAGCTATGTCATGACTTTGAGGGGCCCAAGGGGACCCCTGCCCCCAAATCTTCTCTATTGGTGCCCAGTATTTTGCCTTTGGAGGTTAATTCCTTGGATTATAGAAACAAAAATATTTCTGGAAGGATTGACACCTTAAATCTAATGTACTAAAATGAGTAAGAATGGCAAGACTTTGGGGCATGGGGCCCAGAGAATCTTCAAGCACACAATCATGGTACTAGGAAGAGCTCATCTCTTCTTTTCCTTCACTCCTACATAATATTCATCTACTTTTGAGGTATTTCTTGAATCTAATCCTTCTCAATTTCTACCTCAGTTTTTGCATCAACTTTATGTCTGATTCCTTTATGTCCTGAAGCTTACAGCCTCAGATGAATCTTCTCACCACTAGTGACCTTTCTAAAACAATTTTAAGCACATTTTTTACATACCACTGATTTCTACCCATTTCCATAGAATAGAAGCCATGTTCCTTAGCCTAGTTCACAAGACCTTTTCAATCAAGACACATCCACCACTCCAGTAACTCCTCAGCCCTGGCTAATGCAGACTCCATTCCCACGGAGTGAACACTGTCTCCAGACACAGCTCTGTGTGCCACCTTTGCTTAAGTTGCACTCCCTCTGCCTGCCATGTTCTTCTCCACTCCCTCCATTCATCAAAATCATTCATCCTTTAAATCTCTTGGACTACAACTCTCACCGGGGAGTTTTTCCTTATCCTCCCAAACCAAGCTAATTTCTCCCTCTTTTGAGCAACTGTGCATTGTGCTCTGACCAACATTCATCATGACCTGACTTTAAAATTTGTGATAGGAAGGTCTGTGTATGTTTCCCTTTGGAAAATCCATGCCCTCTCTTTCTCTCAGTGTTTAGGAAGGTCCATTTCTAAGAGGTATATTTCCTAGGAATTGATTTTCAAGGGGCTGCCCATGTGCTCTGTCCACTGCACAGTCAATACACAGCAGTTTCACTTGAGCCCTGGAGGCAAACTGCTGGACTCTGTGCAGAACTTGAAAGAAGATTTTGCTGATTGGGTGATTTCTGGTGAATGAACCAAAGGACCTGGATGGCACCACTAGCAATATTTGGGTTCGAAGTCTTTATTAGGGTCCTTGGTGTTCAACGTAGCATAGTCTGATTATTTCCCCCAGGCAGTCACCCCATGCATGCAATTTGGAGGGACTGGCCAAAGTTTCCTGCTCTGCCATAGAAGCATGAAAAATTGAATCTACTGCTTAATAACCAGGGCTGCTGGGCTTCAGAGTAGTAAGAAACGAGTATGATTTCAAGGGAAACAATCTCATATACTTTTCACTTGTGCCAAGGTGAGTATCAGGGCCAAGGTTGAAAACCTGGGAAGGACTCTGGGCTTTTCAAAATCACAAATCAGGAGGGTCTGAGGCTTCCCATCAATGTTAAACTTGAATATTAGACCTGGCGTCAATGCCTCAGGCAACATCTACTCTCCAGAGATCTGAACCTGGAAATCAGAGCCCCAAGGCAGGGATGTATTTGCATGCAGTGAACTAATCCCAGAGATGCCCCTGGCCTCTGGAGTCTTATGTGTTGACTGTCAATCTCCTTTCCACTGGTAATTTCTGTATATTGTTTTTTTTGCAGGTGGAGAACACAGATTTTACCCCAGAGGCTTTTCCCTTAATCATACGAAGGCATCTTGAGAAAGTCATAGTATAGGACATGCTTAATGTATGATCAATTTGACTTCTGTGGACAGTGATAGAAAAATTTTATCTTAGAATGATTTTTAAAAAAATCTCTGCTTTCAGGGAAGGTGTCAAAGGATGATTTTTTTAAACAGCATTTTTATGAGAAGGATGAGGGCCATATACTCTGAAGACTTAGGTTTAACCTGTAAAGGAGAGATTTAAATGAGAAGTTTTCATAACAGACATATCTCACAAAGGAAGACCCTCTTCTTTCTTCTTTTCCCTTTAGTAGAACTGCTCCTTGAGGACTGTAGACAGTGATGGATTTCTGCAGTTGAAGTGAAGAGTCTAGGTGAAATTTAGAACACCCTTCTTTGAGAATGAGCTTATTAAGATCTAAAAATACATTGACTCATTGTTTTGGAGATTATGAGGTCATCATAAAGCTGAACACAGATGTACACCGAGATGGTAAGTGCTTCATTAAGAACAATTAAATGGTGACTTTTAAGCTGGAATGAGGGGCGTACTTTCCCTGCAATGTGAATTTAGTCTGGGCTGTTGATGTTCCCTGGGTGGTACTCTAAGATCTAATAACACAGCTGAACACCACATTTGCCTTGTCAGGGCCATGAGGGGCAGCCCCCGCTCAAGGCAGTGGAGGGGCAGGTGCAGAAGTTCCCTGGAGGAAATGTCCTTGGCCCCAGAAATCATCCCACAGCAGGAATGAGCTGGCTTTGGACTGAGGCAAGACCTCTGCTTTGGCACTTAGATATGTGGTGATGTCTACAGGATTTTTATTGGGGGGTATTGAGTTGGTGGCTGCTACGTGGAGGCCTGGTGAGAGACAGGGAGAGTCTCATGTTGGTTTGGCATTCTCTCCTTGAACATGTAGCTCTGCTTTGAGTGATTAAGAAAGCAGGCTGTGTCCATGCTGCCATGGCATCGGGTGCAATGAAGGCAGGGAGGACACCAGCCTCCTAAGGGACATTAGGAGCCAGAAGCTGAGCTTTGGCTCAGTGGAATCATCAAGCCCCATGGAGGCCCACTATGGGGCATGCAATTCTTACTAATTACTGGGGGACGTGATGGATGCGCCGTATTCCACAAGAGGCAGCTGTAGGTTGTTGTAAGTTTGGATATTAATGAAACTGTATTTGTGTTTTATAATCCACAAGCTAGTGAGATCTGAGGATATAGGCACAGCATATAATGAGGGAGTTCTTAAAAATAGGAGATCTGAAACTCTTGAGCTGGTGTTTGAGATAACATTTGTAAAATGACAATCACTGGTTTAGCCTAACAACCTGACTGTCTTCAAGAATAAGAGTGCTCAGCAACTGATTAATGATTTAAACTTTAGGTATCATAAGAGCCCCCTAACAGCAACTAATGTGAAACTGGTAAATTCCAATTTATATGTATGTATCCATCCATTCAGCCAGCCAGTCAGCAAATATTTATTGATAAATACTATGTTTACTTCTAGGAATGCAGAGTTTACTAAGACATCACCCACGAAGGGCTGACAGTTGAGTGGTGGTCCACAGGTAGGACTCTGTGTCCACTGGTTAAAGAAATCGATTACTCCTCGTTAATGACAGGATTAAGCTAGGTCTCCATCAGGCTCTGTCTCAGGGGATTGTATCACTCATGGGGGTGGATTTCCTTTCCAGTGAACTGCCTTTTATTCCTAGGATCCCAGGTGTGGGGAAGGGGTTGGAATAAGCCTGACTGTGTTGCAAGTGTAAGGAATGCTCTAAAGGTTTTTGGTTTTGGCTTCTAACAGGAGACTGTATCCTGGAATGACAAGGCAAGTGGGGGTAGAGATGGAGCGGAGCACTTAGTGATTTGCCTGGTCCAGCATTGCCCTCCAGTGGTCAAAAATAGGAATAAAGCGAAGGAGAAACTCCTGGATTAAGTTTTTAGAGGGATGTCTGTGGATTAGTGAGGGGACTCTGGAATGGGCCCACCAGATGGAAGTTAGGAAAATGGATTGGAAGCCATAGTTGAGAAGTAAAAGTGAAGATTAAGATTCATTTGTGACAAGGCATCTTGGAGGGTGTGCCTAGAAAGAAACAGAAACAAAGACCTGGTTACTTTCTCAATTTGGACTTTGTCAGAAGAAAGAATAACCGGCTGGCAAAATGAGCAGGCTGATTCGGGGATTAGAAAGTGTGGTGGTGGTGGAAATGGGGAGGGAGAGTGAGTGGTTTCTCAGAGCTGAAACCCCACATGTTCTCATTTTGCCCTTTTCTGGGTTCTGGGGGGAATGTGATCTAGAATTACTACTGAATTCATGGGCAGTGAGGAGCACGAATCTCCCGAAATGAAGTTGGGTGCAAACTCCTGTGGCTGATGAAGTTTCTCCCCCTCAGTTAGGTTTGCAAAGGGGTCTAGTCCATAGGAAGGTGAACTTGGATTCTCCTGGTTCCGGATTCCTCTGTCCTACATGTCAGTGGTCCAATAACTGGGTTTTGGAGGGAAGTTTCTTTTAACACCAAGATTCTCCCCCCTCCCCCCCACCAACTGGGTCAATGTCACTGGAAGATCCACACAGTAGGATACTCTTCTGTCTCCCAGATCACGGATCATGAGTCAAGGCTGAAGGAGCTTTGGCAGCCAATCTGCTCTTGGCAAGATCTACAACTATGCAACATTTGCTTCTTGCCCTTCAATTTCACCTCAGCACACAGTATCCATGAGATACATCATCACTTACCCTCTGAGGTCATGGAAGCAATGGAGTTACATGCCTACTATGACTGATATCCTGCTTTATTATTATTATTTTTTTGGGGGGGCTATGACTTGTCTTCCTGAACCTTCAACAAAGTTGGAATCCTCCTTGGTTCTGCCCCTGTTGCTTTCCTGTATGGTGTCCTTGAAAAGATAGAGAAATGGGTGAGAAACCTTCCTGACCAAGTTGAAAACATAAAAACACAACAATGACCAATTTAGTCTCTGGGTACCTATAGCATAAGCATGAAAGGTTGAATGGCTTCCACAGTCACCTGCAAACTTCAAACAGCTGAAGGCCTGTGGTAGAAGACCTCAGGCTTTACCTAAAATATGAGCAACTGAAAGTGTGAGTCAGGGCAAAGAAGGATGGAACAGGGATACCTTGGTTGCAGGAGTCTTGGAAGACATCATAAGATATAACAACTGCATGCTTGTGTGCATCTCTGTGTGCTGGTGTGGGATTAAACTGAAGTTCTGTGATGTCAAGATCTGTTGTCTTTCCTGCTCTCTCTCATAATCCCAGTGCCTCAGATGCAGTAAGTAAGCACTTTATCATAAGCATACTGCACATGGCACAGTGGTTAAGGGCTAATGCTTTGGAACCCAACAAGCTAGAGTTCTTTTACTTTGGTTATTCAATCTTAGCAAAGTGTCTCACTGTTTCTGAGCCTTAGATTTACCATCTGTGAAATGGAGATAATGATACCTTTTCTGACTCCCAGCTACTTGGAAAGTTTATAAGGATTAGAGGGGAAGATGTATGTGACGTCCTGGGCATCATGTCTGGCACATGATTAGTACTCAGTAAACAGTAGCTGTTTATATTACTTCTATGTATGAGTGTGTGCAGATCGCTGTGGATTCATGACAGTTTTTTAGTCAAAGCCCAACTTAACTGCAAAATAAAAATCAGCCTCATTTCAGAAAAGTAACATGTGGAAGCATAGGGTTGCTCAGATTCTCTCCCTATATGCCTTTTGCCATTTGCTTCTGTAACTGCAAGGCCCTTGCCCAGGTTTCCAGGGAACAACATGCTCTTTTTTTTTTCTTTTCTTTTTATTAGAAATTTTTAATGTACATCATAATGTGATTGATTTTGACATGCTTTTCATTGTGACAATTTTCATATATGCAATTTGATAAGCATTATTCATATAGGCTACCCCTTACCCTCCTCTATGTTTCCCCCCTCCCCATCCAAGTCTTCTCTATCTTTTACTATATAGTATTTTTCTATATGTCCTTGGGTTCCATTTCTGTTTAAGATAGAAACTTTTCCTGTAGTGGTCTTTGTTTCCATCTTGTTAGAACAATTACATGCGATTTCTAGTCTATTTATATTGACCTCATTCTTATCTTCCCTCCCCCCCTTTTAATGTGATCTGACCTTT
>VMDO01000688.1:224607-267048 GCA_007922755.1 Pedetes capensis | reverse complement strand
CACCATTGGTTCCTCTTCATATGCAACCTCTTGGAATGGTTGGTCATCTACCAATTCTTTCTTGTATAATGACTCTGTGTATTCTTCCCATCTTCTTTTGATGTTTCCTGCATTATTTAATATTTTCCCTGTAGAATCTTTCACTACTGCCACTCGAGGCTTGAATTTTTTCTTCACTTCCTTAAGCTTGAGAAACACACAGCGTGTTCTTCCCTTTTGGTTTTCTGTCTCCAGCTCCTTGCACATGTCATTATAATATTTGTTTTTGTCTTCTTGAGCTGCCTTCTAAAATCTTCTGTTTAGTTCCTTAACTTCATCATGTCTTCCTTTTGCTTTAGCTGCTCTACATTCGAGGGCAAGGTCCAGTGTCTCTTTTGACATGTAATTTGGTCTTTTCTTTTTTTCTTGTCTTTTTAAGAACTTTTTGCTTCCTTCTTGAATGATATCTTTTATGTCATGCCACAACTCTTCTGGTCCCTTATTTGTGTCTAATGTATTAAACCTATTTTTGAGGTGGTCTCTGAACTCAGGTGGGATATACTCAAGGTCATACCATGGCTCTCATAAACTTGTTCTAATTTTCTTCAGCTTCAGTTTGAACTTGCATATGAGAAGTTGATGGTCTGATCCACAGTCAGCACCTGGTCTTGTTTTGACATTTTGTACAGAGCTTTTCCATCATCTCTTTCCACATATGTAGTCAATTTGATTCCTGTATGTTCCATCTGGTGAAGTCCATGTGTATAGTCTCCATTTATGATGTTGAAAGAATGTATTTGCAATGAAAAGGTCATTGGTCTGACAAAATTCTATCATGCGATCTCCAGCTTCATTTCTGTCACCAAGAGATACTTAACCTGTACTGATATTAATAATTTACTGCTCTAAACAAATGATTGACAGCTCTAGCAGAACCTGTGCAATATACTCCCTGTTCTCTTCCTTCTCTTCCAACTTATTTCATGAAGTCTGACTTTTAACAGGTAACAAATGTCTTAATCCTGTGTGCACTGCTCCCAGCAAACCATTGCCGTGCTTCATCTCACTGTTTGTATGTATTTTATTTTTCCTATGAGATTGACAGCTTATACTATGGAGACATGTTGTAAGAGGTTTGGTTTCTAAAGTCAAGGTGGAATAAAAAAGTCTAGTATGGCCATATCATCTTTGGAAACCTCTAAGAAAGGAACAATGTAGAGACTATCATTCATTAAGTCCAACATGGGCAGGTTTTCTCCACTGTTGCATGAGATCAGTGCATCATTATATCATTTATTTGTATGGAGCTTTATATTCTATTATTTATAATTATCACTTGGCTTGTGATTAGGCCTATATTTTTTTGCAAAAGGTGACCACAAACGTTAGAATTACATTCAGTGTTGCAAGATCTCTCAACCATGAGAAGTACACAAAATATAATATTGAGTGAAGAAAGAACATTCATGACTTTCATGGCATGCTTATAAAAGTCAGAATCTCACGAGAAAAAAAGAATTCATGCTAGGCATTTCAAAAAGAGGTGATTTGACACAGATCAGTTATATATCAATGGGAAGAGTCAAAGAGCGAAAAGAGAGTGCTCAGGCAACCTGGTATTAGAAGCCTTGCAAGCAGGCAGCTCTCTTAGGGATGGAAGATTGAAAGAAAAGATTTAATGGTGGCAGAACCAAGAAGCTTGAGGGAAGAATCTCTACAGACAGACACTCAAACCACCGAGATGCTGCTGCACAGCTGAGGAGGATGTCCTCTGAGGAGGACATCACGAGTACCACCCGGACTGAGAAGGTGAGCCCTATGAGGAAATGCGGCACTGCGGAACTGACGACAGAAATGAGGAAGCAAGCGGGGTCCCCTGCTGGAGGGAAGCTGGCTAGAAACAAACCAGGTAGTGCTCCTCCTTCCCTCCTACCACCTTTCAATTTCCTGCAAACGCTTCAAGCCGGTTCAACTAAGCAGGAGCCAGACAGTACAGAAATCTGGAGGAATGTAGTTTACATACTCCTGCCTCCACAGTAGATAGAAAAACTGGGATTGAAACTGATAAGACAGTAAATGAAATTATTCTGAGGCACGAATTCATAGAGTAGGATGACAAGAAGAGTTTGCTGCTTCTTTCTCCATTGTCTACTGCTGTAGCAAAATACCACAGTCGTGGCCATTTATAAAGAGAGAAGGTTGTTTCTTACTGTTCTGGAGGCTGGAAAGTCCAAAAGCATGGATTGTCATCTGCAAAGGGCTTACAAGCCGGGTTATAACATAGTATAGGACATCACATAGTAAAGAGCACCCAGTGCCCCTCCACAGTAACTGACCTGCTCCTCTGATAATGGCATCACTACATCCATGAAGGTGGAGCCCTAGTGGCCTCGTCACTTCTTAAGGACCCCACTTCTTACTACTGTTACAATAGCAACTCAATTTCAAAGTGAGTTTGTCCTTTCGCTCTCTTTTGCCATGATTTAATTGCAGCAAGTTAAACACATGCATGATGTAAACTCAGTTTTTATTGTACTCCCATAGTTCACTAGCCCAATACCCTGCTTATAGCCTGGGATTAGTGGACATACTGAATGAATAAATTAGTGTCTTTTTGGTTTTTTGGTGCTGAGGGGGACTTTCTCTAATCATTAGTCCTATTTAACTGCCATTGAGAACTGAGTCTAGAGAAAATATAAAGGAACCTAAGGGCAATCTCTGCCATAACTCACTGACATTGCAAACGTACGTATCCAAACTGTTCAAATGATTTCCATCCCTGGGTATACCCCCTAACTCTCTACTTGCAATTCAATATCAAAAATCACTATTGCAGCTAGCTATGCTTGCAAAGCTTGAGAGTGACATCCAGTGGCTTATAACTTAATCACTTTTGTGCTGCATGTGGAAATCTCAACAGCTCTCAATTATTAATATAAATGGAAAGGAACATAATATAAAAAACCTTATAGAAGATGAAACTTGAAACCACTAGATTTACTTAGAGAGATTATTGAAGTAGATTTGTCTTCCTAGGTTTTTGAGATCTCATGTTCCTTTTTTGAATTTATCGGTGATTATTCTGGTACTGTCTGTAAAAGGCATGAGCTGGTGGACACAGAAGGAAAAGGGACAGATGGGACTAGAGTGGAAGAATTAGTCAGGTGGAGGCACGACTTCAAGACCAGAAGTCCAACATTCAGGACCCAGATGAGGGTGAACAATCAACCTAGATCCAGATTTGAACTGATATCTAAAGGTGCCCAGTCTTGGATTGTCTGCATAGGATTCCACACAGAGACAATATTTTGAGTTGGGTGGGCTTTTCATTGACAGTCCCTGGGGATCAGACGACTCAGGGAAAATTCCCAGATAGCAATTAGGTTAAGGGAGCCTGACATCAGTAAAATATCAGGGAGGCAACTAAAATGTCCGAAATCCAGGATGGTACTGCATTCAATGACAGGTTGCAGGAAGTTGAAGGTGATTTTTATATGTATCTGAGGAAGTTAATCTCATGCTAGTACAGACACAATTTCAAAAATAAACTCGACATGTTTTATATCCATCCTTACTCTGTCCTTCAATAGAATAATCAAACCATTAATTCTGTAACATCTCACTTAAATGAACGAGTAAATCCCTTTTGTATCTCTGCTTACATAGAGCTTAGCCTGAAAACATCACCAATTCAGAATTCAGTGATTTCAATATTTCTCCTGCACAAAGGAATTCATTCCAGACAAGCTCCTTCCCCATTTAATAATGTTTTGCAGAGGCAAGTCAGCAGGAATGTATTTATTCATAAATATGCAGCAGTGACTTCAAAGGAAATGTCGTGGTGGCTATAGTTAGAACTTTACAAGCACAACTTTCTGGGTATTTTTTTTTTCCTTTGGCAATACTGAGGACTTGAACCTAGGACTCTGAGCATACTTTGAAAGCTCTCTACCACTGAACAGCACCCCCAGCCCCTTTGTTATTAATTTTTTTAATCTTGCTAAGTAACTCAAGCTGCCTTTGGCCTCAACCTTGCAATCCTCCTGCCTCAGCCTCCATTGTCCCTGGTATTACAGGCATGCACTACCATATTTGGCCAGACATCTTTAATTCAGTTTGACTTGGGAGCAAGATATTAATAGTGAGTGGTAAATATGATTAGAATAGCTTATGATGCAAATATATGGGAAGAGACTTGTGGTTTCCTTCTATGTAACCAAATCCCACAGGGCAGTGGGATCTGATCTTTTTCTGACTGTGAAGTCTGTAACAAAACAGTTTCTACAAAGTTTGCTTGCCTGCTACATGAAAGCAATGGGCAGGTTTAGCCTCTCCTATGGGAATTTCCATGCATAGTTTAGAACTTATGGAAACTACAAGGCAGAGCTATGAAAATGCATGCATGTTCACAACATGACGATGTTATTTTCTTCAGTGAGAATATGCTGTCTTAATGACCATAAGGAGGAAGATGATGGTGACCTTACTTTCACTGGCTTATTTCTATGGAAAATGGGAGCTCTCAGCAATTAAATGAAAATAATTTCAAAGTAAAAATGCTTAATGATAATGTTTTAGTTATCAGTGAAAAGGGTGATATCTGACACTTAAATAGTAACTATATCATTGTTACAGTTTAAATTTAAAATGTCCCCAGAAGTTATGGGCTGGGATTTAGCTCAGTTGGCAGAGCCCTGCGCTGCAGTCTCTGAGGTCTTGAGTTCAATTCCCAGCACTGCAAAAACGGAAGAAGGGCCTGGCAATCCACTCCCAAGGCAATCCTGAAACAGTCAGCCATTGAAAACCCTATGAGGGTCGCTATGAGTCAGATGCTGACTCGACGGCACCTAACAACAACAACAACCAGAGGTTATGTGTTAGAATGCTCTGTTCCTAACTGACAGTGCTGCTCTGGGAGGTGCTTGGGAGGTGGAACCTAGCTTCCCTGAAGTCCTGAAGTAGGTCTTGGTGGAGGGAGCTTTTGGAGTTATTACCCAGACCCCTGGTTTCCAGTTGTCTCTCTTTGCTCCTTATCTGCCACGATGTGAGGTTTTCTACCATGGGCCTCGCCACCTCTCCATCGCCACGCCTGCCCTGCCATCATGCCTTTCTGCCCCTATGGACTGAAACATTCTATTCATGAGCACCAATAAATATTTCCTCCTAAGTTCTTTTCTGTCAGGCATCTTGCCACAGCCACGCACAACCTGACTAACACAGTGGCATACAGCTTTCATTTTTTTTCTATTAATAAGACCAAACAATGGCTTATTGGCCAAGAGAAGAGAAATATCTGTCAGCAGGTATTGCAACTCAAGTAGGAATATCTGTATTACTATTTTGTAGAGAAGTATTTTTTTCCATAAATGCTCTTGATAGGACATATTTTAATAGGAAACAGATTATGTATCTCAGATCTGATCACTAAATGTGAGAACTTTCTCTTACCCCCTCTAGTTTATTGTCCATAGGCAGCCTGCCTCTGTGTTTTCTTTATTTAACCTTGGGCATTCTTCCACTAAAAAGACCATGAGAGACAGAACAAATCCTGGAAATACCCCAGAACTTGAAGGGGCTTTGTGGCTTATTCTGAGTGATGGCACAGACTTGGTGATAACAAAAGATACTATTTTAGGGAGACCACTCAATTCCATTAGCTCCATTTCCACTGATAGTCTATACTTGACTGTAACTAACTTTACTGTTCTGTTCATGAGGAGATCACCCCCTTTAGGGGGGAGGACTTGTCCTCACAACCCCCTTGTCTCACACAAAGGGAGAAGAATTTCAATGGAGAGATTTTAGAATTAATTTCTGTCTCTGTGGAGGGTGAGAAACTTATTACTTATTACTTCAATAGGTAATAGGAGAGTTTAAATGAAGAAAAAAAATTGACTGAGGAAGTTGTATGATATATGTGAAAATGAAAGGTTTGTAACTAGATTTCTCTTAAACACCTGATTTAGACTTTTAACCGTCAGTTTACAAAGAAAAATACTGCAATATCAAATATTTATGAAAGATCCAACAGAGCATTGATTGTATTGAGGTATAAGCAAAAAGAATATTTGCTAGGATAGCAGAATATAATTCTACCAACAAGCACAGCTGAGAAGCTCAAATTCTGTCTTGTCCGAAAATTATTACAGGGCCATACCTTATAAAAATGTCCTTATTTGCATATCCAAGTGACAATCTCTCATGTAGCTCCCCAAAGAGAGAACTGTTCATATTAAGCGTATTTCTAAACTCTCTGTAACACATTCCTTGTTCACTCCATGCCTATGGCCAGTCAAATGTGAACCTCTGCTTGAATTTCCAGTAAATCAAGCCGAAAATATTTGATTACTCAGAAATTCTAGCTCTTTGGATCCTATTAAGGTACCCATCTAAATTAGACACTTATTACAGACATGTGTGACCTTGAGCAAATGACATTTGTGTTGAGTGCTCAATACTGTTCAGAAGTGACTATGTTATATCTAAAGAAAGGTAGGAAGAATAGTTAAAGTAAAATAGGTTAAATTAAAATTTTTAAGAAAAAAGAATATAGGCCAATGAGACCTTGAATAAACAAAACAAGACAGAGAAGATGAGTTTATATTCTTGTGATCAAAAGAATAAGCATAGCCCAGAGCGCTGGTAAGAGTCCAAATAACCAAAAAGACCTGAGGAGGTCTTAGCAAGATGCCCTCTGGTGGTCTTTGCCTGAAATGTCCCAGAATGGAGCTACCATTTGTTTATAGAAGACACTCATACTGATTGAGCAATGCCCCTGCATTATCATTTGTAAATATCTTTGAATATTATCTCTGGGAAAAATTTAGACTGTAGCTCAACTAATTAGTTGTATGATTGAGATAGATCAGGGGGACCCAACTCCCCTTCTGGTGTTGGGCATGTAGTATTGTTAATACCCTGTTAGGATTAATATTAGTGTTAATGATAAGGTGGTTTTTTTTTTCCTATTCTGGTTGTAAGTGCCCTCTCTGCTGCTTATTGCTCTGCAAGGCAAACATTTGTGTCAGAAGATGGGGTGATCTGATTCCCTAATGTAGAGCTACTGGGCTCTCCTTGTGGCTCTGCCTGTTCTGAATGAAAGAACTGTTTTCCAGTTAAGCCACTCTTACACCAGTACATCTTATTTTAAACACTCCACAAATATTGGTAGTGTAGGGAAAAATTGGGAGGAAATTGGAAAAAATCCCAAACTGGGAAAATGGCGTTTGAATATCTGGTTGTAAGTTAGAAGTCTAGGGAAAATGAAAGTAACTTGATTGCACGTTTGTACAAAACCCTTCCTGATTGGACAATTGGACTGAAAGCTGATTGGCTCAGGTCATTCCATGGGCGAGCTACATAAAGAGCTGCGCTGCGGCAGCTCGGCCCTTTTTTGGCATGGCCTTTTTGGCATCCCTTTCTGTGCCTTCTCGCCTGTTCCTGCCCGGACCACCGGACCACCGATGAGGATGCGCCTCTCCCGCTGCTCTCCCCTGACCTTGGATGAGGAAAAAACGCTCTCCTGTCGCAATCTTCAACAAGGAAAAGAACCTGCTCTCTGTCTGATCACCGAGGAAGCAACAGCTGTCTCCTCCTGACCACAGAGATGACCAACACAGGTGTTTGCCCCTGGAAGGCAAAAGTGCCTGAGGCTTTTCCTTTCTCCCATCTCCGCCGGGGTCCTGAGGGCCGCAGGAGTCTGCGCCCCTCACCTGAGGGTCCCGAGTGAATTGTGTTTAGTATCTGTGTGCACGGCGGCGTGGCCCATCCAAACCTCCAGGCTGGACCGGGAGGCATGCGCCCCACAGGTAGGAAGTTACAAAACTGCAATTATTTGCTACAAAACTCCAGTAAGAATGGCCAAGATCAAAAAAAGAAATAATAGCAAATGCTGGTGAGGTTGTAGAGAAAAAGGAGTCCTCTTACACTGTTGGTGGAACTGTAAATTGGTTCAACCACTTTGGAAATCAATATGGCAGTTCTATTTTCAGTTTTCTGAAAACAGAACTGCCATTTGTTGCTGTTGTTAGGTGCCATCAAGTTGGGTCCAACTCATACTGACCCTATTAGGGTTTTCAATGGCTGATTGCTTCAGGATTGCTGCCGGAGTGGATTCCCACATCCTTCTCCTGTTTGTGGTGCTGGGAATTGAACCCAGGTCCTCAGAGAGTATGGAGTCATGCTCTATCCACTGAGTTAAACCCCAGCTTAGAACTGCCGTACAACCCAGGTCTACCACTACAGGGAATATACACAAAGGGAGACAAGTCATCATACCACAGAGACACCTGCATCTCCATATTCAGTGCAGCACTTTTCACAACAGCAAGGAGATGGAACCAACCAAGGTGTCCATCAACAGAAGAATGGATTAAAAAAAACCCAACAACTATGGTACATATACAGAATGGAATACTACTCAGCAATAAAAAATGAAATAATGTCATTTGCAGCAAAACAGATGGAATTGGAAAACATCATCTTAAACAAACAAACAGAAGCTCAAAAAGGGAAATACCCACATGTTCTCACTCATATGCAGGAGCTGAATCACAAAGGAAGAAAAAAATCCTATACATAAAGTCATATATAAAAAATGCACAACTAAAAGTGTAGAAGAGACAATATAAAGAGTAGAAAGGAGGAGGGAGGAATCAGCAGAGGGAAACAAAGATTGGAGAAGATGGGATGAGGAGGAGGGTCAACGTGGAGGGAAGAAGGGGGAGAGGTCAATCTCAGCGTAAACAGCACAATTTCATAAGTATATTGGAAGAATAAGGAACAGAACCCAAATAAGCATTTGAGTTTTACTACATATTGGCCATAAGTCTCCATAAACTTAGTGGGTTGATGAAAGTGTTGCCAGAAGTGATGTGAAGGATGCATAATGGAAAAAGCTAATGCTGTGTTACTCTGTACCCCATCATCATTCACTAATAAAGGGAAAAAAGTGTTCTTTACTGCCCAGAAAGAAATTTTATTTATCAAAGCAACTGCAAAAGATGATTTACCTTTCAACAAAATAAAACCAGTCCAATTAGGACTTAGTTTGGGTTTTCTGTCAAATTTACAGGCAGTCTTGTCTTATATTTTGTGGCTCCCACCCTACATGTTTCTTTCCTTCTTTATGATTTCTTTAATCTTTGGTGAGGCAATACTTACAAATTTTACTTTTTATCCCAAAAATACACATAAATGAAAATCTGCTCTTGAAATACAGAGGCCTTTGCCTGTCATGTGGGATATTTTTATCATAAAACACTGTCGTATGAAAATCAGTATGCGTCTCTTTAACACATAATTTATATGTAATGAGTGTACACACACACACACACACACACACACACACACACACACAGAGTTGTTGTTGTTAGTCAGGTCCAACTCATAGCAACCCTATGTACAACAGAATGAAACACTCCCCAACACCGTGCCCTGCATTTATAGTGTTGGGGTTTAGCTCAGTTGGTAGAGTGCTGCTCTGTGCTCTCTGAGGCCCTGAGTTCAATCCCACCACTGAAAAACTGAGAGAAAGACCTGGCAACCCACTCTTGAAACAATCCTGAAACCATGAATAGCAGAGAAGCACTGACATAGTGCCAGGGATGGCACAGAGTCAGGGAGTTTTATTCTGTCACACATAGGGTCACTATAAATTAGACCCAACTTGATGGCACCTGACAAAAACTATATATATAATTAATATTTTTTACTTACTAACAGTCCTCAATTGGAAAATTAGGAACCTGGGCAATCCCTTTGCTTTCCATCCTTGGAAAGTAAATACAAATTCTCTGAGCAATTTTTAAGAGAAGAGAGATGTAGAAACGTGTAAGTTATACAACCTCCTTTACACACAAATACATATTGTTAGAATAAAGCAAAACCTATGCCATATAAGGGATGGTGTGTATCTCAGAGACGAAACAAAAAAGAAATAAAGTTTGAATGAAAATGCAAAACTGAAGAACAGACCAGATGATCAAAATTGTCATGTACATGTTCCTTGGAGAAATTGGGAATTTTCTCATATGAAACAGATCCACAACCCATTTCAGCCTCTCATGATATTAAGTCAGCATCCATTGGTAGTAGCCATAATATTCCTATGGTCAGGTGGTTAAGCAGGTGCAATGAAGCACCTGTTTTAAGTTAAACAGTCCATATTGAGGTCATGTGGTAAATCCCAACTCCAAAAAAACTAACTACAAAATCAACTTCCATCCCTCAATAGCTCAACCAGGTGAAACCTTTGGTATATGCTGGAGGATGTTTTGGTGACAACCAATGCTCTGCTCAGGAGTTCACTCCTAAACAAAAACTCTTGGTCCACAAAGCATAACACTCATGAATACAATAACTGTACAAGGAGAACAAGCCACGATTCCCCTTTAACCAAGGGCTGGGTTTCTCAGGCAGCAGTTCTGAAACACCAGCTGAGCTGCCAAGCTTGTACTAAAACACTGTGTGTTATAACTGGTGAGACTGTTCTGAAAACAAATGCCCACATGCGCATGCTTGATTGCCACAGAACAAAGTTCAACAAAACATTAAGTCAGTGTTCTTAAACTGTAACACAAGCTGGTCAGCAACAGAAGAGAGACTGACAGCAGTAGGAATAAGAGCACCACGGTGCTCCTCAGGTCAATCCCAAAGCCTTCCAGAAAGGAAAAAGTCTCTTAACAGTTAGGGTTGTATCTTAGCTTGTTAGCAGTCAGACCCTACTTCCTCCTCCCCACCTCACTCCTCTTCCTTTCTTCTAGTTCAGAGATGCGTGCTCACTCAGGAAACAAGACCTACTCTCTGCCACAGAGCACAAACTGAAGTATACATCCTTTCCTTTCAGTTCATAGTATCTCTGTGGCTCAATAGCCTGTTGTTCAAGATGGTTTCCGCTACTTCAGCCAAGGTCAGTGATGTAGGGCTTTACACTCTGGCCAAATGTGCCAATAGCCCGGGTGTATTCCATAAGCCGATACTGAAAGACTCCATGCAGCTTTGAACCAGATGGATAATCAGTGGGAATGTCTGTCATGCAGCAGCGTCCGCCCAAAAGGCAAGCACTCTGTCAGTGGGTGCACATAAGTGGAAGTACCTCATCATTTTTAAAGCAGTAGAGAGGACACCAGTTTGGGAATATACGCACATCTGTGGGCTTGCTGTACTTAATGACTATAATCCAGAAGGTGCTGGCATCCTTAACAAGTGCCCCAGAAAGCTGAAAGCTCGTTTCTTCTTCAGTAGGCTCCTCTTTGTTTTTGTTGTTGCCACCAGGTTCAGGAACCAACTCCTGAGGCTCATCATCCGTGCCACTGACTTCATTCTTCTACTGATAGCCCAGCGTCTGGCATCACAAACGCCTGCTGTTCCTGAACCTGCAGAGTCTGGCTGCCTCCATTCTGCCCCAGCCAGCCCACTCGCAGGCCTCTCCTCAGGGTGTCTGTTTTGGTGGGAATGGCACTGCATGGGTCTCAGTCCTTGCTCCAAGCTCTCCTGTGTTCCTGTTCTGATGGTTCCCAGTGCTACCAACCCTCTTGACATAGCCGTGGATGAGCCTCATCTTCCTGACTCACCTCGACTCTTGAATGGTGAAGGACTTCAGCTTCTCTTAATTGGAAGAGACTTGTGTCTCCCTGCTGACTTGTTTTTATTTTTGGCTGGAAACTAGCTAACTCTTTGGCCTCAGTTCTTACAGTGGCCAAGGTGGCCATTCTTGCCTGCTGGCTAGGACAAGCTATCCCAGGAGAAGTTCAGACTGCAGTGTGCAGGACACACGACTTCTGGGCTGAGGCTCACCTCCTCCTACCATATGCTCATCCCTGTGCCTTCACGACATCCCCTGCTCTTGCTTGCTCTTCGCCTCCTTCATTCTGTGATGTTTGGTGAGCAGAAGAAATAATTTCCAATGAGCTCCTCTAGCTGAAGGAAATCTTAATTGTATTAGAGACAAGATTTCTCTCATAAATTTTATGGGACCTAATAGAACACTCTTTGTTTCATGACTAAGCATTTTCAAAAAAAAAATAGAAATAAGGCATTCAACAAGTTTTTCCAAGGGCATCTCTTAATCCTTTAATAGCCAAATTATTCTCTGGTTAGATGCCATCATTTTTTGTCTGATCTGTTTTGTTTTTCACGGGTTAACTAGGCTATTCATTTATCAGTGCATGTGAGTAAGAACCAGAAAGTTCTCCAAACATTTTCATTGATGTCACTAAACCGTACTATAGTAGGTAGAATTCTAAGGCAGCCCTCAAGATTCCTGCCCCTTGCTATATATAAACCATTTAATTCTCTTCTCTTGTATGAAGGAGAGGACTGTGAATATAAGATAGTCACCACTGTATGTTTTGTTATATAAGCCCCTGTAATGGGAGATGAGTGAGATTCTCAGGTTGGTCGGGAAGAAGCAACTAGCCATGTGCAAACTGCCTATGCAAGGGTTCATGTGTCAAGGCCCTGAGGGTACCCTGTAGGAGCTGAGAGCTACCCTGCTAAAAGCTAGCAAGGAAGTGGAAACTGCTATCCTACAATCATAAGGAACTAAACCCTACCAAGAAGTAACACATTTGAAAGAAGACCCCAAGTCTCACATGAGATCACAGATCCAGGTAACAGTGTAATTTCAGACTCGTGAGCCCCATGAGACCCTGAGAAGAGGATTCACTTCACTCAGGCCAGGATTGTTGTGTTATTTCAAGCTGGTAAGTTTGTGCTAATATCATGCAGCAATAGAAAGCTAATATACTTGAAAATTTTTAATTATTTACATTATTTGGTTAAGTGTTTGGAGAATTTCTAAATCAAAAAAAAAAAAGGCAGAGTTGTTGGAAAGATAGATTAGGATAGACATGTTCTACTCACTACTATTTTAATTCCATATTTTTGCTTCCTTAAGCAATTCTTAAACTGTAAGACAAAGGACACTAGAAAACAAATCTTCCCTCACATTTAAGATGGAATCTTTAGCCTCAAAAGTTTTTGGTTTCGGCAATAGTCACCGTTTCATAATGGCAAAAGAGTGTGTTTCAAACTAATTCTCTTCCTACTCCTTCTTCCCGCTTCTGACCTGATCCTAAAGGGACTTGATCCTAAAGGGACTCTTTAATAAACAGCCTGTATAACACTCTGAGTCCTCAGTCGGTTTCCCAGGAAACAAACTTCCCAATGAAGTAATATGTTTTTTATTCCAAAAAGCTAAAATACACACACACACACACACACACACACACAAACAAACACACACACACAAATGTGCACAACGTTAATAGTTGGGTATATTGGTAAAATAGGAACAGGTTTTCATTGTACCATTTTAAATTTTTCATAGTTTTCAATTTATTCAAAATAATAGAAAGAGGAGAAAAGTAGGCAAAGGGGAAAAATTACTAACAAAGAAGCCACAAATAAAACTGACTTCTCAGCATAAACAATGGAAGTCAGAAGACAATGGAAACATCTGGAAAATAAGGAATAAAAATAAATGTCAATTTATCATTGAACTTCCAACAGAAATTTTAGATGAAGCCAAAGTAAAGATTTTTCATACAAACAAATGCTAAAAGAATTCCATACAGAGCAGAGTCACAGTAAAGAACATAATACAGTAAGTTACTCAAGTAGAAGGAAATTAATCCTAGGTTGAAGTTCAGAGATCCAGGAGGTAATGAGGCAATACAGAGCAATGGCAAATATGTTAAAATCTCTCTCTCTCTCCCTCTCTTTCCTTCCCTCCCTCCCTGTCCCTGTCCCTGTCCCTGTCCCTCTCCCTCTCCCTCCCTCTCTCTCCCTCTCTTTCCTTCCCTCCCTCCCTGTCCCTGTCCCTCTCCCTCTCCCTCTCTCTTTCTCTCTCTCTCTCCCTCCCTCTCCCTCTCCCTCTCTCTCTAAGAATGATAATTAAGTTTGGATTTAAAGATATAAACTTAGAATGTCTCACCCTGACTCATTTCCTTTTTTACTGTTTTTGTGTCTTTTTTAGATTAAATATTTTTATTACACTTTCATCTCTTCAGTCTTATGAGTTATATATCTTTACCTTAGAATGAATGTTGGGGTAGGAAAATCATTGTAATATATTTAACTCTAATAGTAATGTATACTTTTTTACTTCCCAAGTAATTAAATGATGTAAGAACATTTTAACTCTACTTACTTCCTTCCTGCCCTTTTATTTTTGTGCTACTGTAGTCATATATATTCAATTAGAAATATTTGTCCATTTTCCTATTGATTTGCCTCTTTCCCCTATTGATTTGTAGGAACTTTAAAAATGTATAATATTCAAGATATTAGTCTTTTGTCAATAATGTATTGCAAACATTTTTCGCCAACCTATGCTTTCCTTTAAAAAACAGCTTTACAACAGTATAATTGATTTATACCAAACTAGATGTACTTAATGTGTGCAATCTGGTGAGTACTGACTTATCTATGCACTCATAGAAATAATCACCACAATCAAGATGCTTAACACATGCACCATCTCCAACTTTTCTTTTCCAGTGTAACCCATTCCCCCTCACTTTCTCAACTCCCCAACCCAACTGATATATTTTCAATCACTACACAATATTTCACTCTTCTAGAATTTTATATGAAAGGAATCCTGAAATATGCATTCATTTTTGCCTGGCTCTTTCACTCACCATGATTATTTGGATATTTATCCATGCCATTGCTTCATTCCTTTTTACTGTACCACTGAGTAGGACAATATTGTACTACTGTATTATTGTATTCACATACTAAAATTTGTTTATACATTCACATGTTGATGAATATTTGTGTTGCTAACATTTGGTATTAACATCCTTTTAAATTTTAGCCATGCTAATGGTTGTGAATTGGGGTTTCATTGTAGTTTATTTGTTCCTATGACCAATGCTGTTGAACACAATTTTGTGTGCCTACTAACCACAGCTGTCTCTGCATTTTGCTCAGGGGTTTTTTCTTTGTGCAATACCAGTGGGCTGAATCTAGGACCTCACACATGCTAGGCAAGTGCTTTACCACTGAGAAGCATCCCCAGCCCCTTTCTACTTTTTATTTTCCGATAGGGTTTAGCTAAATTGAACAGGCTACCTCTGGTCTCAAATTCGTGATCCTCCTGCCTCAGCCTCTTGTATAACTGGGATTATTGGCATACACCTAGCTCTTTTGTTTGTTTTTAATTGAGTTGTTTGCATTCTTATTATTGAACCATAAGAGTTCTTCACTTATTGATACAAGTCTTTTGTCATATAGATGCATAGAGAATTTTTTCCCAATTTGTAACTTGTGTTTCAAAGAAAAGGGATTTTTCTTTTTTCTTTTCCTCTCTATCTTAGCAGCAACCCAAGGTCTAAGAGTCAGTTGAATAAATCTCAGAATCTGAGCTCAACTGTTTATGTTATTATTTGAACAGGAATAATTACTCTTCTGTGTCCCAGCAGTGAAATATTTACAGAACACCTCCCTGGTGTCAAATAAAATACTGTCTAGAATAGCACAAAGGGCCTTTAGTTCATTGTCATAAAGTTGCTGGCTTTATAATCTAAGCCTCTCAGAAGTAATGAGGTTGTCATGCAGAAAATCTGTCACTGACTTAAAGTCCAGAAGTTATCAGCTCTAATTAATAAATGGAGTTCACCATCCAAAAATCAATTTCAGAGACTATCACAACGCAAATACCTGTTTAACTTGCTCCACACAACTTGAGGCTGCCACTGATGCTTTTAGCAACAGGAGATCAGTGTGGAAGCGTTTCACTTCATTAGCAAGGTCCTGCAAATTTTCATCTGTAGCATCACTGATTCACATAACTACCCAAAAATGTCCTCCAAAAGTCAACCCCAAGGTTTGCAATCTGGCTTCAACTGCAGTAATATGCTAGTATGAAGGGACTACGAAGAGAGAGAACAAGGTAAAAAGGAAAGATAACGTTGACCTCCAGAGACTGACTTCTGAGGCAGAAGCAGATGACATGAGGGGTACTACCAATCCCTCACCCAGCGAAAGCATCTACTTGAACAGAAGATGCAAATCCACTATTATAACATTACTGGACAGGATAAGAACTGGAAATATAATACTGACTGGCGTGGCTTTTTCCCCTTATAGTCTTCATTTACAATATGCCTTTCATAATAGGCTAGGCTAAAAGCAAAGATGTAAGTAGTGATAACAGAATTGATTTCTTCACACATCTGTAATCCCAGTCACTCTGGAGGCAGAGGCAGGATGATCACAGGTTTGAGACCAGAGGCAGTCTACATAATGAGACCTTGTCTCCAAAAACAAAAATAAAAAAATGGGCTGGGGTGCAGCTCAGTGGTACAGCACTTGCCAAGCTTGCAAGCATGAGGCCTTCAGTTCAACTCCCAGTACCACCACCACCACCACCAAAGAATAGAATTGACTTCTTAGCTTCTGAGCTTCAAAAGCCAGGAAATAGGCCTAAAGAATAAAATGAGTTTTCTTTCCCCAATTTCACTTCCTCTCCCTCCCTGTACTCTGACAAGATAACTCTCTGAGCTAATATTCTTAATTAAAGAATAGTAACTAGCCAGACACCGTGGTATAATCCCAGAGACTCAGGAGGCTGAGGCAGGAGGATTGCAAGTTTGAGGCCAAACGTAGCTTGCACCACTTAATGAGACCCTGTCTCAAAATAAAAATTTAAATTGAAAGGGGGTTTATACTGCAGCTCAGTAGTAGAACATTTGCCTGGCATGTTCAGGGCCCTGGGTTTGATCCCCAACTCTGGAAAAAAAACAAATTATCCATGATGGTCAAATGTAGTGAGTCATCCCAGGTTGGATTCTAGAATAGAAAGGTATATTTTAAAAATCTAAAAAGGAGATTGCTGGCACAATTGAAAACTTTTGGAGATATATATATATATATATATATATATATATATATATATATATATATTAGCATTTTAGTCAACTTTTGTGTTGCTATAACAAAATACTTGATGCTGGGTAATGTAGAAAGAAAAGAGGTGGCTGGGTGTGGTGTTCCTTGACAGTAGTTCTGGCTAAATAGGAGGCTAAAGCATGGTGATCCCTTGAGCCCTGAAAGTTCAGGGCCACCCTGGGCAGCACAACAGGACCCTATGTCAAAAAAAGAAGCTTATTTGGCTCATGATTCTGGTGGATGACAACTCTAAACAGCATTGCACAAGACCCTGGTGAGGGCTCCTGGCTACATTACAACACAGCAGAGGAGGAGGAGAAGCCAGGTGCAAAAGAGACCAAGTATACGGGGTGGTCTCATTTTAACAACCCACACTCAAGGTACATAAGCCAACTTCACGAGACCTAACCCATTCCCAAGAGAGGCATCAACCCCTTCTAAGAGTGGTGCCTCCATGACCCAAAATACCACTGAAAGGCCCCATGACCCCTCAACATTGTTTCAGTGGGGACCAACCCTTGACATGAGTTTTCGTGGGAACAAAGAATATTTGAACCATGTTGTTGGGTGCCGTTGAGTCAGTATTGACTCATAGCCATCCTCATAGGGTTTTCAATGGCTGACTGTTTCGGGATTGCCTTAGGAGTGGATTGCCAGGCCCTTCAATTAATAATAGCCTTGTGTCAATATTAAATTCCCAAATTTGAGAGGGTAGAAGAATGCCTTGTTCTTGGGATAGAAGTGGTGAAGTATTTCAGGGTGAGATGTCATGATGTAAGTAACCAAGTCTATTGATCCAGGGGGAGAAAGTGTGTGTGTGTGCGTGCGCGTGTGTGTGCACACACGTGAAGCAAATGAGGCAAAAGTTAACCACTGCTGTATCTAGACAAAGGTCTACAAATGCTCACCACATCAGTCTTATAACTTTTCTGAAGGTCGAGTTTTTCAAAGTTAAACACACTTTTTTAGATGAGAGAAAACAAAATTAGAAAAGGCAAAACAGTGAGATGCTAGTCAGGGACTCTCAGCAAAGGAGCTAAGGTTGGTTGCAAATGCCCAGACACGTTTGAAAACGTGATAGTGGAGGTGGTGTGCCCCACTACCCACCTGGGCAGCAGCCTTGCATGGAGGAATAAGGTAGCAAGTCTCGAGGCCCAGGGAGCTTGAAGCAGCCGACCACACCCCTCAACACAGAAGAGGCCCCTCATTTCCCTAACTTTAGGGGCTCATCTCCTCTGCCATGAGGCTACCTGCCAGTCCAGGAAGAAGGGTGAAGACAAAGGAAGGCTCAACCTACTGAATATAACCTAGGAAAAATGGATTTCACCCATCAGGGATTAGCTTTATATTTTTTCCACTCAACAGAATTGGGGCTGGATATTGCTGTGAGGCTGAGCATTTGGAAAGAAGAAGTAAAAAGAAGAAAGAAAAAAGAGAAAAGAAACACTAAGCCAGGCATGGTGACTTGTGCCTGTAACACCAGTGACTTGAGAGGCAGAGGCAGACGGATCACAAGTTTGAGGCCAGAGGCAGCCTGCATAATTTAGCAAGGCCTTGTCTCAAGATAGAAAGTAAAAAATGGGCTAGGGTGCACCTCAGGGGTAGAGTGCTTACAAAGTATGTGTTTAACATCCCAGTAGGAAGGAAGGAAGGAAGGAAGGAAGGAAGGAAGGAAGGAAGGAAGGAAAAGGGGAAGGGGAAGGGAGGGAAAGGAAAGGGAAGGAAAGGGGAGGGGAAGGGAAGGGAAAGAAAAAAAAAGAAAAAAGGAAAAACCAGAGTGCTACATTTCTTGTACACCTGTTTTTCTGCAGCATGGGAATCTGTAACCAACGCATTGCCTGGATGTTGGTAATTTCTTATCTTGAGCATTAGTCATTTAATCTGTATTTTCTCCTCACAGATCCCCTGTGATCAGTATTAACAGACTGGGTCAAGAAGAGAGAAAATGGCAACTTCACACTTACGAATATCATCTGTGAAGACTCAGCCTTATGTGTTTCAGCAGTGGAATTCCTCTTCTGGGAAGTGCCTCTTTGGTAAAACGAAAAACACTTAGAGTGAACAATGGTTTCACAAAGTAGCATATGGAAAGGCTTTCTAAAATTGAAATCTAGTCTTCATTATTGCATAGTTGTTTCTTTAAGTCCAGGCAAGACACCTTGTATATATACTCTTAGAATTCTGGAAGAATCTCCAGTTACAATTATCAGCTTAAACTGTGTTTTAAATGTCAGCTCTCTAAAAAAAACCAGAAATATTCCTTGTAGTCTGTGTCATTAAGATGGATTTTTTACTTGGCAGCACTCAAGGTGGGGGTTCTTACAACATTAAGATAACAATCTTTTCTGTGTAGATTTTTAGTACCTCAGGGATTCAAAGATCAAGTTGCTTAGAGACTCCATGGAATTTGCAGAAAAAGCAAACTCTAATCTTGACATCTGTAATTAACGTTTTATCTTACTCTGAAAATTTAGTTTGCTGGCAGCTTAGCTGCTCTTTGGAGCTGAATAATGGTCTTGGCTGCACCACAGCCCACACGAGTTTCCATCCTGAGGGTGGGGTGGGGTGGAATGCGCTGGGGCTCTCCACTGGCCGGTCTCTCCTGGGCACAGTGTCAAGCTCTTGCTTTATGCAGTGGTTGCAGATGCCTGCGTTTCCATTCAGTTGCTCTCTGTGTAGGTTTCCTAAACTAGCTTAACATTTGCCTGGCTTCTGACGCTTTTTGTATTGGGCTAGTGGCCCAACGTATGTGCATGCATAGAGCACAGGATCACCTGAAGGTTGTGAAAAGATTTGTGTAATTTAAAAAATCTGTATAATTCTAGTACAATTCAAAATTATCTTTTCCTCAGTAAACCAGACCATTATTCAGGCAAAAAGCAAGCTAAACTTGAACCCTTAATGTAAACACACACACACACACACACACACACACACACATGCACATGCACGCACACGTGCGCACACAAATTTTATTGTGACTAAAGCATGTGCTAGTCCTAGTGACTCCAACATCTTTTCCACATATTTATATTGTAACTCTCTGGACTGAGATGCATCAGTGGTTGGCTAAAATACCAATCAATGTCCTCACTGAAGTAAAAAGAGGATCTCTTTCATCTCACCCTAAGAAGAGAGTTTACTGACTTAGTAAGTAGCCAAAGTTGTTAGAGTACCGTAGACATCTTTCATGCATTCAACAAATCTTTCTTGAACCTATTCTGGGGCCTGGCCCCTTCACCCAGGATGCCATAGTAAACAAGACAGACTGGATCCTGCTGCCTCCTGCATGTTGAGGAGACAGAAGCAATGAACAAGGAACAGAATAAGATATTGGTGATATGGTGATGAGAGCCAAAAAGGAACAAAAATGGAGAGGGGTCGCACAGTGACTGGGACTGCAGGAGATCGAAGGATCAGGGAACACTCCATGAAAGTAACTTTGGAACTGAGACCTGAATCACAAGTGCTTAGGTTATAGCACTCTGCTTTAGGTTTCTGGGGACTTTCTTGACTGGGCCGTGAGAAAAGTGTGTCCTTCATGCACATTTAATTGAAATTATTAGAATACACCTCTATCTTGTGGGTGAATTTCTATATTACATCCTCAGCTTCTACCTGCTTCCCTGTCAGGTTCCATTCTGAAATGCCGTGATATCACTGGAATGCATTTTGGAAATGTAAGTGGCAAATCTGGATCTATTAGCTATAAGTGGTTTAAAAATCCCCCGAAAATGTTCCAGCAAGGCCAGAGCTGGCCTTTCAGATAAAAATAATGAGTTCATTGCTACACCGGCTGCCATGGGTTCACACATCCCAGCCTCTATCAGTGGCCAAAATCATCCAACAAAATAACTCCTTAAGTGCTTATGATGAAGAACAGTTACCAACACAGCCAGACAAACATTCTTACACTCGGATCTGCTGTGAATCCATCAGCCAGAAGTTCCCATGCTCAGGAGAAGGAGCAGGCGTACTTCTTGTCAGGCAGTTTATCTCCTGAGAAGCCGTAGGATGTTCTTCGTCTGTCACCGTGTACTTCACACAGCAGAAGTCTGTGGCTTATGACTTGTAGACAACACAGATAGCCACCTGGAGTCATCTCCATGCAAAGTTTTGTTGTTTATAAAAGAATATAGACCCAGTTATAGAGTCTTGTGGCCAGTCATTCTCCTGGAGTGTCAGTTTTTATATGTAAAAAGAAGAAATCTAACCAGATGGACTCTTAAGTTCTACTTTTAGTCTTTTAGGGTCCCATAAAAATGATTCAGCCAATGTTTCTTTGTAAGCTATGATATAAAACATGTTTAAATGCAAGAATCATATCTGAGGATTTTGAGCACTGTATCCATTGGGAATATGCTTGGCTGCAACCAATGAAAAAGTTAGCACGACCCTCAGTAGATAAGGTTCTATTTTTCCCACATAACAAGAGGCCTGGAGGTAGGCTTCAGCAGCACCAAACGTCAGGGTCAGCATATCTGGGGATCTTTCCCTCCTTGCAGTCTCGAGTTCCCAAACTGGCTTCTGTAACTGCAAATCTCAGGTCCTCATAACTGACTGAATAACTAGAAGATTAGGGGAGAGGGTCACAGCACCAGCCAGGTTTGAACTTTCTGCCTGGAAAGCGAAGTATTTTACAGAAGCTTTTGCAGCGGCCAACTCCTCTGGTTTCATGTGTCACGTGGCCAACTCTAAATGCAAGGCAGCTGCAGAAGTGTCTTGGTTCTCTGGCCTGATGAGTGGAGATCCCGGTGGTTCGATGGTTCTTGGGCCCGCCAAGCAACTGTGTCCTATCACAATCATTTCAGCATCCCTTTACATCTCCTCAATTGTAACATCCAAGATATTTATCCAGAATTTTCCCAAAATGCAGACATGAAACCAACATGAAATGATTGAAGAATTGAAATGTATGAAGGCATTGGCTATAGGGAATATGAGCAAGGAAAAAAAAAATCAATACCCATTGAATCAACCAGGAAAGCCTCAACACTTGTCAAAAGAAACTAAGGCTAGAAGTTGGCTGATTTAAATTTTTTTTCTAATTCTCAAAGTCATATGAGTTTTCTTGAACAGGAATCTTAGATTGTAAGGAAGTATAAGGAAAAACGTAAAAGTCACCCCAAATAACCCCTGATATGACATATTTGGCATATGCCCTTCGAAATACTGTTCTAGAAGTTCCGTGTATTTTCTTTCTTCTTCTACTCCATTATTTCTGTAACTACAGTAGGTTCTTTGAAATCTGCTTTCCTCTACTGATTGTGTCCTCATCCCCTTTCTGAACAGTTGCTGTGCTGTAGTCCATCAGGAAGGGTTGAGTTAATAGCACAGACTCAAGCCAGACTGTCTGGATGCCCACCCCAACCACTGCCCCTCACGAGATGCGTGACCTTGAGCAGGTTAAGTTGTTCAGCCTCTTTGTGTATCAATTTCTTCATCTCCAAATGAGATAATAATACCATCTATGCAGAGGAATGATGTGAAAAATGAGTTAATTCTTATAATATACTTAGTACAGTAGTAGCCAAATAACAGTGCTCAGTAAATTTAGGTTATTTTCATTATATGGAAATACATCAAGAAATTTCTTTAATCCTGAAATGGTGGATATTAATATTTTAAGAAGTATTTTACAAATGCCCCATCCACTGATATCCTTGAAAATATATCTTTGTCCAGTAACTTCCTAAGGCTACAGTCCCTCAAATATGATTTGTGGGCCAAAGATATCCACATTTCAAATTTGACAGTTACTCCCAAGTTGCTCTTCAGAATGCCTGTTGCAGCCAATGTAGGAATTATTTGTTTTTATGACCAAGAATGTCTGTTTTTCTGTACCTTTCCCAATGCTAGATGTTAATTTTTGTCAAATGAGTCAGTCAAAAAAAACTCATTACTCTTTTACTTTGCATTTTTTGGTCAATAAAAAGAATCAGGACATTTTAAATGTTTTTAATCATTCATATGTTTAATGAATTATTTTGATTATATCCTTTGTGAATTGATTTTTTGTTGTGGTGTTAATTGACCTATATGCCCTCTATTTTATTTTATGTATTTATTTATTTTTGTGGTACTGTGGATTGAACCCAGGGCCTCACACTTGCATGCTTTGCAAGTGTTATACCACTGAGCTGCGCCCCCAGCCCTTTTTTTTTTTTTTTTTTTTTTTTTTTTTTTTTTTTTTTTTTTTTTTTTTTTTTTTTTTTTTTTACTTTTTGAGACAGAGACTTGCTAAATTACACAGACTGCCTCTGGTCTCGAACTTGCTATCCTCCTGCCTCTGTCTCCCAAATCGCTGGGATTACAGGTGTGTGCCACCACGCCTGAGACCTATATGCCCTTTAAGTCAAAGATTCCAATGGCAAAAGTGACTTGGACCATTTTCCAAACAGTTGGTTTTGTATCCTCAATGGATGCTACCAAATTTTTCTCAGCTTAAAAGAAATATCTAGTTAAGAAGAATTTTTTTATATTTGTGAGATGTGAATTTCCTTAGAAAAACCTGTTTTTAAAAGGAGACAGTGAAAACATGGGGGAAACAGGAA
This sequence comes from Pedetes capensis, assembly GCA_007922755.1. NCBI lineage: Eukaryota > Metazoa > Chordata > Mammalia > Rodentia > Pedetidae > Pedetes > Pedetes capensis. Next base: position 243,616 of record VMDO01000688.1, on the reverse strand, counting down.
GAAAACTATTTTTAATGAGGATGAATCAGTGGATATCTATTTCATTATGTTTTACTTTGATTATATTTTTATTTGATTTATTCTGATTGGTTTCAAATCACCAGGGACAAAGAATGAGTCTCTACTGTTTTGCTAGGTATTCCTGGCGTACATATTTGGAAGGAATATAAGTCAAATAAAACAACATTTCCAAAATATTTTCCAAGGATCACGTGCCTTAGCATCACTTGAAATACCTGTTTTTGAAGTTCAATCCTGACACTAAGGATGAGAGTTTCTAAAGATATCGACTGGACAGGTGTATCTTAAATTCCCTTCCCAGGTGATGCTTACACACACCAATCCTGGAAAAACTTTAGGAAATGCAAGTTTAGTAAACATTATTCAAGTGTCCATCTGTCTGTTAAAAAATAATTAAAATAATTACTGAGCACCTACAATATGCCAGCTACTATGTGGGGATATAACATTTAACTAAACAAAGTAACTGCTATTACACAGAATAAAGCAAAGTAAGATGAAAAGGAGTATTTAGGGAAGGTATTCTGTACATTATTATTTACAACCAAAACTTTCATTTGTTTCTTTTATAAATAATAAAGCTACCGTCTTAGAGGTATTCCAATTTCTCAGTTCACCTGAGTTTGGTACTGGCTCTCTAGTCATCAGCCCTTGCTTCCTCCCATCCTTGCCCAGTCCTGTAAACCAGCGGTCCCCAACCTTTTTGGCACCTGGGAGTGGATTCACGGAAGATGATTTTTCCATGGTTGGGTGGGGTAGTGCATTTCAGATGATTCAAGCGCATTACGCTTATTGTGTAAATACAGATGAAGCTTCACTCACTTGCCTACCACTTGCCTCCTGCTGTGCAACTTGGTTCCTAACACGTCACTGACCAGTACCAGTCCTAGGAGGTAGAGATTCCTCCTATAGATGACTAACCCTATGGAATATTAGCAAAAGATGTCCTTAATGGTCAATGGGCTGGCCATCTCCAAGATCGTGAAAAAACTGATGTGTGGTAAATAGTGTCAACAGTAATCAAGCAATGGTGCAATATGAACCAACACAATATTCACAGTCTACCCCAGCCTACTAAATTAGCACCTAGAATCTTCGAGAAATTCACAAGCCTAGTCATGTAGAACCATCTAGGATGTCAAACAGCACCAGCAGCATGGCAAAGTGCAGCTTCTGAGATTTTGCTGGAGAGCTGCCAACTTCCTGAGCACTCTATCACTCAAATTGAGCTAAAGGAAGGTCTAGGGGTAGAAACTGGAGGAATGAGCTGAAAGCTTTGAAAAGCCTTGAAATAAATCTGGTTAAGCCGAGCACTGGTCGAGAAGCTTTTAAACCTTAAATCTGAAATCTAGCCAGAAACCCATACCAACAGTCCCTCCTCTATCAGGAGTAGCCGTAAGAGCAACAGCAATGGAAGCCCATAACTGGCAAAGAGTCAGAGAGACATTCTTTCGCAGTTAGAGTTACCCATGCCCCAGAGGTTCAAGTAAGAGTCTTCTTGACCAAGATCAGAGTTTTTTTTCTTTTCTTTTCTTTTTTTGGAGACATAGTCTTGCTGTGCAGCTCAGGCTGGTTTGAACTCACAATTTTCCTGCCTCAGTCTACTGAGTATTGTGATTATAGACATGTACCACCTCACTCAGGCTGGGGTTTAGCTCATTTGGTAGAGTGCTGCTCCACACTCTCTAAGGACCTGCGTCTGATCCCCAGCACTGCAAAAATGGGGGAAGGTGGCAATCCACTCTGAAGGCAATCCGGAACCAATCAGCTGTTGATTATGACCCTATGAGGGTCACTGTGAGTCAGACCCAACTCAATGGCACCTAACAACCTCATTGAGAGAGATCAGAGTTTCTTTGCTGGAACCCACACATTGACTGTTCAATAAATGCTCCCAACCCCCAATTAAGCAACCTCCCCGCCACAGTGTGTTAATGCGTATTTAGCAAGGGTATGTGTGGGGGATTCTAAGAAGAAGTTCTAAACACTTCATCAGATTTTCAAAGGAGACTGTAACCCAACAAAAGTTTAGGAAGCACTATCTTGGATCAAGGCCTACAGCGGTAGCCCTGTGGCATCCGATCCCGTCAGATCTCAGAAGCTAAGCAGGGTCAGGCCTGGTTAGTACCTGGATGGGAGATCGCCTGGGAACACCAGAAGCTGTAGGCTTGGGAGAAGGACCTGGCAACTCCCTCTCAAAAATCAATCTGCCATTGAAAACCCTATGAACAGCAGAGAAGCACTGACAATAGTGTTTCCCCTGTTGTACAGAGGGTCACTATGAGTTGGATACCGACTCGATGGCACCTAACAACAACAACATCTTGGATCAAGAATCAACACCCTTTAGATCTTAAGGTCCAATATCTAATTCAGCCACAGAGTTCTTAATATGAATGTTATGGAATACTACTTCCATGCAGAACCTACCATACTGACATTCTCCCTCAGAGTTGTAAAATGTCTCGTGTTGCGAGTTCAGTTCTTTGGGCAAGATTGTAAAAATATCATGTTCGTTGTATGAAGACCTGCATTAGGCATTCAAAAAAGCATTGTGCTAATTTATCCACTGATATATAATAAACCGCTCAAAATTCCAGTGTGTTATTTATTCTTGATTCTCTAGGGTCAGGACCATGGACCAAACTTTTAGCTGGATAATTCTTTTTTGTCTAGGAATTACAAGGCCTGAGCATAGAATTCCACATCACTTTTTCCCACGTTCATTAGTTAAGGTGAGTTACAAGGCCAAGCCTCGACTGAAGGAAGTTGAGAAATAGGCTCTAACTCCTGATGGGAGTAGCCACTAAGTCACACTGCAGAAGCCTTGTATACAGAAGAATCATTGTGGCTATCTTGCAAACAATTTGTGACACTTGTACACTGAAGAATTTATGACTAAATTAATTTTTTATCTGTGAAAAATTCCAGAAAAAACATTGATGGAGGAATCGTTGAAACAAAAATAGCAAAATGCAATCACCATTGAAGACTAATGATGGGTACGTGGGGGATATTTACATTGGTCTTTCTACTTTTATGTGCATTTGTAATTCTTAAAATAAAAAAGTCAAAGTTAAATGAACAAAACACATGCTCTCCATTAATCCTTATAGCAATCCCTTCCATATATAGGGACACTGAGATAAGAGGAGTCATGTGACTGGCCATTGCTAAAGTCACTCCTATAGTAATAAGTAGCTGAGATTTAAAAAACATTTGTAAATAATATTACAAGTAATACAATTGTACTAGTTACCATGTTCAAACACCTTCCTGACTACACCTCATACCATATCTTATTTAATCCTCATACCACTATGCCTCAGATAAGAAACACCAGGACACTGCCAAGGTCACGGAATAAGCAGCAAATGTATGAGTGGATGCAAGAATGTGGAGGTGAAGTGAGATTAGAATCAAGTTTTATATGACCCCAATGCCAGGAATTCTCATTCCGTGGTGCTAACTTGGGAAGTTAGGAGCTTCCTCTACAGTCCAGGCCTGTCTCAGTTTCCTCTCTCACTACCAATACCCCGTAATCAGGGATCTGTCCACGGCACCTAACAACAAGGATCTGACTAAGTTGCCCAACTCATTTCCCATAGGTGACAAGTCCTTATTTTCTTCTAGTAAATAGTAAGCTCTTATAACCTATAAGGCATTATGAAAGATTCACTCATCCTCCAATTTAATAATATTTTAAACCAATAACCATTTGAAAAGGTATTTTTAAGGACTCCCCAAAGAAGTCGAATCTTATAGCAAAGTTCTTTGAAAATTTTTTCCAACATCTCCAACTGTTAATGTGATTTATTCAAGGAATGAAAATTACAGGGTTCCAGGAACATCACCGTAGGGGAAGGAGCAAGAGGACTAATGAATGAGGGGAAATTTTGTCTATTAAAGTTTATTTCTGTAATGACCTGAGAACAACTGAATGGAACAGCCTGGGATTTTCAAATTACCCTTGGGTCTAACTGGAGATGCTCTGTGCTCCTTCTAAGCATTTTCCTGTCTGTGTAGAAGAGCCTCAGCCATCCACGCCTGAAGCCAAACTTCATCATTCCTGCTCTGAGGAAGTAAGAAAGAGCAATTTACCAAAACGTGCATGAGGGACACTGGAGGGAGGCAATTTCACTCCTGTTGTCTTGTGAAATGTCACTAGGCCTGCCCTGAATGACTCCTTTATCCAACTCCCTCAGCAGTAGCACCACAACCCAACTGTAACTGTGTTCTAAAGATGCAGGTTAGGGGTGTCTGTCTGTCTGTCTGTCTGTTTCTGTCTCTGTGTCTCTGTCTCTCTCTGTGAATGAGGCCATGGCATCAGAATACATACATATATCTATATCTATAGATATAGATATAGATTCACTACTATTTCTCTGGAGTCCTAAAATATCTTTTTGTAAGAGAAGCTTATAGCCCCTTTCAAGACAAAGGGATAGTAAACAAAACAGTGCCTTCTTCACATACACAAAATACTAGATATCCTTGCCAATATTATTCTCTAAGTATCCTAATTTTTCAGAGGAGATAATAAAAGACTTAACACATTAATTCATTGACTGACATTGAGCAATACAATGCTTTCTGATGTTTAATCTCCTTAAGAATTCAAAATTAAGGAGCATGAGAATGTAGAATCAGATAAATAGAAAATATTTTTATACATAATATTTTTGTACCTACAGAGAGAGAGAAAGAGAGAAGAGAGACAGAGAGGCAAACTCCTCAATCACCCAGGTTTCAAACTCAGTCAATTACAACACATAAAACAGTCAAATATTTAATGGAAACACAGTCGGAACTTAACCTCAAATACTTGTAGGTGCAGTGTATGTATCAGGTTTCCTAGAAACAGGAGTCATAAAAGCACATTATTTATAAAGAAGTATTTTCCTTCCCCATCCAAGTAAACTCTTCCCCTGGTAACCATGCAGCTGTTGCCATCCACAGGAAAGTTGGGCGTGGGTGCTCTCTTTCCTGCCTTTGAGTTCTCTACAACCAGACAAAGGTAAACCAAAACCTGCATTCTCCTTGGTTTTCAGAATTTCAGGGAAAATAAGGGTCCGTACCAGAATATGGGGCTAACTAAGTTGATTAGACAGATACTGCGAAGGGATCATAACCGAGAGAGCTGAAACTGCTGGGTTTTTACATTTTAAGGTTGGCGCTACTCAGCCTGGAATGCACTCCAGGTCAGAGCTCTCAGCACATGCCCCTTGTAGTCACGGCCACCAGACATTTTTCTTTCACTGTGGGAAAGTGTCAAATCCTTTCTCTTTGTGTGTGCATATTTGAGTAACAGGAAATATTCTTTACATCCCACTCACAGGAATGAAAGAGGTGTGAGAACATTCTAATTTCACATCAATGCTTCATGTCTTTATCAGACAGGATTTGTCTTTGTTTGCTTTATATAGCTGCTTAAGAATTCTAACAATTATAAAACTGATGGGGATTATGAAACTATTTAAACATACAGATAATGAAAGCAAAAAAGTGGGAGAAATCATCTAAAGTCATAAAAAGACAGCTACTGTTAGCATTTCCTATTGTGTGGAAGCCCTTTTTCTTCAAGTACAAGTTATAAATTCTTCATTATTCAGGGTCATCTTCATCTTTTCAGGAAAAGTACTTATGATTCATCATTTCATCACAAATAATCCTGATACTTAGAAAATATGGCTATGATTTTTATTATAAATAATGCTTATTGCACTAAACCTCAATGGAAACTGATAAACTAACCTGAAACCATATCTATTATATAGTAAAGGCCACTGAGGGTAATGGAAATAACATTTATCTTGGCTAATGGACAAAGAGATGAGTTTGGGTCCCAGCTCCAATATTAACCTATAGCGTGATTAAGAATGAATTGTTTTGCCTCTATTAACTTCAGTTTCATCAATAAAACAAAGGAGCCAGACTTCATCCCTGAGGTCCTTTCTAGTGCTACAGTGGTCTGATTCTGGGTGGAGCAGAATGAACAGCTGAGCACTTCTTTGCTAGATTTTACATGCTCCAGCAACCACTTCTGAATATTCAACTTACTAATTCCAGTTTTCATTTATAGATGAGCTTATCCAAATGATCATTTTAATTCTCCATCAATGAAAACATACCCCCAAAATAAACCAACTTAAGAGTTATTCCGTTGATCACAAACTCATTCACATTGTAAGCAGACTAAAGTGAAATATAACAGAAATGACTTTCAGAGTTACGATATAGCCAAGTTCTTGCCTCAAGTAAAGTATCAGATAATCTATAACAATATTAAGGACTCTATTTAAATAAAAAAGAACCATAGAATCAGATTGGAGGAAATGGAGCAATATGATAACCTAATCTTTCCTCGTGACATGGATGGCAAATTCAAATGCAAGTGGGAGCCACATACACAAGTAATATAATTGTTCCCCCATGTCTGACCCATTTCACCGAATAAGCAAACCAAATGATAGAATGGTAGAAGCGGTAATAAACTGAAAAAACACACCCAGTACAATACAAACATACAATGAATTATTGACACAAGGAATGTGGGCATAGGCTAAGGAAATATTTTGATTTTTTTATAAGAATCTAGAAATCCAGAGTGTGGGGTGTGCGTGCGTGTGCGTGCGTGCGTGCATGCGTGCGTGTGTGTGCGTGTGTGTGTCCTCAAGTTGCTAACTTTGATGCAAAGGCTTTTTACCCCTGCACTGTCTGTGGGCCAAACAGCACGACGAGGGGCTATTAATTTGCACATCCCAACTCATACAAGAAAAACCAACTTCCTCTATTTTCTGTAGCATATGCTACGTAGACATACTACTGAAAGAGTCAAGCAGAAAGTAGACCGAGCCAATCTGCAGAAAAGGACGACTCCTAAAACAACCTCAAGATTTAGACCAAGAAAACCCACACTAGAAGCATTTTCTCCAGATAACTTCAAGTTTATTCATCTATAAATTAAATTGTTGTTGTTGTTGTTGTTGGGTGCCGTCGAGTCGGTATCCGACTCATAGTGACCCTCATAGGGTTTTCAATGGCTGAGTGCTTCAGGATTGCTTTGGGAGTGGATTGCCAGGCCCTTCTCCCATAAATTAAACAGCTGATGATAATTGGATTGTTCTATCCAAATGTGAATAAACATGTAGCTCTTTTTTTTTCACAGTTGGCATCCTTTACAATAAATTAACCCCTTTTAAGTGAATAAGGTAAAAAGTTTTATTATCAGCATAGGCAATTTCCTTGAACTCAGATCCAGCAGTTCTGATTATCCCAGAACCTCTGACCACCCCTCTCCTCCAGCCACAGGAGAAAGGAGGGGCACAGCTGAAAGAAAGATTCCACCTCTTTGCTCAGGAGAACATTAGCACGCTTGCCCCTCCCTCTTGTTCTTATAAAAATATCTGTGCAAAGTGAGTCCAGCTGGCTTGCAAATATGCCCCACCACAAAGGCTAGCTCCAGCCCTTCCCATTACTCCCTGTCTTTTCTTCTTTCTGGCTGGGTACATTTCCCTCTTAAACATCTATTACTTAGTAGAAAAAAAAATCAATGTTAGCAAGTTAAAAGTTAATGTTCATCACCTGTTTCACCTCCTTCCATTAACAGACTTGGACCAGCAATGGGGAGTTTGATGTATTACCCTTTTGCCTATCTCTTCCTTGGAGGAAATTATAAGGGGGTTCAAGGGTTGTTCATCAAATTGTCAGGCTCCAATTTGGTAAAATCATTAAAAAAAAAAACTTGCTTTCTGGGAATTGTCCTGAAATCTCACTCCTTTCCCCTTTGTAGAGATCCTTCTGATGGCCAAGAAATACACCCACCAGGAGTTTTATTTACTCAGTGAGGCCTATTTGGGATGGTGAGGAAGAAGGAAAGTTCAGGAGTGATCCAGTGCTGAACAGTCCCTCACGTTTGAGGCTGAAAAGCATCCAGACTGCTTGGAAAGCCTCCTGAGATTAGGGGGCTCATTCAAGATTTCCACGTACTTGGGAAGTTTCAGGGGCTTCAAACCCACAAAAAATGGGTTCAGGTTTAGGTGTGGATTCCATATGTTAAAATTTAGAGGGTTCTGATTCAGCTCAATTTCAGGTTTAAATCCTCTGTGTCGTTAACAGGGCTTCAAACCAAACCCAAATCTGAACCCTGAACCCGTTCTACTTCAAGCATTTTTTAAAAAATTTCTGAACCCAATCCTGAACCTGAACCCAGCGAAAAACTGGGTTTGGATTCAGCCTTTAATATTATTATTATATCATCAGCTATTTAAAATTTGAAAAAAATGAAAAAAATATCTATCTACACGTTGTTGTTAGATGCTGTCAAGTTGGTGTTTGACTCATAGTGACCCTATGTACAACAGGTGAAAGAGTATTGTTAGTGCTTTTCTGCTATTCATAGGGTTTTCAATGGCTGATTGTTTTTTTTTCCCTTCCCCCCGGGGGCAGGTTCCAGGTCCTTCTCCCAAGCCTACAGCTCCTGGTGTCCCCAGGTGGTCTCCCATCTAAGTACTAACCAGGCTCAACCCTGCTTAACTTGCAAAATCTGACTGGATCGGATGCCACAGTGGTACGACAGGATTAAAAATTTAAACCTGAAACTGAATTGAACTTGAACACTCTGAATTTTAACATACTGAACCTTCACCTGAATCCAATTTTTGGTAGGTTTGAACCCCTGGAAGTTCCCACTCGTGCAGACTGTCCACGCTATGAGAACAGTTCCAGCGCTAGCCAAAGCATCAGGCGTCTGACATTCAGGTAGATTAAGAAGAGATTATAATGTACAAAAGAGAACAAGCGAAGAGAAAGCAAGTTGCAAGCCACAGAAAAGGCTCAAAATGGCCAGACGGTGGCCCTTACGATTGCAGATCCGGGTTCCTGGAACCAAAGCCTAGACTCCGGGCGCAAGCCTTCTAACACCTATCTGCGTGCACACTGACACCCCTCCTCACCTGCACGTCTACCTTGGCGCACAGTGACATCTTTAGCAAAAGGAAAATGTAGGTCTTCTCGACTTGCTGGAAGATTTTAAACCTCAATTCCCAAAAATGCTGATGCCTGTTTTCTTGGCTGGGGATGGAACCCAGGGCCTCACATTCTAAACACTTATTCTACTATCCCCAAGTGCTCTACCTCTGTATCACACCCAGGCCCTTTTTTACTTTGAGACAGGGTCTCACTAAGTGGCAAAGGCTCTCTCTGACCTCGAATTTGTGACCCCCCTGCTTCAACCTCATGAGTCACTGGGGATACAGGAGTGCACCATTGCACCTGCACAGCCTTTGCCTTGTTTTATCCACCACCATTGCTACAAGAAGTTACTAAGAGCTAAAAGACAGATCCCAAGCCCGGAGGATTAATGGGATGGTGTGCTCCCCAACCCAAATTCAACTGCTGATTTTGCCAAGGATAGGCTATGCTCTCCTACCAATTTGCCACATGGAGCAGAGGAAAAGTAAATAATTTTTATTATTCACCCCAAATGTTACATGAACTTACTTATAATCAAAACTTCATTCAGCTGAAATCAGATTGAACTGGATATCTATATTACTGGACAACTCCACTACCAACAGACTCAGGAACATGGTTGGATTTTAGAGCCAACGAAACTGAAGAAGAAAATTCATTCCACAAAGCTAGAGAATAGGAATTTTAATGCTGTATAAACTCTTAACTCCCAGAGAAAAAGCCAAGGGATTCACATTACCTTACCTCTTTATGTGATCAGCTGGTCCACTGGTTCTCCACTACGGCTGCACATTAGAGTCACTTAGGGAAGAGTGAAACATTTCTGATGCTTACACCCTGGCGCAGACCTCATGAATGAGAATGGAGTGTTTTTGAAGACACCACATTATTCTAATGAGCAATCAGGCTGAGAATTAAGGCTGAAAACTATTGAGCTACAGAGGCAATGAAGAAGAGCTGAAATGTGGTAGAGAGGGTTTGATTACTTGAGCTTCAAGTTCCCAACCTTTGCTCACATTGAATTCACCTGGGGATTAAAAAAAAAATTACCGCTGCCTAGCACCCACTTCCAGACACTCTTGAGTTAACTATTGCTGCATACAGCCTGGACATTAGGAGTTACAAAAGCTCCTCAGGTGTTTCCAATGTAGAGCAAGGTTTGGAAACCACGCTGAGCATGAGAGCAGCACTAATTCTTTGGGAACAGCAACGAAATCTGACCTTCCAACCATCTGATAAAATACATGAAATATTACTTTTTATACCTATTTTTACCACGTTAGCCTGTAGAGTTAAACCTTATGAATGGTCTGTTGTTTCCAAGAACTTTGCCTCTGTTTTCCCAGAATTTAGTGGATGGAAGAATGATAGTCAACAAGATCCTTCCATAACGATGGGCCTTCAATCATACACTGTCACGGGCTACGAAATGTTTCAGTCAAGGGTAGACCACTAATAAGCAGTGGTAACATGAGATTATAATGGACTTGAACAATTCCAACCACCTAGTGACCTCGTAAGGTCATAGCGCGATATATTATTCATGTTTGTGGTGATACCGGTTTAAACAAAACTACTGCGTTGCCAGTCATATAAAAGTAAGTACAGCACATACAATTTGTACAATAATAATACTTGACAATAATAAGTAAATGTGCTATTGGTTTACGTATTTGTTATACTACACTTTTGTGGACTAGGGTTTAGCTCAGTTAATAGAGCACTGCTCTGCACTTTCTGAGGACCCAGATTTGATCCCCAGCACCACAAAAAATGGCAGAAGGATGTGGCAGTCCACCCTCAAAACAATCCTGGAACAATCAACCATTGAAAACCCTATGAGGGTCCCTATGAGTCTGACTCAACTCGACAGCACCTAACAGCAACACTTTTATAATTATTTTAAGGGCACTCCTACTTGTAAAAAAAAAGTTTAGGGCTGAGGATGCAGTTCAAGTGGTAGAAGCACTTGCCTAGCAAGTGCAAGGCCCTGGCTTCAATCCCCAGCACTGGAAAAAAAAAAAAAACTACACACACACACACACACACACACACACACGCACAAAATAAAAACAAAAATAAAACGTTTGCTGTAAAACAGTATTCCACACTAGGCCAGCAGGAGCCTCATTCATCTCATGTTTATGTCCTGTGATCCTCTTGCAATCCTCCTGCCTCTGCCTCCTGAGTGCTGTGCTTACAGGTGTGTCCCACTATGCCTGGCTTTACTACATGTCTTGATTTCCTCAAGAGGCCACATTAAATGGTTGACCTACACTATCTGGGTTTGTGTAAGTGCATGCTGTGGTTTATATACAATGGCAAAGTCAGCTAAGGATGCAGTTCTCAGAATGGGTGTTAAGCAATCCAACACTGGGTAACAACAATGATGATTATACACCAATATAAGTCAGAAACCATATTTCCTTTCTACGTGGAGATGTCTCAACACATCTCCTATGTGGAGATGGCTCTCCCCCAAGGGATTTTGTAGCAATGTTTCCTACAAATTGTTAAGTGCACATGGACCCCTAGAACTGTTTGTCCTCCAACATTTAAAAGGTTACTCACCCCTGAGGGATTTTGCAGCCCTGACCTAAGACAGAACAAAGAAACATTACTTCAGTGCCAAAAGCTCACAGATCTGAATTTCCAAAGAAGCATACTTTGTGGGAGGATATGGGCTTTTCCCCAGCTGCCCGGGTAATCTGAGAGCCAGAGAAAGATAGGACTGTCAGAGAAGACACCTGATGAGTTCCAGAACTTCATTTCAGGGAAGTATTTCACAAGAATGACCAATTTATCAAAAGTGCACACATACTGCCAGTATCATGTAGCGTGGAGAGGGTAAGTTGACAGGATTCATCTGCGAGGAGGCAAAGGCCTGAGCATCCTGCCAGGTAGGGAGAGTTAAGCATAACCAGTAAACAATGATTTTTACAAAGACAAGAGCCCATCTATTAACAGAACTGCCTAAAGTTTTATCCTCATGGTAGGAAGACAAAGAGCTCTGACTGTCACACTCACAAAGATGCTTTCTCATTTCTCATGTTTTGAGGAAACACTTTGGAAACATAAGATTATCTTTAGAAACAAGCTGATATTTCTCGAGCATTTCTCATGGCTGTGCTATTTGGACCGCTTTCCTTAAATATCATTTCATCACTAAGAGACTTTAAGGATTATCGAAATTATACACACAAAATAATATCTAGTTGGGAAAATGAGTAAGACAACATGAGCCAGATTTGTTTTGCAGGATATAAATAAATCTGCACATAATATTAGAAAAACATGATTTTAAAACCTTAAATTCATCAAGGGCAGTTCTTCCTTTAAGAGAGCTTACTACCTAAAAATTTAGTAGAACATTACTTTAGCCAAGTATTCTTTGCTTTATAGGACTCCCTGAAAGAGCTGCTTTGCATACCAAGTTCTCAAGTACATTTTAAATGCTTGATGGGGGCTGGAGGTCTAGTACAGTGCTACAAGGCTTATCTAGCATATGCAAGGCTCTAGGGTCCATCTATGGGGGGGGGAGAGAGAGAGAGAGAGAGAGAGAGAGAGAGAGAGAGAGAGTGTAAAATGTTTGAATTGCAGTTACATCAATACATAAATTTTCAATGAAGAAATATTGGTTCAAGTGAGGGACATCTACATTGTTACAGGTGGATGAAGCAATTAAAATTGCAGAGAGTATCACATATCCCAAAATACTTATAGTGTATGGCCCCAGGGTTATGTCATGAAAATTAATTCATAAATGTTCAGCATATTCACTCAAAATTAAAATAGTAATCCTTTTACAAGTTGCTTTGATCTCTCAGAGATCCAAGAGTTTATAGATTCTTATTTAAATTAATGAATTGCATTTAATACTAGTGATTTGAGTATGCAGTTTTTATTCATTCATCAAATTTAACTTGAACCCTATTATCTCCCAGGCACTCTGACACTGGCTAGGAGAAATCATAGTGAGAAAAATAGATGTAGGCCCTCTCTCTTCTCAAAGAGCTTACAGGTTATTGAGGAAGGCAGATAGAAATTACACAAGTTACTAAAAACTGTAAACGCACTGACAGGTAAACAGTGCATTTGTATTGAATGTAGGGCAGAAGCCCTGGGCTAGGGATCCAGGGAACGGGTCCCAGAGGGTGTGGTTATATGAGATATAATAGCTGAGCTGAGGTAATGCCTTTACAAATAACAACTGATATTTACTGACATTATGCTAAAAGTGCCCTAGAAGTGTTAGCTCATTTCAGCTTCACATCCACCTATTAAATTAGGTATTTGATCATCCCATTTTGTATACAGAGACAGTGAGGCTTAGAAAGTCCAACTATCTTGTTAAAGGCAACCACAGGAAGTAACCCAGGCCTAGAAGGATGCAGTTGAACCCAGATGCTCACTCTAGAACATGTAATATTATTGTTTTTTTTAAAAAATGTATTGTATTCTTGAAAATGAAGAGGCAAGCAGGTTTAAGTAGAGGGAGAAAAAGACGATTCCAGAGGAGGTATAACCATGGTCTCAAATGACAACGCGTGCCGGCTACACAAATCTATGCTTTTGGCTAATCTAATGGAAACTACCAAGTAACCACCTCTCCGAACAGAATCCAGTTTCTCTGTCAGGAAGATGTTCCTTTCATGTGAAATATTTGCAAAGACTGCCGCCTAGTGGCAATGAGCAGGCAGTTCATGCTCTGAAGTACTGGACAGGTACATCCCGCTGCTTACTTGGGGATGCTGACTCAACGTCCCTGTCTATTGTGTGTACTCCTAACTTGTTTTTCCTAAAAATAAGATACATGAAGGTAAGTACTGGTTCATCAAAGTGGCCACCACCTCTTTCAACTGAATTTACACACACACACACACACACACACACACACACACACACACACACACACAGAGTAGTGTCCATTTCAAGCCCTCAAAGAGACCCTAAGACTTAAAGACTTAGTTTTATCTCATCCTTCTGTGACTTGGATCAAATAAATTTAAGCTAGCAGAATAGGGAGTAATATAATTCATAGCTAGTGAATATGTTTTATTCAGCAGTGAAGATTTGGGTCATCCTACTGGATAAAGAGCCCCAATTAGCTGCAGTACTGTCAGAAAAGAAAAATGAGTATGCAATGGTGCTGGAAAGTAGGAGGTCATAAGTAGCAACCACAAACTTACGGATAGTTGCAAAAATTGAGACTTTACTGTTTTTATATATATCCAAGTCTTAAACTTGTAATAGTGGCGTTGTTCTTGGCAAGTACAAACTGTAATTGATATAAACGTATGATCTTAATTCTAACTTGCTTCCATACTAAAATCATCTGGGAAAGTCCACTTATATGTGGCATGGGGGTAATCTGAAACAAGACCAAGAAAAAGATTATATACAAGCTGGGCTGGGGTTTAGCTCAGTTGGTAGAGTGCTCTGCTGCGCTCTCTGAGGCCCTGGATTCAATCCCCAGCACTGCAAAAATGGGAGAAGGACAAGGCAAATCCACTCCCAAAGCAATCCTGAAAGAATCAGCCATTGAAAACACTATGAGGGTCGCTATGCGTGGGCCCTGACTCTACAGCACCGCCAATAGCTTGAATCCTTATTTTCCTCCACTGTTTATTGGACTCCTTCCTTTAGGATAAACCACCTCTACTTCAGCCAAGGCACTTTTCCCATCAGAGAAGCCACTTACCTACGGAAGTGAGCAACTTTCAGTGCTGGCCTCACAAATTCCTAAATGTAGGATGGAAACTTGGCAGTTTTAGTTCAGTCAAGCTCAGACACAAATATTATTGAATATATTGATCAGAACTCTTTATGATGCAAGCAACAGAAACCTCAGATTGAAGCTCTTTCAGCAAAAACTAAAAGTACAAGGATATTTATGGCTTCATGAGAGACTTGATATGGACTCAAATGACATGATTAAGACTTTCCTCTTCCTCTACTTACCAGATTTGCTTTTGGTTCCATTCTTGAGCTGACCTGTCCTCATGAACCCAAGATGGCAGCTGGAAGCTCTAGACTACAAAGTTTAACTACAGGCCTTCTTGGTCTGTGGTGGTTAGTCTGTGATGGTTGTCATAATGAAATAACACAGATAAAGTGGCTTAAACAACACTTTTTTCCCCTCACATTTCTGGAGGCTGGAAGCCCAAGATGAGTTATCAGTAGGGTCGGTTTTTGGTGAGGCCTCTCTCCTTGGGTTGCCGACAGCTGCCTTCTCACTGTGTCCTCACATGGCCTTTCCTGTAGGAAGACAAGAGGTGGGGAGGTGGGAGGGGCACAAAGGGAGAAAGTGGGACCTGGCATCTCTTCCTCTTCTTATAAGAACACCAGTCCTATGAATAAGACTCCCCCTTATGACCTCATTTAACCTTAAAGGCCTTATCTCCACATCCAGTAACATGGGAGTTAGGGATTCAATATATGGATTTATTGTTGTTGGGTGCTGTACAGTTGTATTCGACTCATAGTGACCCTGTGTACAACAGAACAAGACACTACCCAGCACTGTGACAGGCACACAATCTTTTTATGTTTGAGCCTAATATTGCAGCCACTATTTTTCTTCTTACGTTGGGTCATGCCATATCCGCTAAAGGAGGTCCCAGAGGCATTATTCCATTCCTGTCATCAAGGTCAACTTTACTTTGAGGAGGCAACTCTTCCCCATTCATTTCTTGAATGCCTTTTGGGCTCATTTTCTGTCACTGTATTTGACAGTGTTTCTCTGCTATTGGTAGGGTTTCCAATGGCTGTTTTGGGAGTGGGCTGCTGGGTCTTTTTCCCTAGTCTGTCTTAGCCTGGAACCTCAGCAAAAACCTGTCCACCATAGGTAGCCCTGATGGTATCTGAAATACTGGTGGCATAGCTTTCAGCATCACAGCAACATGGAAGCCCCACAGCATGACAAGCTGACAGACACATGGGGGATATTAATTTGGAGAGATACAATTCAGTCCATAACGGACGGAACGAACAAAACCCATTTTTCCAGCAGTCTCAGTGAAAAATCTCATTCCCTTGGACCCACTCACGTGTCCATCTTTGAAACAATTCCTGTAACTAAAGTGTTGAGTATCCTAGGGCTGAGGAGTAGGATTGGTGGTAAAGAATCCACATGGCTGAAAATGGAGGGAAAGTTTAACTACTCAAAGGATAATTACAACGCTTTTGACAGGAAAAAGGAAGAAACTGATGCCGGGAAGTTGCCAAATTCATGACATTGGGATGGTACACCCTTGCTCTAAGTGAGGACTTCTTTTATTTAGAAGTAAAAATAATATAGCAACAGGGCATATTAAGAACTGAAGGTGGATTTTTATCTTGCAGACCCAGGAGAGACTGCAGACTGGGTTTCATTATCATTACTATTCTGATCTCTAATCATCACAGTAGTTGTGACAATTGAATTTCCTGATATCTTCTTAGATGGCTCTACTGTTTCTCTTGTTGAATCTTTATTCTTCTCCTATTTCATGGATTGAGACATTCCTCGAGTCCTGTACTCAGCCCTCTCTTCCCTAAGGCTATTTTCTTCACTTTGGGCGTCCTAAAGGCTTCAATGGGGCTGGGATTTAGCTCAGTTGGTAGAGTGCCACTCTGAAGTCTCTGAGGTCCAGAGTTCCATTCCCAGCACTGCAAAAATGGGAGAGGGACCTGGCAACCCACTCCCGAGGCAATCTCAAAACAGTCAGCCATTGAAAACCCTATGAGGGTCGCTATGAGTCGGACGCGACTCAATGGCACCTAACAACAACAAAGGCTTCCATAACCACAACCTTCAGAACAACTTTCAGAACTTCATCTTCCAGCCCATTCTATGAATCACAGAACTTTATTAATTGACCTAGTTCTAATTTTCAGACTCTGTGTCTCAGAGTCCTGAGCTTGTTTTTGTTTGAGCCTAACAAAGACTACCTTGCAGCTCTAAGGAACAAGATGAACTTATTATTTACTGAGTGTCTCTTCCACTAAACTCTAAGCTCCTTAAGTACAGAGATGATTCAGCTGTAGTACCCCAAATGATGATTAAATAAGTTTGTGTCAAAATAAATACAGCTTTTCAAGATAATGCAACACTCCTTTCTACGCCATTCCTAATAAGTAGACAAGAACAGACACAATGAAAGAATGATGGCAAGTTCATTACAGCAGTCAATCCTTGCTTTGAACTGTTGTAGTTAGTATTAGGAATAATAATGGGGGGGTGAGGTGGATTTTTTTTTCTGTTTCTCAGCATCTAGGGTCCTTCTCTGTGCTTGGTGAATCCATTACCGTGTGAGGAGGCAATGTCCCATCTCTCACTTTCTAAACCGAAAATGACAGATATGTTCTTCTTCCCTGACCTTTGGCACTTTCTATTTGGTATGTGGGCCTCATCTGGGTGTGGGGATCTGCATTTAGATCTGTGAATGGGGAGTATAGGTTAACTTAGGAAGCAGAGAGCATCTAGAATTCATTTCACTTGTGACATCTAGTGTCTAGTGGTGGTATTGGTGGCACTCTATGAAGACCATTCCTAAAAAATGAACCTAATGATGTCAAAAAGACACAATGACAACAAATCTACTTTAAAGATCTTAATTGGCTTCGATTCACAACTTTAAAGTTAGGTTGTCCTCAGAATCAGAACAGGCTCAAAGAACTCCTGCTAGCAACGTGTTCAGGCAGTTTTTATGGACAAGAAACAACAGGGAGGTATGGAGACAGCTTATTTGGTCACAGCTCAGCACCTTGCCAGATTTGAATTGGCCACCTGTGAATGCCTGAGGCTCAGCTACTCGTTTGGCATTTAACATGAATGAGTCCATATTGGTTTGGTGTCCTGGGCTCAGAACAGGGCCTAGTCCAAATCAGTGTTCTCCTACAAGTTTTATTTAACAATTACGGTATGAGTAGCTTCTATGACTTTGCTAATGCTGTCCTCTCTTCTTCAGTGCACTCTTCCTTAGTTGTGCCATGCCTCAAGGCCCTGCTTAAAGTGCCACCAGCTCTGTGAAATTCTAAAGGAACATCTAGATAAAACATACCTTTCCCTTCACTTTGTTGTTGTAGTTAGGTGCCGGCGAGTCATGTCCAACTCATAACAACCCTTATAGGGTTTTCAATGGCTGATTGTTTCGGGATTGCCTCGGGAGTGGGTTGCCACATCCTTCTCCCATTTTTGTGGTGCTGGGAATCAAACTCGGGACCTCAGAGACTGCAGAGCGGTGCTCTACCAACTGAGCTAAATCCCAGCCCCTTCCCTTCATTTGCGTCCTTTAAAGTCACGTATATACCATTCACATGGCTTTTATATACAGCCCTGTAGTTATTCTGTTTTCTCAAATAATATATTATGTTTGGAGTATCATCCAGAGATTAATTTACCACATCCTTGAATTCCTTCCACTATGTCTAGTTCATTGCAGTCACTCAGTCTTCTACATGAATGATAATATAAGGTTTACCTTCTTTTATAACAAAGGAAAAAAAAGTTCAGGAAGATTTTTAGATTCCCTAATTGCAGTCAGTTATGAGTGGCCAAGGCTAGAATTGTGTCTCTATGACTCCTGAATTGAGGAATCTTTGTTAAGTGATAGGGAAAATGGGTTTGCCTCATTTATCCAAGTGGCATCATATGGTTGTGAAAGCTGGACATTGAACAAGAGAGACAGAAAAAGAATTGATGCTTTTGAATTGTGGTGCTGGAGACGTCTATTAAATATACCATGGACTGCCAAAAGAACCAACAGATCTGTCCTAGAAAAAGTACAACCAGAGTGCTCCTTGGAAGCAAAAATGGCCAAACTGCGTCTTACGTATTTCGGACATGTAGTCAGGAGAGAACAATCCCTGGAGAAGGACATCATGTTTGGAAGAGTGGCAGGTCAACACAAAAGAGGAAAACCCTCCACCAGATGGATTGACACAGTGTCTGCAACAATGGGCTTAAACATAAATAAGATTGTTTGCCTGGCACAGAATCGGCAAGTGTTTCGATCTGCTGTACATAGGGTCG
>VMDO01000688.1:186072-224507 GCA_007922755.1 Pedetes capensis | reverse complement strand
GGTGTGATTATAAACGAATGAGCGTCTGGCTCATTCTGGCCCCAAATGCACTTACTGGAAGGCAGCACTGTTGCTTATCTTAAAATCAAGTTCAATCCTTTATAATCTGGTCTACCTCAACCAGAAACAGAAGGAAAGGAAACTGAGAAGAGATTGAGGAGAGTGTGGCATTCCATGGCATGAATTAAAAACTCAATGAAAGCAATCAATTCTGTCAAAAGTCAGAAAAAGGAGAACTAAATACTGACTACTGGATTTTGCAAAATAGAAATCACTGGTGGCTGGAAGGGTAGCTCAGTGGTAGAGCATATGTTTAACATGCACAAGGCCCTTGCTTCAATTTCTAAAGTGGGGGGGGGGGCGGTGGGAGAATCACTGATCTTCCACCATGCCTAACTCACTGCAGTCACTCAATTTTTTGGTGTTAGGTGCCGTTGAGTTGTGTCTGACTCATAGGGACCCCTCATAGGGTTTTCAATAGCTGTTTCGGGATTGCCTCGGGAGTGGATTGCCACATCCTTCTCCCATTTTTGTGGTGCTGGGAATGGAACTGGGAACCTCAGACTTCAGAGCAGCGCTCTACCAACTGAGCTAACTCCCAGTCCCACTCAATCTTCCACATGAATGATAATATAAGGTTTACCTTCTCTTACAACAAAGGAAAAAAAAGTTCAAAATAATTTTTAGATTACCTAACTGTAGCCAAGGGCTGGGATTTAGCTCCGTGGGTAGAGCGCTGCGCTGCAGTCTCTGAGGCCCCAAGTTCAATTCCCAGCACCGCAAAAATGGGAGAAGGGCCTGGCAATCCACTCCCAAGGCAATCCCGAAACAGTCAGCCATTGGAAACCCTATGAGGGTCGTTATGAGTCGGATACCGACTCGACGGCACCTAACAACGACAACAAAACTGCAGCCAATTATGAGTGGCCAGAGCTAAAATTGTCTTTATGGCTCCTGAGTTGAGAAATCTCTGTTAAATGACAGGGAAAATGGGTTTGCTTCATGTATCCCAGAAGTCAGGGGAGATTATAAACGAATGCGCATCTGGCTTAAAAGAGGCGATCTGTGTAAAAAGAGAGGGCCGCGCTGGCGTAACGTGAGGCACAATGCCATCATGATGGCTGTCGCCCTGTCCCATCAAGGCGACTGACTGAGTCACAGCACAGTCACACGGATTCAGGTCCATGGAACCAAAAGGGGCACCAGCGCCACGCCTCGGAGTTGTCATAACCAGGGTTAGGCCAGCAGGCGGGCGCGGTGCCCGTGGCTGACGCGGTGGCGCACACCGGCGGCGACCCTCCACGTCGGCCCCAGCGACACCGTCCCCACGCCAGGCCCCGCTGTTAGCAACGAACGAACCTCCAACCCACTAGCGGCCGGGAGCCGACGCAAAACCACCAGCGAGACGACGCTCGGCCGAACGGACACGCCCAGCGCGCCCGCGCAGGCGCCGTCGGGGCGCGGGGCGGGGCGCTCTGGACAGGAGGGCGGGCCTTGGCTCGCCGCACGCGCGGTGAGAGCGGGCCGTCTCGTGAGACCTGCGAGTTCTCGCGAGAACTACATTCAAAAAGTCCCGGCGCTACGCAGGGAGCTGTCCGAATGAGTGGGCGTGAGTCCGTGTGGTGAAGTGGCCTCCGCGTCTCGACTCTGGGCGCCCGGAGCTCTCAGCGGCGGCCACCGAGGGGAGGAGAGGTGCGGGCCAGCGTCCTGCGGGAGGGGAGGGGAGCGGCGGGCGCGCTGGGGCCGGGGCCTGGGAGCCCCGAGGCTCTGGGCGTCGGCGGAGGCCGTGGGCGGAACGCCTGCGCCCCGGAACCGAGTTCCTGTCACCCGGCTTCCGCGCCGGTCTCGGTCCCTGCTGGGCCTCCGTGCTGTCCTCCGGGCTTCCGGTAAAGATGGAGGGCTGGGGCTGTGGCTGGGGCTCAGTGATAACCGCTGGACCTGCGTTGTTCAGCGCAGCCTCTCACAGCTGCTGCCTGGCGGCAGGCTGAGCGCTGCGGGTGAAAAATGCACGCGGGGCTTTACACGTCCTGTCAAGAGTAATCTCTTAGTAACCTTATGCTTTGAATGCCTTGGGTTAAATGAATTTTTACCTTTTTTGGTACTGGGGGTTGAACCCCGGGCCTCGTGCTTGCATGCTGTGCAAGTGCTGGACCACTGAGCTGCACCCCCAGCCCATTTTTTATTAAATTTATTTATTTATTTATTTATTTTTTTATTTTTTTATTTTTTTGGTGGTACTGGGGGGTTGAACCCCGGGCCTCGTGCTTGCATGCTGTGCAAGTGCTGGACCACTGAGCTGCACCCCCAGCCCATTTTTTATTAAATTACATTTATTTATTTATTTATTTATTTATTTTTTGGTGGTACTGGGGGTTGAACCCCGGGCCTCGCGCTTGCATGCTGTGCAAGTGCTGGACCACTGAACTGCACCCCCACCCCATTTTTTATTAAATTTATTTATTTATTTATTTTTATTTTTTTTTTTTTGGTGGTACTGGGGGGTTGAACCCAGGGCCTCGCGCTTGCATGCTCTGCAAGTGCTGGACCACTGAGCTGCACCCCCAGCCCATTTTTTATTAAATTAATTAATTAATTAATTTATTTATTTATTTATTTATTTTTTGGTGGTACTGGGGGGTTGAACCCAGGGCCTCGCGCTTGCATGCTTTGCAAGTGCTGGATTACCGAGCTGCACCCCCAGCCCACTTTTTATTAAATTTAATTAATTAATTAATTAATTTTTTGTGGTACTGGGATCTGAACCCAGGGCCTCATGCTTGCATGCTCTGCAAGTGCTGTACCACTGAGCTGCACCCTCAGCCCCTTTTTTACTTTTTTTTTTGAGACAGGGTCTCACTAAGTGACGCAGACTGCCTCTGGTCTGGAACTTGCAATCCTCCTGTCTCCGCCTCCCGAGCCGCTGGGATACAGGCGTGCGCCACTGCGCCCCGCGATTTTTTACCCATATTTGCTTTTTCTTAAAATGTGGCTTCTAGAAAGTCTAAAATCAACTATGTGGCTCGAATTTTATTGCTGTTGGGCAGAGCAGCTCCACCTGTGTATCAGATCATGCCCTAGTTACTTTTCATCCATTGCGAGCTTTAATGTTCTCAACAACTCTATTAGGTGTTGGTTACTGTTCTTGTTTTACGGATGGTGAAATGAGATGTTAAATAACTTGTTCACATTCATGCAGTTCCATGAGTGGTGGAGGTGGGCCACAAACTCAGGCAGCTTGATTCCCAGAGTTTCCTGTCTCCTAAATGAAAGCTTTGTGTATGCTGTGTTTTGAGAACCTGGACAGAAAAATGGTTAGCACATCATTTTCAGATTTTCATCTCATTGACTCTCCTCACTCTGGGAAAGTTATGTAATCCATGTGTGCATTAAGATTGCATGCATAAACTGGGCACCATGGCTCACACCTGTAATCTCAAAGACTCAGGAGGCAGAGGCAGGAAGATGGAAAGTTCATGTCCTGAGGCAGCCTGTGTAATTTAACAGGACCCTGTGTCAAGATAAAAAATAAAGGGCCTGGGGTGCAGCTCGATGGTAGAATGCTTGTAAAGTATGCATATGACCTTGAGTTCAGCCCTACAGTATTGGAAAAAAAAATGCACGTGTAAAATGGAGGAAATCCTACGTTATGGGATGGTTGAGAGCATTGCATAAGATAATGTGTGCAGAATGCCAAGCACAAATATAGTGCATGTTGTAACTATTCATCCATGGAGTATTGTTTGTAGGTTCCTAGTTTTACTCTCATCCACTAGACCTCTGCTGGAAAGTCACTTCCTCAGGGAAGTATTTCTTGTCCATTTTCCCTCCTACTCTTCCCTACTCTCTATCTTACTACCCACAATAGGACAATTCACCCTTATTACAGCCTCAGGTCGCACCATACATCTCTCCCATTTGCACTTACCACACTTACAACTTTACAGTTCAGTTATTTGATTTAGTACCTTTCTACTAATAGACTATAAGATTCCAGAAGAAAGGATATTGTCTGTGTTTGTGTCATCACTGTGTCCTCAGCACTAGCATTATCTGACACATAATAGAAATTCCACCAAATCTTTTGAATGAATGAGAGCTAATATTTTGGCTTCCTTGGATATTTCTGAGTGAGATGTTTTGAGTTAACTCCATTTTTTCTTTGGTAGATGGAGATGATAATATTCACTCAGGGTTGACCATGGTATACACCTATAATCCCAGCTACTTGAGAGACTGAGACAGGAGGATCGCAAGGTCAAGGGCCAGATGCAGCCTGCACAACTTTGTGACATTGTCTCAAAATACAAAAACTTTAAAAAGAGGGCTGAGGATTCGACTCAGTAATAGAGCATTTGTCTAGCATGTGCAAAGCCCTGGGTCCAATCCCCAGTACTCCAAAAACAACTCCAGTTTATCAAGAGAATTACGTGAGACAATGTATTTGAAGCATTTGGCTCAGCAAATGATAGATCCTCAACAAATATGTTATTAACGGTGCAACAGTTAGCTGGGTGGTCCCATCATATATAGGCTTTGAAAAGGTCTTGCATTTTAAAGCAGTGATTGCCAGCCCTGGATAACCTGTGGTACTTTTTTTTTCTTTTCATAAAACCCTGTATTGTCCCTTATCTTCATTCTGAGTTAGAGCCCTTGCTTTCTGATTCAATGAGAGATTGAAGCATTTAGAAGGTCACTTATACATATTCCCACCTCTATATCTCCCTAGCTCTCAGCACCTGTGCTTGTATACTTTGCTTTTCCTTACTTTAAATGTAATGTCCATATTCCAGTCCTTGTACATTAGACCTCATCTTCTCAAATCAGGGACATTAGTGGAGCAGTTCTCTAGTGTCACCTATGTAATCAGTTTTTCCTCTCTCATGGATTTATCCCCTGGTATGCAAACATACTGTTGTTGTTGTTATTATTATTATTATTATTATTATCATTTTGATCTTCATAGCAGCTTTCCCCTGATCCCTCTTTAGTTAGTGCTCCATTTATCTGCTATCTTTTCCTACCATTCTTTCTTAAACCCAGTCCAGTCAGGTTTTCACCCTCTCTCTCTCTCCACCAAAATTGCCTTTAGGGTTACAAGTTTCCTCCATTAACTCAAATCTAATGGCCAATTCTCTGTTCTCACCAATTTGACTTGGCAGCAGCATTTGGCATGATTGATCACTCCTGCTCTCTTAATGTATTTTGTTTATTGGCTTTTAGGACAATACCTGCTCTTGGTTTTCCACCTACCTCACTGTTGACTCCTGAGCGTGCCTTCCTGTCTTCTTCCTCACTCTGTGACAGCTTTCAGTTCACGGACATCTTCTCTTTAATTATACTCATCTCCTGCTGATACCAAGTCTCTAGGATTTATGCTGATAGCTTCCAAATTTGTATATCCAGCCCAGACTCCTAGCCTACTCATATATTCAATGGCTTACTTAAAATCTGTCATGCTCAAAACATGAATTCTTATTTTTTCCCCCCACTAAAACATCCTTTACATCAACGCCTCAGCTGAGGGCAACTTGCTTCTTCTAGTTCCTCAGGCCAGAAGCCTTAGAGGCATTTTTGACTTTTTCACACATCTCAGATTCCATCAGCCAGAAAATCATATTGGCTTTACCTTTAAAATATATACAGAATCTGGCTGTTTCTCACCACCTATTATGTTACTAGGGGCTGGGATTTAGCTCAGTTGGTAGAGCGCCACTCTGCAGTCTCTGAGGTCCCAAGTTCGATTCCCAGCACCGCACAAATGGGAGAAGGATGTGGCAATCCACTCCTGAGGCCATCCCGAAACAGCCATTGAAAACCCTATGAGGGTTGCTATGGGTCAGACAGATTCGACGGCACACCTAATAACAAGAACAACAATTATGCTACTACCCTAGCTTGAGGCATTGTCTCACATGGTCTCTCTGCTTCCAGTCTTGTTCCCTCTGTGGGGCTCGCTTCTGGCCAGGAACCAAAATCCCACACACAACAAGCCCACTACTCTTGAGCCTTACAGAGACGCACCACTCCGAGAGCTGGATTGATGGTAACTGAACTTTATTCCTGCTTATCCAGGCTCAAAGCTCTGTGCCTGTGCACCATGCTTATAAGCCTTTTGGGTCAACCAATCAGAATTTGTGATGTCATGATGACATTTTGGGCTAGCCAATTAGGTGACATCAGGTGATTGGGCCAACCAATCAGATGATACCAGGTGATATGATGTGGTGTGTACCTCATCTCTACACTCTCCTAACTATTCAACATTATAGTGAAATGACCCTTTTAAATTTTATCAGGTCTTCTCCAAATTTGGAGTGACTTCTCATTTCATGCATAGTAGAAGCCAAAGTCACTACTTCTCACCTAAATTTCAGAGTCTAGTTCACTTGAGCTTTCTATCTTATTAGGTGCCATTGAGTCGGGTCCAACTCATAGCAACCCTCATAGGGTTTTCATTGGCTGATTGTTTTGAGATTGCTTTGGGAGTGGATTGCCATGTGCTTCTGTTTTTTTGTGGTGCTGGGGATCAAACCCAGGTCCTCAGAGAGTGCAGAACAGTGCTGTAACAACCGAACTAAAGCCCAGCCCACTTGTTTCTATCTGTTGTTGTTATTGTTAAGTGCCATCCAGTTGGTATCCGACTCATAGCGACCCTTATAGGGTTTTCAATGGCTGACTGTTTTGGGATTGCCTTGGGAGTGGATTGCCAGGTCCTTCCCCCATTTTTGTGGTGCTGGGAATTGAACTCGGGACCTCAGAGACTGCAGCGCAGTGCTCTACCAACTGAGCTAAATCCCAGCCCCTCTTTCTATCTTAGGGCTTCCCATTTGCCTGGAACATCCTTTCCCTAAAGATCTGCATAGCTAGTTCTCTTGTCTTTTACCTCCTAGTTATACCACTTATCTCTCCTTTTGAGCTCCTTTATCCTCTTGGGTTTTTTCCTTCCCATTTCCATTTTCTAATGTATTATGCTGTTACATATAATTTGTCTTCCCCTCCTGGAATTAAGTTTCATGACAGAGGAACTTTTTTTTTTTTTTGTCAGTTTTATCCTTTAGTCTGAAATGCCAAGAATGGAGCCTAGCACATAAGGCTTTCAAGAAATACACTGATTTGAGACAAGGAGAAGCACGTGTTGTTTGAAGGCAAAGCTCAGTTTCAGTCTGGGATAATGACACAATTATGAAAGCAGCCATACCTTAGCATTTATGGACACAACAACTAGTTTCCTGGTGGTAAATTTCTCAGAAACAAAATTAAATGTATTCTTCTTTTCTTCTCTTTTTAATTTAGTCTCAAATCAGGTAACAAAATTGTCAGAACTATTCTTGCTTTTAGAATAAGAATGCAAATTTGATCACTTACAAGTCAAAACCTTAATACTTGTTTTTATATGACAGCAGTATTGAATATATTTCTTCTGTTGTTATCACTGTATGAAGTTTTTTGTTTAACCTCAAGTAATTATATTTCCTCTGTTGACAGTAGGCTAAAAACAGGAAGAGAGCATGGAAGCAGATATAATCGCAGATCTTCGAAGCAAGCTCAAAGAGGTTGAAAAAGAACGACAGAAAGCTGCCCAGTATGGTTTACACCTCTTGGAAAGCCAAAATGAATTGCAGAATCAGTTGGATAAATGCCGTAATGAAATGATAACCATGACTGAGGTGAAATTCTGGACTCTTCTGTTTATAAAGTTGTGCTTAGCTATTGATGGTTTGTCTAGCAATTACTATTTTTTCCTTTTCTGAAGATTTAACTCCTATCCATCCCTCTCCAAATGGGAATGAACTAAGTAAATTCCTGATAGTCTTTCTACTCAGTGTGTTTGAGTTTGAGAAGTCAAGTTATGATTGTTGTCTATCACATTTTACCACATTGACCTCCAGGTTTCATTTTGTCTACACACTACCTCAGTTGTTTCAGAGCTCTAAATGACTTCTAAACATCCAATGATACTTCACCCAGCCTTTAGTTCTCTCTTGAATTCTAAATTTTGTATTTGACTACCCTTAATGGACATCTCAAACTTGATGAAGAGACGGAATAGTTGATTTCTCTGTCCACTAACCTGAATATTCTCTTTCTTTAGCTTACGTAGTAAATGGAGTAACTTAGCTGTCATCTAATGGCTTCAGCCAAAAATTAAAGAGTCTCATATTTAATCCATCAACAAGTTCTAAGGACTTTACATACAAAACTTCTGTCGGGCTACTGTTGCTCTAGTCCACACCACCGTCATGTCCCCACTGTCTGCTTTCATCATTGCCGTCCATACCATTCATTCTTCAGATAGCAGCCAAGAAGTCATGGAAAAGTACATAGAAGATGATGTCATACCCCTTGCTAAAAGCCCTACAAGGCTTTAGTTATAACAAACTCTGAGCTCTTTCCTTGAGTTTTCAGATCCCTATTTGATTTGACCTATGTTTAAGTTGTGACCACTTTCTCTTGGTCATGGCTCTGCTAGTCTTGCTTTTTGGGCTTAACACTAGCTGTTTGGGCTGGGCCGCAGTGGCTCATGCCTGTAATCCCAGCATCTGAGGAGGCAGAAGCAGGAGGATCTCAGGAGGAGGAAGCAGGAGGATCTCGAGTTTGCGACTAGAGGCCACCTGCATAACTTGCTGAGACTCTGTCTCAAGATAAAAATTAAAAAATAGGCTAGGAGTGCAGCCTAGTGGTACAGCCCTTGCAAAGTATGAATGAGGCGCTGAATTCAAGTACCACAAAATATTAAATAAAACTCACTGGCTGCTTCCTCCTCCTAAGTCCTCAACCTTCAAGTTTTAGTTAAATGTTACCTTAGTAGAAAGGCCAACCCTGACTATGTAATGTAAAACTGCCATCATTCACTCTTAATTCTCTGTGGTGTTAATTATCGCCAGGATTGTAAACTCCATTAAAGAGAGAGAATTTTGTCTTGTTCATTGTTGTATCCCTAATGCCTGGCACACAAATATTTGTTGAAAGAATGAATAAATCAGTTTAGTAAATATTCAATAGTATATTTAAACATGAATCCCAAAATTGTAAATAAAGCAGGTAAAAATAACTAATGGCAGTCCTTGTTTTTCCATTTACTTCTATTTTTGACTAAGGACTCAGTACCACACTATGAGGATTACAAATCTAATAGTAAAATTAAAAACATGTAATACTTGGTTGCTTTGAGGATAACTCATCAAATTTAGGTGTTAGCTTAACGGTTAACATTTTCTTTGTCTTCTTTTAAAATAGAAGGACTTAGGCTAACAAATCTATAATCTAAGCAACTCAGCAGGAAGACTGCAAATATGAAGCCAGAGGCAGCCTACATAACTTAGTGAGACCTTGTCTCAAGATAAACATTAAAAAGGGATTGAGGGTGCAGCTCAGTGGTAGAGTACTTGCAAAGTTTGTTTGAGGCCCTGATTCAGCCCCTCAGTACCAGGAAAAATATAAATAAATAAAATAGAGTTTTCGGGGGAATAATGAGTATGTTTCAAATCTTTTTTATTCTTTAATTGAATTTTATCTTATTTTTTAACTTGTTGAAGGAGTTTGAAATGATATCTTTTATCTCTAATTTTTCTGTCAATAAGTAAAATCCCTTTTAAATACTTTTTTGTCTCAAGACTTTACCATTCTAGTGGTCATTTTGTAAACATTTCTCAGATCACTATATTCTGAAAGAAAGGCTGCTTTATTCTCCTTTTCTCCTATGCCACTATCTCTTCTTTTTATTCAGAGCTACAGGAAGAGTAGCTCATTATCAATTAATGTTGCTCATTAGGAGAATTTTAAATGCTAGTAAATCTTTTGTTGTTGTTGTTTTTCTCTAGCAGAGCTTGCTTAATGCATTGACATGCCATGGAGCACTTTCTACTTCCTTGGAAGGGCACAGAAGCAGTTACCATATCATCAGCATGGATTTTGACATATAATTGTTGTTGTTAGGTGCCGTGGAGTTGGTCACAACTCATAGCGACCCTCACAGGGTTTTCAATGGCTGATTGTTACAGGACTGCTTTGGGAGTGGATTGCCAGGTCCTTCTCCCTTGACATATAATAGTTCCCCCTTATCCATAGTTTCATTTTCCAGTCTCCGTTACCTGTGGTCAACCACAGTTCAAAAATATTACATGGGAAAGTGCAGAAATAATTTGAGTTTTAAATTTCGTGTGTTTCTGAGTAGTGTCATGAAGTCTGGTGCCACCCTTCCCCATCCCACCTGGCATGTGCATCATGATCCAGGATCACCTGAAGCAGATGATCTTCCTCCTAATGTATTGAGAGAAGGTTATTAGTAGACTAACACTGTGTCACGGGCTGGGATTTAGCTCAGTTGGTAGAGCGCTGCGCTGCAGTCTCTGAGGTCCCGAGTTCAATTCCCAGCACCGCAAAAATGGGAGAAGGACGTGGCAACCCACTCCCAAGGCAATCCCGAAACAGTCAGCCATTGAAAACCCTGTGAGGGTTGCTATGAGTCGGATACCGACTCGATGCCATCTAACAACAACACTGTGTCACAAGGCCTGTGTTACTAACTTTACTTCATCTCATCACTTAGACATTGTACACACTCCCATCATCACAAGAAGGGTAAGTATAGTAATGTATATTGAGAGAGATCACATTTACCGTACCTTTATTACAGTGTATTGTTATAGTTATTCTTTTATTAGTTATGTTGCTAATCTCTTACTGTGCCTAATTTAAAATTAAACTTTCTCATAGGTACGTATGTATAGGAAAAAACATAGTATATATAGGATTTGGTACTATTTAGTGTGTTAAGCATCCCTTGGAGATCTTGGAATGTATCCCCTGAGATAAGGTACAAATGACATCTGACACAATCTAACCTATTAAACAATTATTCATTATGTTCTATCTATGAATACATGTGGCATCTAAGTGCATGTCCTACTGCTTTTTAAAAATCAGTTCAGACATCATTTCCTTCAGGAAGCCTACTTTAAGCCTGAACTTGTCTCTAGTGCCAAATACTGTGCTTTATTATAATTGCTTTATTATATATGTTTTATTATAATTGACTGTATCATAACAAATTATGGATAACACTTCAAAGAATGGGAATACCAGAGCACCTAATTGTATTCGTGAGGAATCTGTACATGGACCAAGAGGCAGTCATTCAAACAGAACAAGGAAACACTGCCTGGTGTAAAGTCCAGAAAGGTGTGTATCAGGGCTGTATCCTTTCACCGTATGTCTTCAGTTTCTATGCTGAGCAAGTAATCTGAGAAGCCGGGCTTTACGAAGAACACAGCATCAGGACTAGAGGAAGACTCATTAATAACCTGCGTTTTGCAGATGACACAACTCTGCTTGCTGAAAGTGAAGATCTGAAACATTTACTGATGAAGATCAAAGAACATAGCCTTCAGTATGGATTGCGGCTCAACATCAACAAAACAAAAATCCTTAAAACTGCATCAGCACGCAACTTCACGATAAATGGAGAAAAGATTGAGTTTGTCCATGGTTTTATTTTACTTGATTCTGCAGTCAACACCCACGAAAGCAGCAGTCAAGAAACCAAAAGACGCATTGCTCTGGGAAAAGCTGTGGCAAAAGATCTCTTTAGAGTATTGAAAAGCAAAGATGTCACATTGAAGACAAAGGTGCGCCTGTCTCATGCCATGGCATTTTCAGTCGCATCATATGGTTGTGAAAGCTGGACACTGAACAAGGGAGACAGGAGAAGAATTGATGCTTTTGAATTATGGTGCTGGGGACGATTATTGAATATACCATGGACTGCCAAAAGAACCAACAGATCTGTCCTAGAAGATGTGCAACCAGAGTGCTCCTTGGAAGCAAGGATGGCTAGACTGGGTCTTATGTATTTTGAATTTGTAGTCAAGAAGGACCAATCCTTGGAGAACAACCTAATGCTTGGGAGAGTGGCAGGTCAACGAAGAAAAGGAAAACCCTCCACTAGGTGGATTGACACTATGTCTACAACAGTGGACCTAAATAAGATCATGTGCCTGGCACAGAATTGGCGAGTGTTTTGTTCTGCTGTCTATAGGGTGCCTATGAGTCGGACTCAACTCGACTCGACACACCTAGCAACAACAACATGATAATTGCAGAATTATGTATTGCTCCCTATTCTGATCTCCTTGGGATCAAGCACCATGTTTTTCTATAAGTGAGTTTCTATCACCTGGCGTATTTGCTAGATTCTTTTTTGTGGGGTGGGGGGAAATTAGGGATTGAACGTAGGGATTCATGCATGCTTTGCAAGCACTCTACCACTGAGTTGTACCCTCAGCCATTTTTTACTTTTTATTCTGAGACAGGGGACTTGGGCTTAACTCAGTTGACAGAGTGCTACTCTGCACTCTCTGAGGCCCTGGGTTCTATCCCAGCACCGCAAAAACAGGAGAAAGACCTGTCAGTCCACTTCCAAAACAATCCCCCTTTCAAAAAACAATCAGCCATTGAAAACTCTGTGAATAGCAGAGAAGCACTGACATAGTGCTGGGCATGGCACAGTGTTGAGTGTTTCGTTGTACTGTACATAGGGTCACTATGAGTCAGACTCGACTCAACAGCACAGAACCACAGCAACATTTTGAGACTGGGTCTAACTAAATTATGCAGGCTACCTCTGGCCTCGAACTTGTGATTCTCCTGCCTCCACCTCCTAACTTGCTGGGATTACAGGCATGCATCACCACTCCCAGCTTTGCTAGGTTCTTAATGAAGGTGCATGGAGCAGATGGAAGGTTGAAAGATTGATGGAATCCCTGTATAAGAAAATTATCCCCAGAACAGTGTCTCTGTCCCTTTTACTTTTTCCTGGCCACTCTCAAAAGGATTCCAAATTTGGAAAAACTCTGTTTGCCCAACTGTATTTCATAAAAAGTAGCTTATTTGCCAGCTGTTCAGACACATGCTTAGTTAAGCATGAGATAGGACATGCTGCCATGACAGTTGATATTCCAGCCAAGAACAAGAATCTTTACAGATAGCATTATGATACTTATCAAGGTAAGGTTATATTCAGATTTTGGAATCCAGAGAAACCTCTTCCATTACTGGCTCCTAGGCCGCCAGAGGCCACAGATTGGAAAGTGGTAACCTCAAGCCTATTCTGGAACCAGTGCCTTTACTTAGTCCAGCTTGAGTGTTTTGAGACTACTGTGGTCTCAGGATACACTTTTTGGGGTTCATTACAACTGATGCGCTACAAAATTATTTCAGATTTTACATGTGGTTGTTACTTGGAAAGCAACAAATATATGAAACAGTAATGAAGTAGTTGAAGGTGAGAGTACTGATTATATGTAATGGCTTTAAGTGATTTTTATGTAATTTTTTTCAGAATTATGAACAGGAGAAATATACTCTTCAGAGAGAAGTTGAGCTCAAGAGTCGAATGCTAGAAAGTTTGAGCTGTGAATGTGAAGCTATTAAACAACAACAAAAAGTGCAGCTGGAGCAATTAGAAGAGCAACTAAGCCGAAGCCATGGACAGGAAGTGAACGAACTAAAAAATAAGGTTTGGATATTTGTATTTCAGAGCAAACTAGCTCATGTTTATGCAGCTACCTGTAAATGTTAGATGAGTAAGATTTTCTTACAGACCAGCTATGCAAAGTAGCTAAGATCACGTTCTTTATCATCTTAATGTTGGGAGTGGGAAAACTGAAGAATGAGTTTACTAAAGGAACTTGTGTAAGACACAGTCTTCTACTCACATACAATTACTTAATTTTGGTGACTGGATATTTGTGGTAGGATTAGTTTAGAGACGAGGGTGGTCTCCTTGCTTCAAGGTCACAGGGTAATAGTCCTCTTGCAGAAAGACAAGTTCCCCACCCTTTACTGCAAGTCGTGGTGTGCCTTGTAATTCTGCAGAACAAATGAGTACTCTCTTATAAATTAATGTAAATTACAATTGATACTTTGTAATTTGTTTGAAGAAAAATATAATCCAGTTCTCATAGTAACTTTGTATGGGAGATACCATTATTATCTCTGTATAACAGAGGAGAAAGCCAGAGTTTAGACAGATTGTGTAAATTAGACAACATAAGAGAGCTAGAAATTGTCAGTCACAGTTTGAGCTAAGGCTGCCTGGCTCTGAAGCCTGAGTTACCAAGTCCTGTAATATAATGACCCATTATCTACTGACTCCAATTTGAACATAAATGAAATAGACAACAACGGTCCTTTCCCCTGAGTCCCTGTAATACAATGACCCATTATCTACTGACTCCAATTTGAACATAAATAAAAAATAGAGACCAACGGTCCTTTCCCCTTAGTCCCTGTAATATAATGACCCATTATCTACTGACTCCAATTTGAACATAAATAAAAATAGACAACAACGGTCCTTTCCCTTTTGGCACCCCCAAGTACCCAGTGCCTTGAGGTTGCTTCTAAGGAATCTAGACCCTTTATCACGGATCCTCTTTGTGTAGGTTTTTCCAGATCTCACTCTCTCAAAACTGCTAGATTTTTTTTCCTGTTTTCTCAGAAGTCTGTTTTCCAACTTTTAGTTTTATTGTATACCGCCTTCTAAGATTATTCCTGGTCTGTTTAGTATATTATTACTTTTTTATTAAATGAACTCTTTAAATGTCCCATTTTAAGTATGATATCAATGAAATCACATAATTAAGTTGATTTTTTTTTCTAATGCACAGTAAAATAAGCATAACTAAATAATGCTTTTGTGTCATAAGTAGAGTCATCTTGCATACTATTCTGACAGTTGTTGGAAACTAATCTGATTTGTGGCACTGATGATTGGTAATGATGCATTCTTTTTCTTGTCCCAGATGTTATTTTACAAGTAGCTTTCATTACCTAAACAAATGTAGTAATATAGGTAATGTTCCGGGTCTAGGGCAGGCCAGATAGATGGCTTTTTTGATAGAGAAAATAGTAAAACAATCAAAACTTTTTGCCTTACTGATGTTTTCAAACTACTAATACCAAAAATTTGGATTTTATTCAGTGTCTTTCTCTTATTTTTCATGTTTAATCCATCAGTAAGTTCTGAAGAATTAACCTACAAAACCTAGATCTAGGCTACGGCCACTAATCCAGACCTCCATTAGTCCTCCTCTAGACTTAATTACCCTTCTAACCAGGTTACCTGCTTCCATTCATATCTTTTCGGATTCATACCTTTTATTCTTCACAGTAGCCAGGTGGTCAGCAACATAGTGCCTGCCTATTGCTTCTGTGGAATTCAGGCCTACTTTTATTACTTGCTGTTGTTGTTGTTAGGTACCATCAAGTTGGTGTCCAACTCAGCGACCCTGCATACAAAAGGCGAAACACTATTGTCAGTGCTTCTCTGCTGTTCATAGGGTTTTCAATGGTAGATTGATTTTTGGGAGTGGGTTGCCAGGCCCTTCTCTCAAGCCTGCAGTATCTGGTGTTCCCAGGCAGTCTCCCATCCAAGTACTAACCAGGCCCAACACTGCTTAGCTTCAGAAATCTGACGGGATGGGACACCATAGTGCTACAGCTACAAACCTCTCATTACTAGTACAGATTATTTCTGTATTTGTGAAACAAGATGGGTCACTGTTGGTGAAATAGGAAATTTAAGCAGCCATAATAAGTTTGGGTCACTTGATGTTTTTCAGAAAGAAAATACCTTTTGATTTATAAGATTGTGAATTTTTTTTAATTTTGTTTTATTTTTTGCTTTAGTTAGAAAAACTGAAAGCAGAACTAGATGAAGCGAGGCTTAGTGAAAAGCAGCTGAGGCACAGGGTAGATCACCAGAAGGAACTCCTGTCTCATAAATCGGAGGAAATACGGATCATGTCTGAACGTGTGCAGGAGAGCATGTCTTCAGAGATGCTGGCTCTTCAGATTGAGCTGACAGAAATGGAAAATATGAAGGTAAATTTTATGGCATATGTCTCATTTTTTTCCTTTCTTTTGCATATTTTTACATGTTTTTACAATAATTGTTAATGAGCTCATTTGAAGGCTGAAATATTTTGTAACCTAAATTTGCTCTAAGTAATCAAAAAATATTTTATAGTCAGGCACCCTGGCACACACATAGAATTCCAGTGACTCAGGAAGCTGAGGCAGGAGGATGGCAGGTGTGAGGCCAGAGGCAGCCTGCACCCCGTAGCAAGACCCTGTCTCAAAACAAAAAGAGTTGGTGATGTGGTTTGGTGGTGAAGCAGTTTGCTTAGCATACACAGAATAGAACTGCAAAGAAAAAAAGAAAATGTTTTACGCAGTTTTAGCTGGGTTACTTCAGTTTTAGGGAACACGGTTATGTAAGGCACACTTTGCCTTCAGACTACTGAAGCCTCTGGAAGAATTTAGAGGCGTGTACTCTGATCATAGTTTGTGTTAATAAAAGTCCAATATGAAATGCAGCACAGTGGAAGTTACTATTTATCTGAATGTAGATTGTTCATTTCATATTATGGATAAAGCCTTAAATTCATAGGAAAAAAATGCAGTCTTTAGAGCCTGTTATTTGGTTCTCTGTGGAAAAATTCAGTAATTTAACAAAATTTAATAAGCACCTGACAACCTTTGAGTAGTTCTCTACTTTTAGTTTTGGGTGTAAATCACCACTGATAGATTCGGTTAACAGCTGCTACATGAAAGATTATTCAAGAAAATTCTTTCTTTTTCAATTACTCTTCTGTAGACCTCCCTCAAAGAAGAAGTGAATGAACTACAGTACAGACATGAACAACTAGAACGTCTTGGTACTAACTTGATGCGCCAGGTAGACCGTCTTAAAGAAGAGAAAGAAGAGCGGGAAAAGGAAGCAGTTTCTTACTATAATGCCTTGGAGGTATTATGGTGACAGTAATATCATATTTCCAATGTATAATAAAGTGTTCTCTTGTTAATCTCATGTCTATCAGCTAAAAAAGTTTATTTTTGATTTAGAAAGCTCGTGTAGAAAATCAAGATCTTCAGGTGCAGTTGGCTCAGGCACTCCAGCAAGCCTTAGATCCCAACAGTAAAGGCAACTCCTTGTTTGCAGAGGTACTTACAAGCATTCTGATGATCAATTTGATTAAGTTGGCATTTTAATTACTGCAAGAACAGTTAAACCCGTTTTTTTCCAGGTAGAAGATCGGAGGGCAGCCATGGAATGCCAGCTTATCAGTATGAAAGTCAAATATCAGTCACTAAAGAATCAAAATGCATTTAACAGAGAACAGATGCAAAGAATGAAGGTATAGAATTATTACTATTAAAAGTTTATTATATTTACTTTACATTAGCATTACACATGTATAAGTATATCAAAGAAAACATCTTTTCCTTCAAGGAATTTACTTATATTTTACTTGTATAATTACTTCTAAAACCACATAATTTATTTTTTAAACCAGTATTTTTAAATTGTTCAAAAGATCCTTTTATGTTGTTTAAAAAATAATCTTGGGAAAATAGTAGTAGGATATTAACAACTACTAATTTTTTTATGACTACCCACTCATCGTGCCAGGGAGATACAAATCTTTGAGGAATTGGGACAAAAAAGAGCTATGAAGTTTGTGTTTCTCGCACTCAGACTGTTATCTTTGTGAACACAGCCCTGCGTTTATTATTTCAACTCTCACCGTTTCTCCCTTCTCTCAGGAAGGCTTATTTTAGACTGAAATTTGGACTAACCAGGGCCTTGTTTTCTTGCAACTCAAGTCAAACATGGGCCCTTTCAATTTTATGGGTCTTATTGATCATCATTCCAGTCAACTGAGAGGTAACAGAAAAACTTGTCACAATTACAAAGATTCTGATATTGTACAAGTCCTTAGAGCCCCAAGCCCTGATCGCTTGTCCCTGGTGCTCATGAGATGGTAACTAGAAGCCTCGAAAGTCTCCCTCTTATTTTTCCTTAAGGATGGTGGATTGGTAAGTGACTAAACTTGGGAGGTAGATGAACTTGGGATTAAATCACAGATCTGTCACTTGCTAGCTCCGTGACCTTGGACGTGTATTTTAAATGTTCAGAGCATCAGTTACCTCACCCTAAACAGTAGAGGTGATTGACAGAACCTGCTTTTTAGAATTTTCCTGAAATTAAAGTATAGGAAAATACTTACATAGTGCTTCCCATCCATCTCATGTGTGAATCTCACATTTGTGACTGTGAGTAGCTTAATAATTTCTCCTACTCCATTAAAGTTAATTGAAATTTGGGAAGCCCTATCAGATCACTAATGAGAGCTAGTGCATATGATGAGTAGCAGGCAACATTTGGCCAGGCTTATTTACCAGCTGAATTACAAACTTCCAAACCCACACAGCCATGTAGTTCAATCTGTTTCACAGAAGTGTAGATAATTATGTTAAAGAATTTGGATATCATTAAAAAATGGTCAAAATAAGTATTCAAAAATCATGTCTACAGCAAAACTTGTTGAGACATATGTTTTCAAATTACAAGACTAGAAATAAGTAGTTTAGTTTCCAAAATGAGTTCAAGTTAATATAGTATAAAATAGGAACTGTACCAGAAATATGCTTATCAGAATCTCAGTTTTATTGAGGGGGATTTTTTTTTTTTTCCTAGTTACAAATTGCAACATTGCTACAGATGAAAGGATCTCAAACAGAATTTGAACAGCAGGAACGGTTGTTTGCTATGTTGGAACAGAAGAATGGTGAAATAAAACATCTTTTAGGTGAAATTAGAAATCTGGAGAAATTTAAAGTAGGTATATGTAACACCTTTACAAAATGGAGCCAAGTTCTTATTTGAATTTCTCAATATTTTTAACTTAAATAGTTTTTTTGCTGTTGGATTGGTTGTGTTTTTTTGTTTTGTTTTGTTTTCTTGCTTTTGTTTTGTTCCCTACCACCCCACCCCCAATCCCAGTACTGGGAGGTTGAACCCAGGGCCTCATGCATGCTAAGCAGGTGTTCTGTCACTGAGCTGCATCCCCAGCCCCCTTTTTGTTTATTTTGAGACAAGGTTTCACTAAATGGTACAGGCTACCTCTGGCCTTGAACTTGGGATCCTCTTGCCTCAGTTTCCAGTGTTGCTGGGGTTACAGGGGTGTGCCACAGCATCCCACATAGGTTTTTTTTTATTATGTAACTAACTTTCAGTTTCAGTACAAATGGGGCTAATATTTATTTTTTTTCTGATCTCCTTTTGCTTTTCAGTACTTTTTGACTGTTGCTTCTTTTAGTAGAGCCAAACCACCTTGTCCCATTTTTGTTGTTCTTATTTGATTATTGTTAAATGCCCATATCTTTAGTGTACAATTCAATCAGTTTTAGCATACCTACACCCCTTGTAATTGGCACTCAAATAATGATGTAAAATATTTCTGATACTACAGAAAGGCTCTGTTACATCCCCTTTAAATGAATATTCCTACTTCCTAACTTTGTATCAGTATTAAATGAATAGATATTGTGAACTTCAATAAATATAATCAATTTGCATGTACTCTTTTGTTTCTGTCTTCCACTCAACATTATGTCAATGAGATTTCTTTCTCTTGTGGGTTATCAGTAACTGATTATTTTTCAATACTCTCTACTTCCATTTTTTAATAGAGCTTTGTCACGTCCAACATTATGTAGCTACTGGAATCCATAGAATCTTTAGTAAACTTTAAATTTGTTTTCTTTTAAAATAAAGACAGACTAGGAATGTTGTGCAAGTGTTTCTGTTTACCCTTCACCCAAACCTTTACTACATTTGCTTTATTAGTTTCTATGTTTGTGTATACATTTTTTCTTAAACATTTGAGAATAAGTGGCAAATCAGTTATCCTTTTATCCTTAAGTACTTCAATTTTATTGAAGACTATTCTCTTATAATGGGACACGGACCCGGCAACCCACTCCCAAAAATCAATCCGCCATTGAAAACCCTATGAACAGCAGAGAAACACTGACAACAGTGTTTCACCTGTTGTACAGAGGGTCGCTATGAGTCACATTACCCACTCGATGGCACCTAACAACAGCTCCACCACTTGCTTGGCACTCTGCCACCATGCTAAAACCTGTATGAGGCTCCGTGCTTACCTGTGAAGCTTCCAGGTGAGACAAAGGGGAAAGTGCCATTCTGCACGTGTCAAGCAGTAAAGACCTGTGCTGGTGCTGTTTTCTGATCTCATGAGTTTTTTTTTTTTGTTTTTTTGTTTTTTTTTTTAATGTATATATGCATTTGTGTATCATATGATCATCATAGCACCTAAGGAACTTTTTAGCACTAAAAGTGAAAGAAGAAAACAGTAAGAAAAACAATTATAAAAAGAACTTGTTGCTAATTACATAAGTGGCACATGTGTATCTGAATTAGCCATTCAATATGGTGCTGGAATCAATAAATACATTTAGTTTATTTCTTATTCGGGAAAAAAGTTCTGGGCACTGGAACAGATCGGCAGTTCACTAGCCTTCCAGAAGGGATTGTAGATGAGCACGGAGGACCACTGTATATAACTTTATTTCCTTATCTTATAAAAACTGCTAAAAGGACTATAGGTTTGTTAAAATTACAGTGTGTAAATGGCAGGTGAGGTGACTGCCAGCGTGCTGAACACCATCCTTTGAAAATTATGTCCTAAAATCAGAGTTTTTTTTTTTTAAATCCTGCA
Source organism: Pedetes capensis (assembly GCA_007922755.1). Taxonomy (NCBI): domain Eukaryota; kingdom Metazoa; phylum Chordata; class Mammalia; order Rodentia; family Pedetidae; genus Pedetes; species Pedetes capensis. The sequence goes on along the minus strand of VMDO01000688.1, from coordinate 203,916 downwards.
ATCTCTGTAATTTTCTGCAGGTTTTCAAACAGATTTACTTTTTGTTTCCTCATAGAAATAGAGAGTTTACATCAGTATCAAGAGAGTGGATACCCAAAATAGCTTTAAAGATCTTTTTTGTTTTTCATATTTTTCCAAAGTTCAACCCACTAAGCATTTGCCTCTTCCATTCTAAAAGCCAGGAGAGAGAAACCATAAGATATAGGTGTGGTTGGAAACATCAGCTTTAGAACTAGACATGGGTTCAGACTTTTTCTTCTCAATTTACTTGCCTGTCACCTTGAGCCACATTCCTTATCTGTGAGAAGGGGATGCTGATTCTTCTGTCTACTACAGGAGGCAAATAAGAGGGTAGCTCTTAGCATAGCGCCTGCCAAATGATACATGCTTAATAAGTGGCAGCTGCTGTTATTAATAAGCATACAGTAAACTAACTTATAATATGAATTTTGCTTCCTTCAGAATTTATATGAAAGTATGGAATCTAAGCCTTCCAAACCAGCTAACTCTTGTGTTCTGGAAGACAGCTCCTATTATACAGATTTACTTCAGCTAAAGCTCGATAACTTAACGTAAGTGTCTGGGTTCGTGGATACCAAGATGAAGACTTTTCACTTATAATAAATAGTACTAGCAGCTACAGATTTTTGTTTTAAAATTGCCAAAGGAAATTTCCAGAAAAACTATGCAGCACATGAGTTTTTATGTGAGATATAATAGTTAATGATTACTGAAGAAAAAAACTTTTAATGAGTAATTGAATATTTTTATTTGTTTGTATTTAGCTTTTTAGGTTGGTAAGTGAACAAGACTTTCAATATAGAAAATGTCCTCATAGTCCAAGTTTGGCAAGAATAAATACCATGTAGCCTAAATTTATACATGAATGCATTTAGAGAAGAATGGTTTCTTCTATTTACATTTCCTTTAAGAATACATGAATTTTAGGGGGAGGTGTGAAGCCTTGATTTAATTCTTTATTGTTTCTTTGTTACTAAAAGCCCCAGAGGAATGTATTTTTAACTAAGGGTTCAAATATACAATAAAAGATTTATTCCACCACATTTGTTCATATTACATGTTATATCTTATTTTAATATTCCTTGGTTCTTCTTTTCTGCTCTCGTAGCAAAGAAAATGAAAGCACCAAAGGTGAATTGTCCATACAGCGAATGAAAGCACTATTTGAGAGCCAGCGGGCCCTGGATATTGAACGAAAACTTTTTGCAAGTGAAAGGCGCCTCCAGCTTTCCGAGAGTGAAAATATGAGACTGAGAGCTAACCTAGATGAATTAAAGCTGAAGTATGAACTTGAAGGTATATGTGTTTTCTATATTTTTGTCTTTTAAATCATGAGTAGCTCTGAGAAATTCTCACATTTTTTTTCTTACTACAGTTATTTGCAAATCTAATTATAAACTAATTTGTGGTGATGTTTCTCTAGTTAATAAATAAAATTTACTACTGCAAAAGGTGTAGGAAAATTCAGGTAACTGTGTACCGAGTGTGCATGAAAAAAATATGTATTCTTTTGAGAAATCTAATTTCATCATACCATGTAGTAGAAACTTGGCAGTTAAAGCTGGGTTCCACGGCACGTGCCAGTAATCCCAGCAACTTGGGAGGCTGAGGCAGGAGAATCATGAGTTCAGAGTCAGAGGCACCTGAACAACGTATTGAGACCCTGTGTCAAAATAAAAGAAAACTAAAAAAATGGGTTGGGGCTGTGGCTCAATGGTAAAGCATTTGACTCGCATGTGTGAGGCCCTGAGTTCAACCTTTCTCTTCCCCTGTACTGAAAAAGGAAAAAGAAAAGAAAGAAACTTGACATTTGAGACATTTTTCTTTAAGATTGCAGCATCTTGTGTCATACCAAAGAGTGTAATGTTGAAACAACTGGCATTGGAAGCTATACTAGTCAGGTTCCTTTACAGAAAACCTATGCAAGGTTTAGGTTTAAGCACTTGCTTCTCCCTCTAATCAAAGTCTGGAGGAGGCATCCAGGACTGGTGAAGTATCTGCAGTGTCAGGATTCAGGCTTCTTCTGTGTCATTGGTTTGCTACCATCCCATTGAGCAGAATTTAGTCATGTGACCTCAGGACCTGCCACAGGAAAGGCTGAGAAAATGCAGTCTTGATTCTCAGGGGCTGTGTTCCCAACTAAATATTGGGAAGTCTGTTTTTCTCTTACTGATACATAACTAGACATATTTGTGGGTACAATATGATGTTTCCACACAGGTATACATTGTGTGATGATCAGGTCAAGGTAATTACCATTTCCAGCACCTTAACCATGTATCATTTCTTTGTTGTAATAACATCCAGAATCCTCTTTTCAGGGTATTTGAAATATACAGTGTATTTTCATTAGTTATAGTCACCACATTGCAACAGAATACCAGAATTTCCTTCCATTCCATTATTGACCAACCTCTCTCCCCATTTATACTTTACCGTGGCCGCCTTTGGTAATGACTCTTCTACTCTCAACTCCTACAAAATCAACTTTTTTAGATTAAACAGATGAATGAGATCAAATATTGTTTGCTTTCCCTTTTCCATAATGGCTGCACTAATTTACATTGCCACTAACAATGTACAAGAGTTCTTTTTCCTCCACATCCTTAACAGTTTCGATCAGTTTTTGCTAATTGCATCATAACCATTCTAACTGGGATAAACTAATAACTCATTGTGGTTTTTGATTTGCATTTCCATGATGTTTATTGATGTTGAGCATTTTTTTATATACCTGTTAACTGTTTGTATGTCCTCTTTGGAGAAATAGTTGTTCAGGTCTTTTGTGTTTTTTAATTGGATTCTTTTGAGTTTTTTTGTTATTGAGTATTTTGAGTTCCTTATAGATGGTACATATTAACATTTTGTCAGATGTATAATTTGCAAATATTTTCTCTTCTGTAGGTTCTCTTCACTCTGTTGATTGTTTTCTTCGGTGTGCAGCAATAGCTTTTTAGTTTGATATAATCTTGTGTGTTTGATTTTCTTTTGTTGCTTGTGCTTTTGAGATTTTATCTAAAAAAATTCTTACCCAGACCAATGTCATGTAGCATTTCCCCTAGGCTTTCTTCTAGTAGTTTCACAGTTTTGGATCTTACATTTAAATGTTTAATCCATTTTGAGTTGATTTTTGTATGTGATGAAAGATAAGGGTGTCATTTTACTTGTCTGCTTGTGGCTATCAAGTGTTCTCAGCACCATTTATTGAAGGGACTGCCCTTTTCCTGTTGTATGTTCTTGACTCCTTTGTCAAATATCAGTTGGCTATAAGGTTGATTGATTTCTGGGCTCTCAGTTCCATTGGTCCATGTTCCTTCTGTTGTTGATTTCTAGTTTTATTCTATGTGGTCAGAAATGATACTTAATATGGGGTTTTTGTTTTGTTTTTGTTGTTTTTTTGATTTTCAATTTGTTGAGACTTGTGGCCTACCATAAGATGTATCCTAGAGATTGTTCCATGCACAGTTGAGAAGAATGGGAATTGCATAGCTGCGGGATGGAATATTCTGTAAATTTCTCTAAGCTCCATTTGGTCTAGAGTGCAGCTTAAATATGTTTCTTTGTTGATTTTCTGTCTGGATTATCTTCCATTGCTGGAAGTAGAGTGTTGAAGTCCCGTAGGAGTCCAGATTCAAGTCCTAGCACTAAGCAGCTAGGACTTGTATTGATATTGCTATCTCTCTAGATTTAATGTTTGCTTTTTATGTACTCTGTTGTATGCATATATGAATGTTTATGACTGTTATAGCCACTTGTATTAACCTCTTTATTGTGATTTAGTGGCCTTGTCTTTTTTTATAGTTTTTGACTGAAAGCCTATTTCACCTGGTAGAAGTATACCTACTGTTTCTTTTGGTTTCCATTTGAATGAGATCTTTTTTCATTCATTCACTTTTAGTCTATGCATGTGCTTACTAATGAAGTGAGTCTCTTGTAGGGAGCATAGAGTTGATTCTTATTTTTTGTTTTTTTTTTAATCCAGTCACTCTCTTAGAGGATTTAATCCATTTGCATTCAAAATAATTATTAATAGTTAAGGACTTGGTCCTGCCATATTTTTACTTGTTTTCTAGAATCTTTCTTCTTTTCTTCTCTTACTGTCTTCCTTTGTGTTAAGTAATTTTCTCTTTCAATGTCTTTTGATTCTATGCTTTTTATTTTAGCATGTCTATTTAAGTTTTTTGCTATGCAATTACCATGAGGTTTACAAAGAACATCTTATAATGGATTATTTTGAGCTGTAACAACTTAATTTTGAATGCAACAAAACCACCTTCTAATCTTTAATTCCATTTCTCTCCCATATTTTCAGGTTTTTATGTAAAAATGTACATCTTTTTATATTGTCTACCTGTTAAAAAATTTCTGTACTTGTTATTTGTGTTAGCGTTGTCTTTCAGTCTTCCTGCTGAGGATATAACTAGTTCATATCTCATGATTACCATGTTAGTGTGTTCTGAATTTATCTGGATACTTATTTTTAACTGGGTTTTATACCTTTATATGTTTTCATGTTACACATTAGCATCCTTTTTCCATTTGAAGAACTTCTTTTAGCACATCTTGTAAGACAGGTATGGTTGCAGTGAATTCTTTTCAGCTTTTATTTGAGGCTGTCTGTTTTGAGACTGGCTTTAATGGGTATGATGTGGTTGGTCTGGCAGGTTTTTGCCTTCAGCGCTTTGAGTATATCATCCCATTCTCTTCTGGCCTGTGGGGTTTCTGGCGAGAAGTCTTTTGCCAGGCATACTGAAATTTTCTTGTGTGTTACTTGCTTTTTACTTGCTGCTTTCAGGATCTTCTGTCTTTAACTTTCCAGCGATTAATTACTTGGGTTGAGTCTGATTAGGACCTTTGACCTTCCCACACCTGGATGTTAGTATCTGTCTTGGGTTTGGAATGTTTTCACTTACTATTTCTTTGAATAAACTTTCTGCCCTTCTGTCACGCTCTAATTCCTCTGGACACACAGATTTGCCTTCTGATGGTGCCCCAACGATCTCATACGTTTTCTGTATTCTTTCTCATTCTCTTTCTTTTTTCTGCTCTGACTGTATTTTCAAATATTCTCTCTTAAGACTCACTGATTCTTTATTCTACTTGATTGATTCTGCTGTTGATGCCTGCCACTGCACTTTTAATTTTATTTATTGTATTTTTTAGTTCCAGAATTTGATTTTTATTATCTCAATCTCTGGTAAATTTCTCTGCTAAATTTCTGATTTAGTTCTCTATGTGTTCTTGAAGCTCACTGAGTTTTCTTAAGATGGCTGTTTTAAATTCTTTGTCTGCCAAGTCATTCCTATGACATGCCTTTTGGGTCTGTCTTTGGCGCTATATTTTTCCATTTGGTAAGACCATCCTTTCTTGGCTGTTTTTAGTCCTTGTAGACATACATCCTTGTCTGTGCATTGACAAGTTAGGTATTTATTCCACACTTAGCATTCTGGGCCTGTTTGTGACTGTTCTGTTTCAGTGACCTTGTTTCAGTATTACGGGGCACTCTCAGCCTCGGATAGACACCAGTTTTGTGACGGCCCTGCTGCTGGTGCAGTGTCCAACCTGGAGACACCCAGGGCATGTGTGAGAGCTAGGTAGGCACTCAGGTACAAAGGTCTGTGGACCATGCCTCTAGCAACATGGCACCCCCACATAGCCTGTCCGGCTGAATGTCTCTTCTGGCAGGGATGGAGAGCCACTGCCAAGTTCTGCCTACTACTGCTAGCCCTACTTCTCCTTGTTCCTAGCTGGTCTTGGGTAGAACAATGCCCCGCTACTCTGAGTGCTCCCTGCGGGCCAATGCAGGAGGAAGACTCCTATGCGGGGACGCAGGATGGCAAGAACACCAAGTTTCTGCCGAGAGCTCCCTCCTTCAGTGTAGAAGCTGGGGTTTCTGTAGGACTTCCAGTGTATTATACCATAGCAGCCTGGGAAAGGGGGTCACGGTCACAGAGAGCCTCCAGCCTTCACCCTCAGTCTTAGTCATTTGTGGTTCATAGGGCCTTCATGGTCTCACTTTTGTGTTCCGGTCTTCTGAATGCTGTGAAGGTATTTTTGAGTTGGGTCCAACTCGAGGGCCCCTCACAACCACAACAAATAGTTATTCAAATTGCTCTTACTGTGGAGAAATGACCAGTGGAGATTCCTACTTCACCACCCACCTTCTCCTTCCCTTCTCTCAGGATTCGATCTTTAAGGAAAAACATTAGGATGGGTGTTAGGAAAATCTAGCAAATCTAACCACTGAGATAGAAAATAGCCTACCCATACAACCTCTGCACTTCATGTACTACAGTGAGAGTGCATTTTATTGTATACAAATGAGAAACTAAAAAGCCAAATGTAAAGAAGTCTCTAAATGAGATCATTCTAACCCTCTCCCCTCCCAAAAAGATGTTAACATGTTCTAGGTTAAGGATTCTCATCTATTTTTTCCCTGTACTGTTTATGTGCCTAACTCTGTTATGGTCTTAGTAAACTGCAGTGGGAAGTTGTCGGCAATAGGAAGGTTTCTGTATCATTTTACAAGGCTTCTCTTTCTCCTATGCTTTTTCTCTTCCCTGATTCTAATAGGCTCCCTAATTAAGAATTTTCCATTATGAATTTCCAAGGTCAGCCAAATTGGGCATAGCAACGGGACAGGAGGATAGATAGCGAATCCAAATGGTGGGGGTTTCAAAGGAGCGATGAGAGAGAAAGGGGAGGCAATGATCTGGAAGCAGCTGTAGGCGAGAACACCAGCCCCCTTTCCTTCCATGGTTCTTCACACTCCACTAACATTTGATTTAGAACATGAAACGCACATTGACACAGAGGTGGAGAAAAGCTACTGCAGCAGCTCATTCAGTGATTATGTAGGACCTACATAAGGAGTAGAATGATGTTATGCCATGAGGATAGAAAGGTGCAGTAATCCTGGTAAGACATGACATGGTTGAGACTGGGAGGCATCTGGTGTAGTAATCATAGTCAAATGCTAAATGTATGTTACAGGTAAGTCCGATAGGTACCCATTACCAACATTTAGAGCTTGACCTATTCTTTTCATTTAATCCTCGAACACATAGTACTTGGTGAAGTGAGTTCTTTTAATTCCTGTTCTACAGATTTAAAAAATAAATTAAGTGCAGAAAAGTTGCGTATTTCCCTCTGATCACCCAGCTGCTTAGTGCTAGGACTTGAACCTGGACCCCTCGACTTCTTGTACTGCGTCTTTATCTCCATATGACCCAGGATCTCCATAAGAGCTAAGATTTTACGAAACTTCAAGACACCAGGAAAGAACATTCTGTTCATTGCTAGGGCCATATCTATTGAGTTCCAAAGGAAAAAATTACAGACAGACAAACACTGAAAGACAGAGTTGATGGAAACTATGAAAAAGAATAATAAATAATGAATCAGTAAGGAGACAAGTGCATTTTAAGAGTAGAAAAAAGAAAAAGAGTTTGTATATAACTTGTTCTGTTTCTTTGGGTTGACGGTGTCTTTGTTTTTCTCATTGACTGGATTTTAAATGGTTTTTATTCTCAGAGAAAACTGAAGTACCTATACTCAAAAAGAGGCGTGAAGTGCTGCCCGTGGACATGACCACCCCTAAAGGTGTGTGTGCTGACAGTGCCAATGGCGATGGCGTTTCTAGACTCCCACCTCAGAAAGAGGAGACACAGTCCTCTTCTAACAATTTAGAAGATGACAAGTTGCAGTTAGAAAAAACACTCTCTACAGACACCCCCACAGCCAGTCTCTCGCTTCACAATCTTCCCGAGGATGCACAGCCAAAGAAGGAAAAGAAATGTGTGAAGCTCGTAGATGTTCCACCTGACCCCGAAGCCTTAAGAGAAAGAAGCGGAAACACCCCCAGGTCTCCCAGGTCAGTGTCCTCTCTTCTGCCAGGTGGCCACCAGCCCTCTCCCTCTCTCCTCTCTCGCTGCATGAACTGTGCTGTTTGTTTCTTTATCTGTTTCCTTAGCGTTGCATGCAGTATAATTTCCCAGGTTCATCTGCCTGCCTTCAGTTTTTCCAAAACTTTAAGAAAAAATAAAATGATTGCAGTAGGAAAGGATTCCTGAATATGGACATCATACTAGAAAGTTTTCTGTTTCATGAAATAGAAAATCACAGTCTAATACATATCTCAGTGTTTTGTTGGTCTGAATAAAGGTACTGTTGTTTTTTTTCCTGGTTCAAGAGTGGCCATGAAAAAATTAAGTTACCTTCTCAAAGGGATTTCAGAAGTCTAAGAGATTTTAGCTTAGAAACGTAGGCAGAATGTTTTATGGCTTTTGATGTTGTTTATGCTAAGTCTTCAGAAATGGGCTTTGATACTTATTTGACATTTTTAAATATCAAAGCTAATTTATTTCCATTTTTTTAAAACTTCAAAGCCTCCAGCTTCTGCATAATTGAGTTTGTGAATTAAAGAGTAAGTGTTAGACATGTGTATCTGAAGGAATTAATGTTCTAAAGGCTATGTCCTTTCAAAAAGAAAAAAGTAGAGGTAAGAAGGTAAGAGAAGGTGGATGGAGGGAAATGTAGGTAACAGACGGAAGCTGGAGTTCTGCATGCGCTCAGCAGAATCAAGGACAGGATAAACGAGCGAATGAGGAAAATGAAGGCAAAAATTTTTAAAAAGATGAAGGGTGTCTTCGTGTGGTGCAGCGATAGATGCATTTAAAATAAATCTATTTCCTTAGTCGTTGAAATAGTAAGCTTATTAAGCTTATTAGGCGGGCACTGTGGTACATGCCTGTTATCCCAGCAACTTGGGAGGCTAATGCAGAAGATTGCAAGTTTGAGGCCAGAGGCAGCCTTCACAACTTAGTGAGACCCGATTTGAATAAAAAATAAAAGCAGAGCTGAGGGTGCAGCTCAGTGGTAGAGCACTTGGCCCTGGGTCCAAGTACTGTGAAGAAAAAAATGAAAAGCTTATTAATGTGCGAATAGCTAGCTTGGATTATCTCTTATGGACTGAGATCTTTTAGGTTCTGGTAGGGCTTAGGCTATGTCAGTGTTTAGAGGGAAGGTGCACAATCAGACATGGTACCGATGTGCATTTGAAATGGTAAGACATAGACCACCTTATGTACAGGGCTTCCTTGGACGTCCCATGTGATTTATCTTCAGCTCTTCAGTACACTAAATGTGATACTCAACAATGAAAAAAATACTAACCACTATTATTATTATAAGAGAAGCTAATTTATTCTCTTCCTCGAGTTTTAATATAATATTATAACGTATGAGCCACACAAAATAAAAGTTGATATTCTTAAGGAAAGTAACTTCAAATGGATGATATCTGTCACATATACCTGGTTCCAAGTAGTTCTGAAGTGAATTCAGCGGCTGTACTTGTTCACGTGTGAACACTGTGTAAGTGTTGACTGTTACGTGTTTCTGGAGGTGGATTTCCAGAATTGGGCAGTGCAGACCTCGCTATCTGTGTCGCCTTCATTTCTTTTCTGCTTTTTTCTGCTTGAAAAAATTACTTAAATATATGGAGCTAATTGTTCGACTCAATTTAAATTGCACGTTGGAAAATTGTTGTCTTGCTAGTTAAATAAAAACAAAATGCCACAAAACCTTTGTTTTTGTGTATGTCTGAGCCCATCTGCTAACTTAAGGCATTTCCAACCTTTTCTGCATGCTTAACTTAGACACACAACTTGAAGATAATTTTTGTAACAGAAAGATGGGTTTGAAAGCTAGGCATGGTGACGCATGCCTGTTATCCCAGCAACTTGGGAGGCAGAGGCAGGAGGGTCACAAGTCTGAGGCCAGAGGCAGCCTGTGTAATTTAGTGAGACCCTGTCACAAGATAAAAATAATTAAAAAGGGGATGGGGGTGCAGCTCAGTAGTACAGCACTTGCAAAGTATTGCGAGGCCCTGGGTTCAGTGCCTCGGTACTGCAAAACAAAAAGTAGGGTTTGTTACTAACTTCACTGTGGCATGCTTTATAAATTTAAATGATGCTCTTCCTATAATCTTCACATGCCCTTTTAAATATCTCCTTATTGCTTTTTTTCCAACTATTATTCTGCTAGATGAAACTCAATTTGAGGGGTTGTTTTATTTGTATGACACAAATAGACATGTATTCATGCAGCCCAGTATTCCATGTTATATTTGTCTTGTGCTTAGCTTTTTATATGTCATGTCAACTTTAAAGTATTGCTCTAGCATTTTAATTTTTGTGTTATGTACTCTTAAGATAGATATCCCATTATGTTTAATTCTCTAATTCAGGCCTTGCCAAGCCTTTTTTCAGCCTTAAAGATGTTCGTTAGATATTTACAAAAATTAAGCCTATTGATATTTTAAAAGACTCTCTTAAAAGTCAGCCATTTAGTATTCTTAATGATTCTGAAGTCAGCTATAATTTTTTTCCTTACATACATTTAAAAAATAGCATCATGCCTCATTGTAGGCCCATTATACTAGGGGTTTGTTTTCTTTAATTTTTCTTAACCACATTTGAATTCAGAGTGGATGCTTTAATGCCTGTAGGTTAGCTGCTGAATCAAGTCTTCAAACAGAAGTTAAACAAGGAGAAGAAACTGCAAGCAAATTGAAAAAGGAACCTTGTAAGAAATCACACTCCATTCTGTATGTGTCCTCCAAATCAACTCCAGAGACCCAGTGCCCACAGCAGTAGAGACTTTTTGAATAAGAATGAGGTGCTGCATTGCTGTGGAGCTTAGTTAAGATTGTCTTTATCTGAAGGACACCCACAACCTGTGGAGTATTTCCATCTCCTTGTGCCAATGCCTGGCATTTTCTTGCTTTCATTTCTTGGCCAAGTGTTCAAAATTTGTTGTGATTCTAACTTGGACAGTTTCTTAAGTGATGACCCTTCATAGAGCTTGTGTGAACCACGGTGAATAAACTGTTATCAGAAGGAAAGTGTTCTAAGTAATATAAATCTAATTTCTGTATTGAATCTGTATTTAAGTGATATGATTTAGTAACCTACCTTCAGAGCCATATATCTGAAAAGATAACACTGAAATCGTTAACTATTATATTTTCCTTTGTATTTTTTTATGAATTTAGTTTTTCACTGTCACAAAAGTAGGAAATTTGGTTTGAAAATATATTTTGTTGCAGAACTCTTTAATTGTTTAAAGCACCTATTTTTTGCTTGCACACAATTTAGATTTTATGACTCCAACATATGAAACAAATAACTTTGAAATTTAAAATAAAATTGCAGTAATTTCTCTCCTTCATATTTTCTTTATTCTGTTTAGATCATAGGGTGTTATCCAAAGAGAATAAGGGAGGGAAAGAAGGAATTTAAGAATTCTTAATTCACTCATACATATAATTTTATACATATAATGTATAATTTTACTTATATATACTTATATGTACATAGACATATATAAAAGAATATTTAATTTTAACTTACAGATAAAGAGTTTTTATTTTTTAATGTGATTTACAGATTCATTTGAATCTATTCATTCTATGTTTGGGTGAATTAGGGTTCTGCAAAGAAACAGAACCAGTATGTATATAGATAGATAGAGAAAAAGAGATTTATTCTCAGGAATTAGCTCACAGTATTTAAGGAGATAAGTCAGAATCTACAGTGTGGGTGGTAGGTAGGCTTGAGAAGAGATGGCAGTGTATCGATTTAAGTCTAAAGGCCATTTGTTTTAGAATTCCTGCTGGTACAGAAGAAGTTAGTCTTTTGTTCTATCCAGGACTTTAGCTGATTGGTGAGTTCCAACACATTAGGGAGGGCAATCTGCTTTACTCAGAGTCCACTAATTTTAATGCTAATTTCACCCAAAAACACTGACAGAAATATCAAGAATATTTGACCACGTACCCAGGCAAATTGACATACAATTAGCCATCGCACTGGCTATCTGTACCAATTAAATATGCTATTAAAATTGTTTTAGGTAAGAAGAAATTGCCTGTGACACTAATAAATATATCAAGTAATAAACTTATTTTAATTTCCTGCAAAAAGCATATTTGTAGGAAATTAGAATGTTCCTGGTAAATGATATCTCTTGCAAAAAGAAGTAGTTGAAGATACTAGGGAACAAATAATAACTTCGACCTGAAGATATCAAATGAGTGACTATATTTAAACTGCCTATTGGGGAATACAGATCAATTCCAATATTGAGTTCTTACTTTGATTTATCTGCATAAATAAGCCCAGTGAGCTCATAGTTTAATAGACCCCTGTAGATGAATAGTGGCAGTGGTGGCTGTTACCAGTAATAGGTCTCAGATTTGAGTAAGTCTGTTGTGCTAGGCACTCTTCTAAACCTTTTCATTATTACCTACCACATTTAACTCTCAACATCTCTTTGAACTAGGTGTTGTATTTATCCTCCATTTTGAAGTTGGAGAAAATAATCAAGGACCTAGAGAAGTTACTGGTCAAAGATAACAGGTATTAATAAATAGTGAAAAAATCACAGTGATACAGGTTGTAATAGATGAATATACAAAGTCCTATAAGAACAGAAAGAGAAACCAGCTGCATTTTAGATTTTTGTCATCTCTGAGGTTGGGGCTGGGGTTTAGTTCAGTTGGCAGAGTGCTCTTCTGCACTCTTTGAGACCCTGGGTTCAATCCCCAGCACTGTAAAAATGGGAGAAGCAAGTGGCAATCCACTCTTGAAGCAATCCTGAAACAATCAGCCATTGAAAGTCCTATGAGGGTATCTGTGAGTAGGACCTGAGTCAATGGCATCCAACAAGCAGCTGAGGTTATTTCCGAAGTTTCTTTTTTCTTTTTTTTTTTTTCTTTTGGCAGTGCTGGGGAAGAGGGGAGTTGAACTCAGGGCCTCACATACACATTGCAAGCACTCTACCACTGAGCTGTATCCCCAGTCCATTTTTTACTTTTTATTTTCTCATTGCTTTATATCTCTTAAATGTTACATAATTTAGCATAATGGTTAAAATTAGGATCTTAGACTATCTGAACCCAAATCTCAACTTCTCTACAAATGTTAAACGTAGGCAACTCTGACAATAATTGGTTTAGGTATGACTTTTTTAAATATTTTAATTTTTTATGTGCTGGGATTTGGCTCAGTGGGTAGAGCGCTGCGCTGCAGTCTCTGAGGTCCCGAGTTCAATTCCCAGCACCACAAAAATGGGAGAAGGACCTGGCAATCCACTCCCAAGGCAATCCCGAAGCACTCAGCCATTGAAAACCCTATGAGGGTCGCTATGAGTCGGATACCGACTCGATGGCACCTAACAACAACAACAACAACATAAAATATGTGGATCCAAAGTTAAACCTATAAAAAAAGACCTATTTAAAGAAACCCAGCTCCTGTCCCTGTTCCCTCTTTTCTTCCACAGGGAACCATTTTTGTTTTAACATTATGACTTCTTTCTTTCTTTCTTTTACATAGAGGATATGAGTAAAAAGGTACGTAGATAGAATTTTCATCTCTTCTTAGACAAAAGTAGACTACTGAGCAATATCAGAAAAAAACGTTGAATAGGGTGTTCCGAAAGCCAGTCCATCCCTTCACAAAATGAGCTGGTTAGTTAACAAGGACTTGTAGGAAGCAGAATGAACTTTATTGGAACTGCGGGAACTGATCACGGGTGTACAGCAGCCAGGTAAACAGTCGAGAAACAAATAAGTTTAGTGTTGGCATTTAAGGAGACCCCTGATTAATCACCCAGCTGGCTACTAAGTACTATATATAGAAATAAAACCCAGGCTGGGCATGGTGGTGTGGGCCTGTAGTCCCAGCCACTCAGGAGGCAGAGACCGGAGGAACGCAAGTTCTAGGCCAAGAGCAGCCTGTGTAACTTAGCAAGACCCTAACTCAAAAGATAAAAAAATGGGCGGGGGTACAGGTTAGTGGTGTAACACTTGAAACAGGACTCTAGAGAAACCTGTTTTTCCTGTGCCTAGACTCCCCATTTTTCTTGGACTGCCTGTTTCCTAAGACCTAGTTAATAGTTACTTAACGTGCTACCAGTGATGTTTGTCCAAATCATTTAGGTCTCACGTTAACACCCTTGCAGACTTTGCCTATAATGAATAACAGGGCTATCCCAGCCTGATAAGACCACATACCAAATGTAATGACCTCTTTGATCCCTACCCAGAGAAATGTACACCTGTAGTAGATGATTGATCATCCTCTCCTTTTATAATGGTGCATGTTTGTTTCTGCCCCATCCCTATCCTTTGTTTTTGTGCGATTTCTGACTCTTGTAAGTCCATGTCTGTCAGAGACCCCATAAAAACCCGGGTTCCCTTTGTTTAGGAGTAGAGGGTAGCTTCAGCTCCTATAGAGCCAAGCTCTGATAGTGGGGAACCAGGGGCTTCATCCCCAGAGCCAAAGCCTGAGATTTCACCCTGAAAGAGAAGCCCCTTCCCCAGGGAAAGAGAGGAGAGGAACCCCTGCCCCATGAAGAGGGAGGGAGAGATCAGGAAGATCAAACAAGCTGCCTTCCATCATGCTGCACTAGAGCTTTGCAAATGCCTCTCTGGGAAGCTAGAGGTCCCCTTTGTTATGATGAGCAAGGTCAGATCCAAGGGGGACACTGGATTTTTGTCTACCAGCTTTTCTCTACTACTGATCTCATTTGGAAGCTTCATACTCCTTCCTACATGGAAAAGCCTAAGACCCTCATAGACTTAATGCAGTTATTTTCCAAATTCATAACGCAACCTGGCTGGATTGCCTGCAACTTCTTTTGCCACTCTTTAATACTGAGCAGCGCCAGAGATTGATGCAAGCTGCCCTCTGTTGGCTAGAGGACAATGGGAATGCTAGACATACAGGCCTTTGCACAAGGCCAGTTCCCTGAGAAGGACCCAGACGGTATCCAAATGATGGAGATCAGTGGTCACTCCCAGAGAGGTACTGAGAAGCACTTCTGCAAGGTTTAAAGGTGGGAGGCAGAAAGCCTGTAAATATGGGAAAGATTTAGGAGGTACTCTAGGTTGCTTGGGAGATCCCCAGCCAGTTCTGTGAAAGATTATATGAAGCATTCCGGCAATATACGCCATTTGATCCAGAGGCAGATGAAAATCAGCGTATGGTGGATGCAGCTTTTGTAGGGTAGTCACGAGCAGGTTCCAGACAACAGGTGCAAACGCTGGAGGGATTGGCAGGGATGAATGCCACAAAACGACTTGAGGTGGCAACAAAGGTCTGTGTTAATTGAAACCTAGAGGAGAGAAAAGAGACAGATCGTAAACTTAAAAAGAAAGCAGCAACCCTTATAGGAAAAGGAGGAATACCTAATAAAGGACAAAGAAAAGGGCAAGGAAAGGGACATCCAGTATAGGGGACTAAAAACTGGACAAGACTAGAGAAGGAACATTGTGCACACCATATAAAGAAGGGCCACTGGAAAAATGAGTGCCCAGAAAAGGATGAAGAAAGTGCTGGGAATTATTCAACTAGAAAACCCCACCCCAAAAATGCCAGACCTAAAGAGAGTCCACCATAGACCTTACCAGCTAGCAGGGGCCGAAGGCTATGAAGATTAGGCCAGACTGGGCTTCATCCCCTTAGGCCCCCAGGAGCCCATGGTCATGTTGGATGTTGGGGGCCAACTAATAGGCTTCATGGTGGACACAGGTGCTAAGCATTCAATTACAACCCAGACCATTGGACCATTATCTAAAAACCATGTGACTGTTGTCAGAGCCACTAGTGTCCCGGAGAAAGGGCTAATTTTTCTGGCCTAAGAAGTGTGTGATTAGGGGATGGGAAGTCCGACATGAGTTCCTATACCTTCCAAATTGCCCAGTCCCCTTGCTGGGAAGAGACTGGCTCCAGCAATTACAGCCCCAAATCACATTTGGGCCTGAAGGGACTATGTCGTTAAGCTAACGTCACCAAAGACTATGATCATGGCCCTCATGGTCCCCCAAGCTGAGGAGTCGAGACTGTACTCAGAAAAATCCCAGAAATGTAATGACCTATGTGGCCTAGACTTAAAAATGCCTAGGGTCTGGGCTGAAGACAATCCACCAGG
Organism: Pedetes capensis; assembly: GCA_007922755.1. Lineage (NCBI taxonomy): Eukaryota > Metazoa > Chordata > Mammalia > Rodentia > Pedetidae > Pedetes > Pedetes capensis. The sequence goes on along the minus strand of VMDO01000688.1, from coordinate 187,896 downwards.
ACTGGCCTTAAACCAGGCTCCCTTGGTGATGGAATTAAAACCCAGAGCAACTTCAGTTCAAATTTGACAATATCCTCTCCCGCAGGAAGCTATAAAGGGGATGCAGGGACATTTAAAATGGCTCTTAGAACATGGGATTTTGGCCCTGTGTCAGTCGGCCTGGAACATACCTCTTCCAGTCTGAAAGCCTGGAATAAATGAGTACAGCCAGTGCAGGACATGCAAGCTGTAAATCAGGCCACTGTAACCCTCCACTGAATGGTGCCAAACCCTTACATGCTGGTGAGACTGATCCCAGCAGATGCAGCCTGATTCTCCTGTTTAGACCAAAAAGATGCCTTTTTCTGTCTCTGCCTTGCACCAGTTAGTCAGCCTTCTTTGTTTTTCAATGGGAAGAACCTGCCATGGAAATGAAGGAGGAGCCCACCCAGTCCAGACTTCCTCAAGGATTCAAGAATTCACCCATGCTCTTCAGGGAAGCTTTGGCTGTGGACCTCAAGGTCTCTGCTCCACAGGGAGATGGCTGCACCCTCCTACAGTACGCGGATGATCTTTTAGCTGCTCCGCCCTGAAAGGACTACCAAGGGACCCATGACCCTCTCTACCTAATGTGGAAAGCTAGATATAAGGGATCTAAGAAAAATGCTCAGATCTGTGCATGAAAGGTCAGACATGGAGGCTTCCTACTGTGGAAAGGGGAGCGCCAGCTGGGCACTGAATGGAAGCAGGCTGTGTGGGCTACTCTGATGCCCACCACTTGGCACCAAATAAGAGACTTCCTGGGGGCAGCAGGCTTCTGTCCTGTCTGGATCCCAGACTTTTCACTCATGGCAAAACCCTTTATATGAGGCCACCAAATGGGCCGGGAAGGAGCGCCTTCTCTGGGGAGCTGAACTGGAAAGGCCATTCAAACAAACAAAAGAAGCCCTCACTGGGGCTCCAGCTTTGGAGCAGCCCCATGTGACAAAGCCTTTCTTTCTGTATGTCCGTGAGCCGAAGGGAATGGTTATAGGGGTTCTAACTCAAATTGTGGGATCATGGCCCCGCCCAGTGGCATACGTATCAAAGCAGATAGACCATGCGGCCCTGGGATGGGCCCCCTGCTTAAAAGCTCTGGCTGCTACCACCTTGTTGACAGCAGAGGCTGACACATTAACTATGGTACAAGTGACCATTCAAGTCCCACATTCAGTTATAACTTTAATGGATCAGAGAGGGCATCACTGATTATCAGACCCATGTATGACAAAAATATCGGGATCTAATGTGAAAACTCCTGCATGATCCTGGAAACCGTTAAGACTCCCAACCCAGTTATGCCGCTCCCTGTTGAACCTGGCACCCTGCTCCATGACTGTGTGGAAATAGTAGATGAAGTCTTTTCCAGTCAGGGAGACCTCTTAGACCACCCCACGAAAGACCCAGATATTGAATATTTTACCAATGGGAGCAGTTTTATAGAGGAAGGGACCCACCCCACTGGCTATGCTTTGGTGACTTTGGACACAATGATAGAGGCTCAGCCCCTGCCTACAGGAACCTTGGCCCAGAAGGCAGAACTCATAGCCTTAACAAGGGTTGGGCTGGAAGAAGGTAAGAAGGCTAATGTTAGCCGGGCATGGTGGCACACGCCTGTAATCCCAGCAACTCAGGAGGTGGAGGCAGGAGGATCGCAAGTTCAAGACCAGAGGCAGTCTACATAATTTAGCGAGACCCTGTCTCAAAAAGTAAAAAAATGGGCTGGGGGTGCAGCTTAATGGTACAGCACTTGCAAAGCATGCAAGCACAAGGACCTGGGTTCAACCTCCAGTACCACAAAAAAAA